>JALJCO010004862.1:762500-1218535 GCA_023101725.1 Atherinomorus stipes
TTAGCTTAGGATAGTCTGACACCGGCTGCAGTCTTATTGAGGTGAGAGGTAGTTTAGATTTCAAACTGTTTCAATGTATGCACTGTCCACACACTCAGCACCAGCAGGGACTGGCTGAGAGGGATGACAGCAGAAACCTTGAGTGGAGTAAGAACACTCTTGAAAGAAGAATGAATTGTAAAACATCCTCTGCAGACTCTTGTACTCTGTTGAGCCCGTTTATCTGCAGTAACGTAATAAATTAATAAAAAACAAAAAACAAAAAAACACAGCTGGACCATTATGGAGTTGTTTCTAATCAAAGGTTTTATGAAGATTTTCCACAACACTTTCAACTCTTTGCATTTTGAAGAAAACGGTGAAAGCATGGCTGATTTGTCTTTTTGTGCCGCTGTTTGTCTGAATGGTCAGACATATGTTAGCTTACTGCAGATGTCAGGATGAACGAACGGGTGCTGCCAGAAACTGGACTTCTGCCCACTAACTTGGTTTTTGTGTGGTTTTTAATTTGTTTTTATCTCCAAGCTAGTGGGAGTTTTAATGAGCTGATTGGCAGCTTCTGGAGAGGACTCCTCCCCTGACAACTAGTTGCAGCAGGATAAAAGCCGATGTGTGGACAACCAAACGAAAGAGAGGACCAGCAAAGGACTGGTCGGAGGAGACAGCGAGTCGGGGGGACTCATGAGATGGTGGGGGCGGTGGAGGAGGAGCTCAGATTGAAAGCTGGAGGGTAGCCACGGATCCCTCAGTAGAGACCTGTAATGGGCGGGTCCCGCAGGACCTGCCAAATGACTGGACAGGATTGGACGGGATTCACATAGCCACGGGCCAGAGCGGGTGGTCAGTCAGGTTCCAAACTCCCGCAGAAGTCCTGAATCACACACAGTGTAGGCCCATAGGCCCATAAACCTATTGTCTCAACATGACCTATTGGCTTTCATTGACATCATGATTTCATCCATCAGCATTATTCAACTAGAAAAGCACTCAGAGAGCCCCGCCCATCCCCCCGCCCAAAACACACACCACCACCACCACCAATAGTATGTCCATATCACCAGATGAACGGTCCCTCAAATAAATCCCCAGTATTGTTTGTCTGTCTGTCTGTATCTTCTAGTGAGTAAAATAACTCAAAAAGGTGTTGTGGGCAATGTTGCTTGTCGGTTTTTAACTGTCCACTCCTGCTGCATTTAAGGTAGAAGTTTCTTCACGGGGACCCGTACGGGTCAACATACGCATCACTCTCTGCCACTTCTTAGTATTAATCCAGTCATTAACTAACCCTGATGAAAAATGCTTTGAAAATCCCAGCAGACACTGTAATTAACAAAAAAACCTTCTGTTTTTTAAACCCCTGTGTGCGCAGCAGCCGCAGGTCACATAAACCAGGGTGACCTGGGTTGTCCATCAAAGCCTCATTGTGCTGCGCTCTGGAAAATTCCCTTAAAAAATTGTCAAGTGAAGATTGTCTTCAAAATTTGCATTAAAAATCTTGGGCCAGCAGTGGCTTCACGTCTTCTCTCCTCAGTCACACAGTGTATGGAAAGCATCAGCAACATCGTCAGAGCTTAGAGTACTGCAACATGGTGGCACCCTTCTCATAAAAACATAAAACAACGTTACAGTTTTCTTATATGTTTATATTTTTCATGTTTGGTATATAATTATTGATAAGACCAGGGCTCAGTCTAGTAAATACAGTTAGGTTGGTTGACCGTTTCATTTCCACTTCATGGTCATGCCCACACAGAGATGAGTTGAGGTGTATCAGCTTAAGTTTATTTGGGCTGGTCACATCATGGTTATATCAAAGTACAAAGTACTTTTGGCAAAAAATGAGCAAATGAAAGCATAAAAAGCATGGTTTCAGCAGAGAGTGGTGAAGGGGGTCCACAAGTCTTTGGTACTTGCATGAAGGGGGTTCTCAGGGAAAATAGACTGGGAACCACTGATTAGTGGATAGTTTTCTTAGTACCAGACTAGAATTCACAATGATCTTATGTTCATATTTGAGACATCCAGATGTACTGCTGTACATTGATAAACATTTGCACAGAGTGCTGAACTTGGTAATCCACAGTACCTCGGGCACATCTTTCATCAAAGCTTGTTACATAAACAGCAAAAGGCAAGAACTTTGTTCTTGAGGCCACAAGAACCAAATTATGTCAATAATTGACATAATTACTCTGGTTTGGGAGTTCTTGACGCTTGTTCTTGACACAACAGCTGAGCAGAACTTTGTTTCTGTGGAGCGTCATCATGCACGGTGTCCAAACTTGGTGTGTGGAAACGTCCTTGTTCCAGGCATTCATTTATGCTCTGAAATTGTTTCCCCTGGGCACACAGGCGTGTCTCTGTGTGACTGAATTAGCAGACAAGTGCCTGGCAGTCGGCAGAAAGGGGAACTTTTTCATGCCCGCATCTGTAATGGGTGACTGGTCAAAACCTGTTGGGAGTGTCAGAGGTGTCAAGTAACGATTCCGAAGTAAAAATACTTCTTAGTCCTGTTGCATTGAGGCTTGTGGTGACCGTGTGGTGACTGTAAGATCTGGACTGGTGGCTGATTTTTGAATGTTGGTCTACATCAGGGGTGTCCAGCTCTGGTCCTTGAGGACCACAATCCTGCAGGTTTAAGATGTCTCCCTGATCCAACACACCCGATCATAATTAAATGTACCTCCTTAACACCTCATTAATTTCTGCCTGAACATGTTGACCCATCAGTCTGATTTAGGTGCTGCAGAAGGAAACATCCAAAATCTGCAGGACAGTGGTCCTCGGACCAACTTTGGACACCCCTGGTCTACATAGAGTACTGAGCTGTAGTGATTACTTCGCCTGCGTGTGCATACTTGTGAAAGTGTGAGCATATGTGTGAGTTGTGGTGATGTAGGTGAGCATCTCATTCCCAGTCTGATGTTTTGTCCCAGTCTGGTCCCGGAGACATATGCAGACTAGTAAAATAGGTCCAAGGTAGAGATACAAGAGAACTGGAGCAAAGTGTCCCAACCAGCATGATTACTTTTACTATCATATGTAACAGTTAAGAGTCCTGTCTCTATAGCCCTGTTTCCACCCGCCGGTCTGGGTCGGGTCGGATCGGGTGAGTGTTGATTTCATGCTGCGTCCCCACAGCAAACTGTACCCTTACTCTGGAGGCAGAGGATTAGCTGGACAGCACTGCTATGTGATAGCGTGACATCATCACCGTGCAACGCCGTTTAACTAAAACACCGCACCACACATAATAAAAACAAAAGGAGTCACCCCTGTTTTGTTTTTACGCCGGATCACATGGGGAGTGACGGATTTTTCAATGAATCAACGGATTGCTGTGTATTAGCTCCACCTCTTTGGTCCAGATCGGTTAGATCAGTACCCCTACCGAAGGGTACCAAAAAAGTAGACCAGGTCTGGTCGGCTATAAGGGTACCCGTCCCAGTTTTTATCTGTGGAGACACAAAAAAATGTGGCCCGACCCGACGCGACCCAGACCCGCTGGTGGAAACATGCGCCCTGGCTACTTGGCCAAGGGGATATCCCTTTGGCTGACTGGTAAGCACGCATTGCTCTTACCCAGGAGTTTGTGGGATTTAATCCTGCCTGGGCCCTCATTGTGTACCTTGCCACACATACTTCTTTTCTTTTTTTACACCACTACTTACTACTTATATAATTTTACTTGAGTATAAAGCTTGAGTTGATACCTCCACCTCTGTAAAAGTCTTTAAATCCTAGATTCTATACTTCTACTTAAGTAAGGAATGTGAATACTTTTGACACCTCTGGTTGTTAACATGTGAAAACATAAAGCAGAGTTGTCACATTTCCGCTGATGCAAAAGGTTAGCAAGGCTTAACGTTAGTTTTCATGAACAGCTGAGTGATGCGTTGAGAAAGTGTGAAAATGTGTGCAATACATGTGGCAGATAAAGCCATGGGCAGTGTCATGTGCACCGTCCTGCAAAGGCGTGGATGTCTCTCATTGACCGCAGTATGAAATCACTGAATCACTGAGTCACTGTCCGGTACATTGCATTACATTACATAGAAACATGGACCCCAATTAATCCTAATTAAAAATGTAAACATCTAACCTGGGGTCTGCCGACAGCTTGGTGTTAAGCCTGAAATTTAGTCTCAATAAATTCAAGCTTGACATTGCAATGGGGTGCTTCAGTGAAACAAAAACTCCTTTCTGCTCTGTCTACAAATGACAGCATTTTTATTGATTCTTCCTTCTTTCCTCTTTCAAATTTTTTAAACTTTTCGGGCCTTTAGACGGGTCAACAGGTGTTATTATTATTATCATTATTAACATCATTTTCACTTTCACACCTACAATCATTTTCATGCCCTCGCTCCTCTGTCCATTAAAACCATTGGTGGTGAGGATGGCTATAATCCTGATGATCATTACCGATGTCTTCTTTTTCATTTTCAACATTGATATACTAATGAACGAGCAAAAATGGACAGAGATCGTGAATAAGAAATCAACTCTCCACCATGAATTTTCAATAACCTTCTTCCAAAGCACGTCACCAGATGACCTTTTCTGAGGAGTGTTTAATCGGCACATTTGAGTTCCCACGCTGAGAAAAGATTTTCACGTGCTAATTGGCCTCTGTGGAAATCCTTGTTAACAGTCACACCTGCATATCCAGTAGTCTCGGTAGAAAGGTGAGGAAGGATTCAACTGGAGAACACAGCCTGTGGGCAGCTCCCTGTGACCTTTAACCTTTATTGATCTACATCAGTTGCTACATGACTGATAGAGACCTCATCCTTCACATACGAGATGACATCCTCACTCAGTTTCAACATGCTGAACAGTCACTCAACCTGCTGGAATGCTACACCTACTGTAGTAAGGTGTAATTATCTCAGGTTACGATGCATCCTGTTTCAGTGCTACGTCCTATTTCTTTCCCCTTGCTTGTAGGGACGGCACATTTATGCTCATTTTACTTGGAGGACTTAAAAATCTCAGCCAGTCATAATGGGAAGTTTGGCTTTTTTTTCAAAGATTCAGTTCTTTTGACTCAGCTCCATGAGAAGAATCATCTCTTTCAGCTCCCAAATGGCTGTTCATCTTGTACCACTCTGAGCTTCTATTTTTGTCTAATTCAGCAATTATGGATGGTTTTTCTGTTGGTATGCAATTTATTTATAATTTGTTATCATAAGAACATTGTTTTGGGGCATTTTTTGCATCCGAAAACATAGTTGGTGTTTCATATTTTCAACAAACTTTTAAATGAACAACTGAACACAGAAATATACCGAGTAAATAAAGACAAATATCTGAACATTATGACACTTTAAATTAACTAATTTCTTCAAATTTTTCTGACACACTTGTTGTTTAAGTCTGGTTTCCCAGCTCTCTCTGTCTACATAGTCTGTATACCACTACACACCCTGTCTTCTAAGGGGCTGTTGACCTTCCTTCTTTACATAGTGGTATGACTCTTTTTTTCCTTGTATGTAATTAATTTAATCTTCCCATTAAAAATAAGTCTTCAAAAGATTCAGCTCTCTTAGACAGGAATCAGTTCTTCTAGTTCACTACAAAGAACTACAGGGGATTCACTAAATCTGTGCCGGCACTTCTGATTTACTTCAAAGCATCTTTGTAGAGCTGCATCTTTTGAGCATGACACATTACTACTCGTTAGTAATGCTATTGCTATGACCTGTAATGCAAAATGCAAATAAAAATCGTATCCGACCCAAACTCTGCCGTTTAAAGCTACAGCACACCATTACTGTGCACTGCCATGTGAGACCAAAGTATCCAGTTGGCATTGCTCAGATGGATAAAATGGATTGCTTTCTTTCTGATGTGTTTTTAGAATTTTATTGCCCCCAAACTGCAAACTGGCAGCTTTTCGCAAAATGGCTTCAGCTTTTGAGGGGAACAATGCTGGACATGCATAACTGATTCAAAATAATTTTTCATGAGCAGTGAGGGAAAGGTATTTAGTTCTCATTGTTCAATTCAATAAAAATCAACACAGCAAACATTGCTACTTAACGCTGGTGTTAAATATTCTGGGCAAATCAAACAACATTTGCAGCCACTGGAGTTTAATGATAACTATAGCTTCCATTAATTGTTTCCCAACATCACATTTTAACTTGGATTTTAGTGACTGGACAGCAGCCCAGTATGCTCCTGGCTGTGTTAGCTGCTGGAGCTGTTAGCATGGTGCCAAAAAAGGTGCGCACCCCATGCGTAATAGATGTCAGAGACCATATTCGAGGCTGCAGACAGTTTTATTTGTTCAGTAACTCCTGATCCATGTCCTCTGGCTGCATCTGACGCTTTGCATGGATACCTGTTGTATTATTTTCATTTTTATATTTATCATACTTATTTTTAATTATATTTCCATTTCCCTCTTCCACTAATATCTCCGTCTCCATAGGGTCCTATTTCCTTTTGCACTGACGTCTTTCACAATTTTCCACGCTGCAAACCTCGAAACACGCCAAACCCTCATTCATGAAGGGCCGTTTCCAACACGCTTGCACTTGCACTCATTTGTATGTTCACTTTTTGTAAATTACCTGCAAACCGTGGTTCAGCGCTTCGTGGAAAATTCTAGATTGCAAAAAATAATTACAAATTACATTAATTTCTTATAGATTCTCACCCCTGCTTATTATTTATGAATTTGTTTTCAATTTTTGCTAGCTTCTAACATATTTAAGCAACATCAGTTTGATTAATTATATGTATTTGTATTCTCCAATATTGCTGTTGACACATTTATCAACACACTTGTTCATGTAATATGTTTATTTCCAGTTTTAATGAATCAATTACATATTCGATTGGTTAGTTAGTGTTGTACTGTATTTATGTCTTGCGGTCATTTTCTCCCTTCATGGAAATGCAATGTGCTTCTAAGTATTCACAAACATGATTTTTTTTTTTTTTCCTGACACTTCTGCTTAGCGATGAAAGGGGTCAGTATGATCAAAAGTAAAAGCTGCTGAAAAGCCTGCTAAATCTGCAGAGGGAGGTCTTACTATTCTGTGGGTAGCAACTTGTACTGTACGGACATTTTCTTGCAAGAAGAGGAAAAAGAAAGAGATGACTGAAGCTGTAAGGTTAGAATGTGCATTTATGTGTGTTTTGTCTACAATATAAGGGAAAATACATTGGCATTCTGTATTTTATGTTAAACCCTCTGCATCCCCACTGGCCCTGCAGTGTCAGTGCAAGAAGCAGTATCTGCTGTAATTGGACTTGAAGGAAATAGTCTTGGCTAAACCTTTCCCCTGCAGTATTGGAAACTTTATCAAACCACAACCTCTTTCTAGATCATTCTCTTTAAAGTGTGTCTGTGGAGAAAGAGGACTTTTCTCCCACAGTTTCTGCATAATATTTGCATTCTAAGAACATGCTTGTGTTTTAGGATAATATGACTCAGAACAGGCAATCTCATCAAAGGGAAACCACTGGGGAGTAATTGCTCACGCAGCCATAAACTTAACGGAGGTGTGCCACAAAGGGATCATCTTTTTCTGTCATGTATTCGACCCAGGAAGTAGCAACCTCAGTGGGAAGACGGTCAAATGTTTCGTGGTGTAGGCACATACAGAGTTGCAGTGCCACCCACATGTTCACTTTCAACTAGTGCTATTCTTAAGTCATACTTGACAGAAATCATGATACCTCTTATTTTGTTTTTAATGCACTGAGCCACATAATTACATAATTCATTGCAGAGTTGCAGCAATAAATCAGCTCCATATTGTGTTATGAAAACTAACAGTGATTGTTGTTTGTATTTGCCTATTTAGAATATTTAGCAAAAGAATACATATCCTTTCCTCCCTCTTATCCTGCACATCAGCACATACATTTCCCACAAAAACTGTTTTTTCAATCATAAGGTTTAAAACAATACTGATTGCATGCTGGCATATTATACTGTGACACTTTCAAACAACTGCTCCTTTATCCACCGATGCAAATTCATTCAGACAAGCTTTACACCTTTCTCATATTTCTCCGTAAAAAATTCAGGATGCAGTGCATCAGTGGGAGAAATAAATCCCTCATGAGTCTCATCAGCTGGTTAAGCTTATACACCACCCATATACACTGGTACTGCAAAGCTGGGATGCAGAAGGACATTAGAGTTTGATAAATCCGCCCAAAAGAACAAAACTTATTTGATCCTATAAAAAAGTACTGTCTATCTGAAGCCTCATATGTTGTTTGCCAGTGCCTTAGACCTTCCAAAACTGCAATAAGTCTGTGAACTTCTCACTTTTATTGACCTGCAGCTGGAGATAAGGCAGGGAGAAAAGGAGAAAATACTCAGCCTGTTGTTTTAAAATGTAATGTGATTTTAATGACAGAAACAGACAATTTACACTAATAATCTAAACAACAATGAACAGATAAACATAATTTTTATTGTTAACTTTTTATTAAAAAACAGACAATACTTTTTTCAATTGGCAATGAACTTTGTAGACTTTTTGATTATAACTTAATATGTTTATATTGTATGAATAATGACTAGTAATACATGATTTTAGAAGAATGATATTTGGATGATCTGAGATATAAGAGCCAAAGCGATATGAACTGGTGCCTGTCAAGAGTAGTTCATGGTAATAAAACTGTAAATTATTTTGTGAGTACATGACCTGAATCCCAGCAGGGCTGGATTAAAGTTTATGGCCAGTTCCCAAGAGAGATTTAATGATACCCCATTTTGAATATAAACTGCATTTATGGTGATGAGCCAGAGGTGAAATGGAAAATTGTTTCTGCGACAAGTATTTCCCAGCCACCTGCGTTAGCTGCTCACTGCTTCCTGGTTTTACCCAGAGCTTACCAGATGTCAGATCTGTGTTGCAAAACTGACTTTAATACATATGAAAAAGATTTAAAGAACAAAACCCACAAATCAGACCAATTTTTTTTTTTTTTTAAATATGCTTGGAGCTTACAACATTCATTAAAAGTTAGTCTGAATCCAGTTGGTTTTAAGTTTGGTTGAAAATGAACTTTAGTGATGCGTTATTGTTTTTTTTATTTTTTCAAAAGTTAAACACTTGTTATATTTTCCAGGTCAGTTCTTCCCTAAAGACAAAGCTATTAATTTATGTTATGTTTTGCTATAAAAAAAACAAACAAAAAAAAAACATTCTGTGTAATCCTCCTAATTTCACCATTATTCCCCTTTGAGATTGTCATGGAGGCTCAGGTACGTGCATTACGGGTGCACTAACACACATGCATGACTTCCTGTGGCAGAACTGCACACAACTGCTCTCCCTTTTCTTTGAAAAGGGAGAGCAGTTGTGTGCTGTCCAAGCACACCTCTGCAGCCCACACAGAGAAAATGTTTGGTCCGCTGGTCTTACATATATCACCAAGCAGTCGGTATCTGAGTAAGCACAGACAGTACAGTCTGTTTGTGTGTGTCTGAATGTGGGTGGGAGGATCTATGTCTGGTCATAAAGTGAATGCTACACATAAAATACTGTCTCTACTTGTGTGAGCAACTTATGGCTGTTAGGCTCGATGCAGTGTGTACTGTACTGGAGTTGTTGTCACACTATTGAAATGTAAGTTGGTCTTAAATAGTCCTGGAAAATTGTGGAGAAAAACCTTTTGGACTGGGCAAAGTATAAATCCCAAGTGTTTTTACTTGAAATATCATTGATAATGTGTAATGCTGCACATTAAAGCAACCCTTACCGATGTTTCATTCTTACACTATTTTTCTAACAGGGTAAAATGCTATGAATGAGGTAATGGAACTCTAAAATACAGGACAGACCCACCATTAATCAAAATAAAATATTATTCCAATCTCTAAATATTCAATGAAAACTCCAACCAATCCTTGAAGTGGGGTGCACCCCTAGGATTGGCCAAGGGATCTGCCTGCCAGACCTTTGCTTCTGCATTGGGGGGCAGAGGGAATGAGGGGTGTGTCTTAGGAGTGAGGCGGAACTGTTTATATTCAAATAATCTTGCTGTGCTTTCTGAAATGCAAAATGGTAAGGGTTGCTTTAAAAGCAGTAAATATGAAATAATGAAATAAAGCCTTCAAATGCAGCATTAATCATTATTAAATCAGCTGGGTAAATTTGACGAGTTCCCCATCAAAGTTATCTTTATCTTTTGATCTGTATGTCTGGAGAGCTGCAGAACAACCTAACTACTTGGCGAGTAATCATACTGCGTATGAGTTGTTTTCTACTTCATAGAGCCTTATCACTAATTTACCTTTCTGGTAAATGTGCAGGTAGTAGTTTATTAGGTAGGTGATAGCATTTTACCTTTTAGTGCAATTGAACTTTAATTATGAGATACACGGCTAATTACACCTACAGCACTAAAATTAGTGATACAATAAATTTAAATGTTTGATTCAGGAATGTGTTCAGCCAGACATTAGTTTGAATTTCTGCCTGGTACTTGGATTTGATTACTCCCCTGATAAAAAAATATCTCAAGCAATACATCATTGAGGGGAGTCTTTCTTTAACTATGGGACTGTGGGTCAGAAAACTCATGTAATTCTCTGCTGGAATTCAACAAAGTGCATTTTGACAAGTGTGATTTTTTCACTGTTACATTCAGACCTTTTTACATGGTGTATGTTTTGTAAGTACAACAAACAGAATAAATTCATGTTTATTATGCCAAATAGTCAGACCTCTTATTTACTTGGTAATACTACAGTATGTACTTAGTACTTGGATGAGGTATATTTGGCAGGACTGGCAGCCCCAGGTTCTATGCAATGATCGCACCAGCTTTGCACATCTTTCTTTTGAAGGTTTCATCTGTTCTTCTTGGCAACAACATTAAAGTTCAACATGCTGGACACATGGGGAACATCAGTGCAGGCTTGTTTACAGATTTACATGGTTCAGGTCCAAAACCTTCAGAGCGCTCTTGGAGGCATGTTTAGAGTTGTTATCTTAGCACCAGCATGTCATTCTTGCACCCTATACTTGTTTTTCAGTAAAGTCTTAATGATGTGATGCTTAGTGCCTTGTGTCCTCTACACATACATTATTGTGAATTGTAACTAAATAATTGAAATGTTTTCCATCAGGATTTTCTTCTTGGGGTGTGAGAGCCGTTCTGATGACTTTTACAATACTCTGAAATGTGTTGTCATGGCCCTTCCAATCAGGAATGACTTCAGTCTTGCCACTGCCTTAAAAGGTCTCATTTGGTGGTATGCTGGACAAATGGATGACTGCATGGAAGTTCCTCACATCCTCACAAATGGTTCATGACCATTAGCCCCTCATTACCTCTTTAAACTCAAGTTTTTCTTAGTTGTCTGTTAGAAAGTTTTGCTGGCCTGCCAACTTCCTCTGCAGTTGCATGATGGAGATTACTGTGCTTTGAAGCGCTTGAGATTCTGCAAACATTTTCTTGCATCCCTCTTCAGATCTGTGAATTGACATGGACAGTTTTCCTGACTAATTACTTGGTTTTCACTGACTGGTAAACTTTTTAGAGACAGTTTTTGGGGCTTTTTGATCATGTCCAGGGAGTTTAAATCTACATTAACTTTATAGTTTTAGGTATGACATGTATTTCTTAATCACTGACAGTAGTGACATGTACCATAGTGTCTTTAAATTTTTCATTGATACAGTACAGTAGAATGTTTCAGACAACATCCTCCACAGATCTGTTTTTGCTTTGTCATTGCAATAAATTGTGCAAGGACTTGATTATTTATAGAACTGGGCCCAGTTGTTCAAAACTCAGTTATTTTTTAACCAGCCGTTAAATAC
Source organism: Atherinomorus stipes (assembly GCA_023101725.1). Lineage (NCBI taxonomy): Eukaryota > Metazoa > Chordata > Actinopteri > Atheriniformes > Atherinidae > Atherinomorus > Atherinomorus stipes. The sequence continues at coordinate 774,311 of JALJCO010004862.1, forward strand.
ATTTAGCTGACCGTTAACTCTAACAGTCCGGTTATCTTGTTGTTCAAAACTCAGTCAACTTTAACCATGTGTTATCTTGCCGTTAAAGTTAACACACCTAAGGACCACCGCCTAAACAAGCTGATCAAGAAAGCTGGTTCTGTGCTGGGGAGAACTCTGGAGCCGCTGGAGCTGATCGTTCAAAAAAGAATGCTGCACAAGCTGATGAAGATGATGGAGGACACTTCCCATCCTCTCCACAACACGGTGAAGAATCAACAGAGTGTGTTCAGTGGGAGGCTGCGTCAAGTTCGCTGTAGGACGGAGAGATACAGAAATTCATTCCTGCCAGCAGCCATCACCCTAAAGAACAAGACTGACTGACTTTTTTGTTTATTTAAAAAAAAAAAAAGAGAGTGAGCTTTTACAATACTGAATTTTCCTTCTGGGATAAATAAAGCATTTTTCATTTCATTTTCATTTCATTTCATTAAGGTTTAACGGTGTGGTTATCTCTCATTATGCTGTTTGTTGCTAACGCTACATTCATGATGCCAGTTCAGAGAGGGAAGGACAGCATTTATTGTGGCCTTGATTTTGACATTGGGGAATGTCGAATCACGAAGAGCTGTGCACCACTTCGGGAAAGAATGCATTCAGGTCTATGTCATCCTTTGCGAAGTGATTTGGAGCATGCAACAAACTGTTGAAATGGACTGACTAGAAAGATTAATATCTTGCTTCTATGATCTGAATGACATTTTCTTCATCAGCAGAGAAATTTCTGCCTCTTTTTCCTTGAAGTGAAAGGGATTGTTTGCTTATCAATACTTTCTGTGTCTTGTGTCTTCTGTTACTGGGATTTGCTGTACTGTGAGGCCGGATGAGCTAGTGGGCACAAGAGTGTGAAGAGAATGGGGAAGGATAGAGAGACTGGGGGATGAGGAAGAGTGTGTTGTGGCTGACAGCAGCTCTGTTCACATTGGGAAAAGAAAGTGAGAGTCGGCACCCCGTGTCTTCCACAGCAATAAGGAAGACACAGACCCTGTCCCAATACACACACTTCCACCCTTGCGCCCCTAGAATGCGCGCTCCCATTGAGGGGTTGAAGTGCGTAGTGTGTCCCATTTCTCCAGGGCTGCTCGAGGGCGGAAGTCTGTCACGCCCCTTATGCGACCTCAATCCACATTTCAGTGAAGTCCGCATCTATGCAGACTTCCCCAAAGCATATTGCCCATAATTCATTACTGCATGTGACGTTTTGAACCATAAAGGTGGAACATGTCCATGTTTGGTGATGAGCTCCTGCCTGTGATGAAAAAAAAGCCATTTCAGATGTAAACATTGAAATATTTAATCTTTTATGCTGTAGGTGAAATAATTACTGAAGTTTGCCATGTTCGAAATATACTTTGAATATTAAAATTCAAAGCATTTGAATAATGAAAGTTATCAGTTTACTGAAAAAAATTGCTAAATCATTATTATTTTTTTTAAACTTTATTTACACAGGTAAGTCAAGGGAAACCTGTTTACCTGACTTAGTTTAGTTTAGTTTAGTTTATTATGGATCCCCATTAGTCTTCACCAGTGAAGATTATTCCTCCTGGGGTCCAGATCAACATAAATTTTGAACATACAATCAACAAAAACAGGTTAACAAAATTAAAATACAATACTAAGCAAACATTTTAATAGAAAAAAGCAAAAACTAAATAAGTATACAATACCAATGCACCTACTGTATATTTATAATGAAGTTAAGAATAGCATAATTATGTACCCATACCTCCTTGAGCCTTACAACTCGTGATTAATACAGGTCTCAGTTCCCAGTGTAACTCAAAGAACTTATACATGTTTTTATGGACATGTGGACATTTATGGACATTCTATGCTAACAATAACAGTTACCGAGCAGACAGTTGTTTAGAATGTAACAGTTATTTAACCTGTACTGGTGAAATTCTGCAGCCATCTTACAGAAATTAGTTCAGTAATTCATTTATTTATAAATCAAATTTGTGTGGATTTCATAACATCTATTTTACAAGAACAGATGAAATGAACTTTATTCAGTTTGTGTCAGAAAATGACGTCTCTTCACCAGGAACAGAGATGAAGCTGAGTTTGGAAGCAATGATATGAAATGACGTGCAAAATGGAGGAACCATCACTGTCCCAATTCTACCTTTTTCCTGCACTTGCATCCTGCACACTCCAATCCTTAACATGCATTTCTGCCAAGTGCGCACTTCATACAAGGGTGTAGGGTTTAGGGTGGGTATTGGGACAGGGCCACAGACTTACAACATTACTTTTTGCAATACCAGAAGTAAACAAAATGGGGAATTGTGGGATACATTGGTGCTAGCCAGTGACGTTAACCCTATGGTTAACTTTGACGGTGCCGTTAGCTGACGGCATGACTAACCATGCTTTGAACAACGCATATTTAACAGTTAGTTAGCTAACGGCAGGTTAAGGATTTAACGGACTGTTAGGGGTTAACCAGTGGTTAAAATTGAACAAGCGGGCCCTGAGGGTTTTTCAGAATAATTCTGATGTGCAATTAAACATACTGGACTTAATACAGGAGTCTTGACAATTTCTAGCAGCATTGAAATCAGAACACCCCAATGCCAAACTTCAGGGTCATTTTTTGAAAACACTAAAGACGCAATTCCTGTTCCACTCAGAAAGTGACCCAAACACCTTTGTTGTAAAGTACTGGTAGTGAATTGAAAAATGACAAGAAACAATGAACCTTCCAAAGATATTTTCCTCTGCATAAAAGTCTTTTACATAAAAAAATAAAGCCGAGGAAGGATGTGAGAAAAGTACTTTTCCAAGTAGATGCAAGCTTTATTATGTAAAATGCTGATAAAATCTCTTTTTGAGATCATTTTAAACCTTTAGATGAGAGTTTAAACACTAATAAAGTATCAATTAAACTAAAATGATTTTCATAATTTTTTTTTATAAATTTGAAAGGTTGGATTTTATTTGCCATGACTGTGATGAAAGACACAGTCAGCAGCGTTCTTACTGTTTCACTTCCTGACAACAATAATACCAAAATGGTTGTATTTTACACATATTTGAAAAATGTAAAAGGGTCAAAGAAGTCCCCTCTATAGAATTATTCATAAAAGGGAAAGAGTAATGGGAGATGTATAGAAAGAAAGCGATAAAAAAAAGATTTAAGTCTTGCTGTCCTTTCATCACATTTACTCAGGCTGTGTGAAATCCAAGTTAAAAAAGTAAAGTTTGATAAGGAAAAAGTTGAACTGTGACACAGATGTATGAAAACCCAGTGCTTTTTGAAAGATTCTTATCAAGATTTAAATGAATGATCAATAAGTGATTTGCTTTCGGGTGGAGATCGTGTGTTTTAAACATGAGGTGCTCCAAAGGGACCATGAGGCAATGCAGGGTAACTGCTGCAGTGTGAATGTGTGACTTTTTCATGTGTCTGTTGGTGAAGAACTCCCTATTGAACCAGTCTCACACACCAGCTGGACAAACCCTAATTTGACTCATTTTGTCAGCATGGTATGTTACACACTGATTGAATTACAGCAGGACATGCATTTTTTAGTATATTCAAGTATTCTGCTAAGTTCATGTTTTTTTTTAAAACTGTGAATATTTTTAATATTTAATCTTAATATATTTTATGCTTAACCATCTGAAACCATGACCAATTACTGGGTACCAGTTCTTGCTTTCCAGCTGCAAATTTAAATGGGGTTGCTGAAGCTGAGGAAGTTCAGATGCTCAGCTCTGTTCACAGGAGTCATGGAGGGCAGAGCAGGGCTTTCCAGGTTTCCAAGGTCTTTGTGCAAAGTCAAACTCGACATTTAGATTTATACTTAGTGGCAATGCTGATATGTTTTTAATTAAAGGGCCATAAACCTGAAAACTTCATGGGACACAGCTTTGAATAAGGGACTCCAACCTTAGCTGAAAGCATGCAGAGTTATGACAGAATCATCCCTTTTACTGTCATAATCTGCCAGGCTTTTTCCTGTTCTGTTTAATTTTCTTTAGTTTGTTTTTTTGTGGTTTTTGAGTTTTATCTTGTTTCCTGTTTATTTTGTTGAGTTGTTTCCCCTTATACACCATCTTCCTTCCTATTACCTGATTGTGGTTCTTGTCACACCTGCTTCTCCTCTTGTAACCAGTCCCTCTGTCTATATATTCTGGTCAGTTCTTCGCGTGGTGTCTGTCAGTTGTCAATAAGTCCAGTCATTTTATTTCTTCAGTCTTAATCTTTGGTCATATTTTGTTTAACCCCCTCAACTTTCACCTACCTCTGGAGTTATAAGTCTGTGTTTTGGGTCCTTCCACATTATCTCTTGACACTTTGTTTCCTCTACATTGACTCAGCCTTTCAAACCTCAGCCTTTTAAAATGTTTCACATGGACAATAAACATTTTTTAAACTTCAGTAATTACACCTAAAGGCAAGGTAAACTTCTAAAATTCTAGCTTCCTAGCTTCCCAGTGAACCGCAGAGGAACCACGTTTCCTAAAAGTGATAATTATCTCACCTCCAATTTCTTCTGTGGTGCAAAACATCCTCACTGCAAACACCAAAACCTCCATTTTTTTCTTTTTAAGAGCAAACAGTGGCAAAGATCAGAGCAGCGAGCAGCCATGTTTGTCTGCACTGTAAGACGCTCGCGGCGAGTTGCTAGCGCGGGGAGATGGGAGGGGGACAAACGGCAGTCGAGGTTGATAGACATATAATCATTCAATTAGTAAGCATGGGCTGTTAGCAGCCCCATCCAATGAATCATTTCATTTCATTCAGAACTGAGCAAAAAAAGATCTTATCTTAGTTATCGTCAAACAGCTCGTTTCATAATTCATCAGCAGATATCTAAACTGCATTTTTGCAGCCCATAAGCAAATATGATGTGCTGTGACTGAAGTCCTGCAAAGAAATGCAGTATGACAGAAACTATCCACCAAATTCCCTTCATTTAGAAATGGACTGAAATATTGGATCCTTGAAAAGGCTGGTCTGAGATCTGCACTCTGATGAGTTTGGGTCAAACCATTAGAAGAGGAGTCGGATCAATACCTCCGTGGTAAGCAACAACATTTAAGTAAAAAAGGCGTGAGAGAACGATTTTCAGTTTCACTCAAAGGGACCTAGATTAAGATGTTTTCTCCTGGCACAGAATATCTATCTCAGCTCTGTCACAGCTCACTCTGAGGGGAGGGGGTTGACGATGTTAATGATCAATACCAATCACTGAGCAAATACTCGTGAGAGGATGGAACAGCTTGAGGTTTCTGCCAGAGGCAACTTGGCTTCACTAATTCCAAACACCTTTGTTTGAGCGGCTGAGGTCATGCAAAAAATAATTCTCCTTCAGTTTTAGATGAAAACTACTTGGACTGGTGTCAAAATGGGCACCTAGGAATAAAGTTTGACTTAATTGGAAATCCATTAACAAAAGACAGAGAAGGAAAGCAACATTAACAGCCCAGTACAGATTTTCTGTCAGCGTGGCTGTTCAGCTCTCTTTATCCTTACTCCACTCTCTCTGTAATACTTTATACTTCCATCTTTGTCTCTGTCTAGATGTTTGTTTTCCAGGCCATATGAATGTTGTGGAGGCAGTAAAACGGCTGGAGTGCTGCAGGGTGTGAGCAGAAGATTGTCCAATAAATCATAAATCCTATTGTAGAGTTGACCCATTAAGTAGACCGTTATTAGTTTTCTAGGTTGCGGGTTTGCAGGGGCAAACAATTTCTGTTTAATTTATTTATTTCTAGGGTTTCTGACTTGTGAATGGTTGAAGTTTTTCAAAATGACCCAGCTTAAATCAAATTTAGCCTAAAACCAGTTGAGATTATGCATCAATCCTTTTTTTCTTTTTTTTCTGAGATATTTCTCCTAATCAGAGCAGATGCAATGTGATGTACTGTCTGTAGTTTTTGCAGCAAACATGATTATTAAAATCAAACTCCAATAATACATGTTTTCTGTGTGGCGTTGGCGTCAAAACTTAATGGGCAGGTACAAGAAAAAATGCAAAGCTTCCCACTTAAAGCTGCTGTTACAAGCTTTATATTCTATGATAAAGATGTTCCTATTGCAGGTTCACTGGCTGAGTCAATCTTTTCCTTCTCGTTTTCCAAAGGTCTGACCTGCTGATATGAAATCATTTCCGTTTTACTGGAACTTCAGACTGAATGTAATTTATTCTGGGTTCACTTAAATTTCACGAGGCAACGAAGCCCTCTCCACATGCTCCTGGACAAAGATTTGTTCTTACCTAACAGAAAATTGATTAAAGTTCATCTTCCTTCATTACAGTCCTCCACCTTTTTGTCTTTAGTCATGCCTCAGAAATGGGTAATAAATTTGAGATAAATTTGACTATAGCAAAACACTGAGAAATGAGTCTCGCTAACCAAGATTAAAACCGAGTGATTCTAATAATGAACTGATATGAAGCACTGCTCTGAATTCCCTTCCTGTCATTCACGTTTGAGTGTCAGACTTGCATCTGTGCCACCAAACACATACAACAGTGGCACAGTCAGAAACTTTTTAGGAAACAGCTAGATTGAGAACTCCTCACCGTTTGGGATAACGTAGAAACTGATGTTATTGTATTTCCTGTCTGTACATAACTGGTGATTCTTGCTTCATTTTTTTCCCTCTTTTTCACATTTCAGGTATTGCAATAAAAATACCATATTTATGTCACCCTTAATTAATCAAACTAGTGCAGGTGCAATTTTTAATGCGATGTTTCTACATTTCCAATAAAAGCCTTGACATTTTTTTCATGTGCAATCCATTCACTTATTCTGTGCCACCTCTCGGAGCTGAGTCATGGAAGCAACAGTCTAAACAGATGTCTCCAGCTGCCTCCTCCAGCAGCGGTCTCCACAGTTAACTCCAGATCTTCCCTGGGGTGCAGAGGTGTTCCCAAGCCAATTGAGGAACACAGTCTCACCGGTGTGAACTGGGACTGACTCAAAGCCTCCCACTGGGGTCCGTTTCACGAAGCAGGTTCAACAAACTCCCAGTGTAACCCTGAACTCTGAGTTGATCTACTCGTAGATACGAAACTCTGAGTTTTCGGTCCCAGAACAGCTGATTTGAGTTGATTTAATCAACTCAGGGTAGTTCAACCTGGGGTTTTACACGTGTGCTACCATGATAAAAAGCCAGCATCAATGGAGCCCTGATTCGACGAGTCACCATGGTAACGTAGGCGCGAGGGCGGGCTGCGTTTGCCGTTGAATGGAACTAGACCTTCTAAAGCAGGGGTGCCCAAGTCCAGTCCTCGAGAGCTACTATCCTGAACATTTTGGTTGCGTCCCTTCTCCAACACACCTGCATCAAATGACTGGCTCGTTACCAGGCCTCTGCAGAGCTGAATGACGTGCATGAGGGGATTAACAATTTGATTCAGGTGTGTTGGGGAGGGTATGTTCTAAGAAATACAGCCCAGGAGATCTCGAGGACCGGACTTGGGCACCCCTTCTAAAGCCTCATATGGCGAGTTTGAACTGCTGCAGCAAAAAAAAAAAAAAAAAAAAAAAAAAAAAAAGATGGTGTGGGACAAGATTTAAGTTTAATTGCTGTCCTTTACAATCACAATGATGTTATAGGGTAGAACTATTAAATTGTAGCCGTAGCATTACAATCTAGGATCCTGTCATTATGATTCTAAGTGGTATTGTGCATAAATGCCTGTTTGGTCAAATAGTTTGGGCACCTGCCTCCCACCTGGGAGGCTGATGTTCATATCCAACTCTATACTTTCATCGCAGCCTTTTTATTTATTTAACTGAGGTGCGATCCCGTGGGGGAGAAGCGCTCTTGTCAGTAGCATTAAGATGAAATATATCCGTTGCATTTCTCAAATGTCCTGCATCTCCAATGAAAGAAAAAAATCTAATTTTGCAAAAAAATGCAGGGCAATAAACAATAGCCTATATGCTTTGAGGGGAAAGTGTATGGCAACATGAAAAAAAAAGTCCCACCAGGGATTGAATCCCAGCTTACTGCTTGACAGACATGCACCTTGACCATTTACCCAGAGACACAGTTGTCAAGTCGAGTAATCAGGGCAAACCATCTCTCGGAAACAGAGAGACAGAACCTCCCACTGTCACATACGGCGGGTGATGTTATAAATATAGGGACGGATCAGCTTGTGTATGTAGATAATTGACTGTGATGTGTAACTGTAATGCCTGAAATGACAACTGTCAGCAAATGAGAGAACTTCTATCCGTGGTCTGATAACGATCTCCGAATGTTTAACTCTCCACGCAGTCATGTTGCATCTTTATCCATGACATCCTTATCAAAAGAACACGTCTGTAACCTACTGACTCTGATTTATTTTAAATATATTTTATTTGAGACGGCAGCAGCCAAAACTCACCGCTGACTGAATGAATGAGAAAATGAAAGGGCGAGTGGGCAGTGGGCTGAAAGTGGGCAGTGACTGCGAGAAACTCAAGGTTTCTCCACACTAACCTGCTCCCGACCAGGTTAGTTTTAGAGAGTCTGTTACTATGGTAACTGACCCAGGGTTTAAGTTACCTCTCCTCGTGAAACAGGCTAGAGTTACTCCTCTTTCCCTGGGTGGAGTTACCTACCCTTGTGTTACAGAAAACTCAGAGTTTCCCTAATTTCGGGGTTAAACAACTCAGAGTTTTCATTAAACCTGCTTCGTAAAAAAGACCCCTGGTGAGATGTATCCAAACACCTCTCAGGTGAGATGTCTAGAATAGTAATTCCCAACCCTGGTACTCGAGGCGCACTATCCCGAAGATGTTCCATCTTCTGTAGGGTCTGCGGCTGCCCTCCAGTTCCTGAGCTGCACTTCTCCCCCTCCGCCACCATCTCCCGAGCCCCCAAGCCTGGGTATCCGTTGCTCATCTGGCTAAACCTCCTCCAACCTGTCCTGGTCCTCTCTGGTCTTTCTCTCTCAGATGTCCACACACCGGCTTTTATCATGCTGCTACTAGTCATCAGGGGAAGAGCACTCTCTCCAGGTGCTGCCGATCAGTTAATTAAAGGGACTTGAGGCAAGATTAAGAAACAAAACTCGCAACTGGCGCAACTGGCGCAACTGGCGCTTCAGGTAACTGCAGCCACGAGCCAAGCCGTCACGGGAGCGTGCACAAACTGAAGCTATAATGTTGTTTTTTAACCTTTTTCTTTGTAGTTACACTGTTTAGTGTCTTTCAGTTGATCTGGATCGTTTGCTACGGAGCCCCTAAAGGGACGCTGAAGGAAAAAAAAAAACAATTTATTACTCGTGCGCACCAGAAAGTATCTCGTGCCCACGAGAAAGTATCTGGTGCGCACGAGAAAGTATCTGGTGCACACAAGAAAGTATCTGGCGCACACGAGAAAGTATCTGGTGCGCACCAGAAAGTATCTGGTGCGCACCAGAAAGTATCTGGTGCGCACCAGAAAGTATCTGGTTTTATAACAGTTATAAATATAGAGACAGCAAAACGGAATGTAACTACAGCTACAGTCGAGTGAGGATTACATTAGGAATATGGAATTAAAAGTGAGGTTTCTTACTTTATCTTCCTCAAGCTTGTTGATGACATTGTCAGAAATGTTTCGTGTTTTGAGGAAGTTAATTAGACCTGTATCCTCTGCTGCAGCCATCCTCCATCAGCTGTGTGCATCAGGGTTCTTTCTCGCAAGCACCACAGTTTCTCGTGCGCACCAGATAGTTTCTCGTGCGCACCAGATACTTTCTGGTGCGCACCAGATACTTTCTCGTGCGCACCAGATACTTTCTCGTGCGCACCAGAAAGTATCTGGTGCGCATGAGTAAATATGTTTTTTTTTTCCTTCAGCGTCCCTTTAGGGGCTCCGTAGTTTGCTATCGCTTACAGTGTTTGAATTTACCGCGACCTTCTTCTTTCTGTATCAAAACTGTCGGGGATGCGGATGTAGCGTCATTTGACGTCACGTCCGCAGGGCAGCGCGGGAAATTCGGCCACCGAATTGCAGCACATTTTGCAGCACACAGCCTGTTCAAGGCAACGGAGAGAAACGTGGGTGGAAACGTTATTTTTGGTATTTAGCGCTTCATCACCCATTAGTATAAAAAAAATGGACTTGCATGTTTGTTTTTTTAAAATTCCTGCCTTTAGTCTCTTTAAAACTCCCACTAGCTTGGAGATATGAATAAGTTAAAAAAACATGCACAAAAAACTGAAAAACCATGCTAAAACCAAGCTACGGGGCAGAAGTGCAGTTTCTGGCATCACCCGCTAGTTCACCCTGTGACATTATGTAAAATGTCACAGGGTGACACAGGGTGAATACAATTATAAACAAATATATTCAGAATATCAAGAGGAGCCTTATATTCATAAAGCTGCCCTTGGGAAAGCAAATTTGTTCAACACAACAAAGTAGCCAGATCATCAAAGTAGCCATTTCATGGCACTAATGTCAGCCAAGTTTTAGTCATCAGACAGACACAGTCTCATATTTTATTTGTGGTCTAGTTTACAATGAGATTGTGGCGAACTCAATGACTATGAGGTGTCCAGATCCGGCTTCAAACCCTAATAATCTGCCCACCATTGTGGGTGACATGTTGGTATGAGGTGTTTGTCAGAAACTTAATCATTTAAAGGCAGTATTAGCGAGTTTTTTTTAATAAAGCGCAAGCGCAGGACCAGCCTGCTAGATTCACAGCTCCCTCCCTGTGCACGAGCCAAGTCCTGACACTGGCATCTAGCAGATAGCAGGTACAGATTCTCCCATTGTGTCACAAATGCAAGTAAAACAGATGTTGTCTGAACATTGCTAACTGCTAGCAGAGTGATTGTTTACTACCGACTGTAAATATCAGACAAGAGTGTGCAGCTTCCGTTACGCAGTATTACTCTCACCAATCACTCAATCACATTGATCAGTCTCGCCTATTACCCATTGAATTGCCCATCAATCACTCTTACTATGGTAGTAAGAGTGATTGACAGGCCAACAGACAAATAAAACATGTAATGAATGCAGAAATGATGATTGGCATGTTTTTTTTTAAACCCCATTACTTTCACAGCCGATGTACAAAGACATTTATCTCTTTAAAACTTTTAATTAATCATACCTTATGGGGTAGTGAGCCCAAATTAATCAAATATTGCAAAAATTGTTGAAAAAAAAAAAACATCTTCTATAATGCCTTTTAACATGCTGAGATCCCTGCTGCTATCTTTCCCTTTTTGGCATTGTGTTAACACACATCTGAATTCCCCAAGAAAACAGCAAAACGGAAACATCTGTGTTCATAGAGGTGCTATGATGACCAGTCAGTCATGTGCATTTGATCAGCAGCGCCTGGCAGTTACTTATTCTCTCAGTTATCATTCTATCAAAACTGTAAAAAAAAAAGTTTTTTTTCTCTGTCTTGCTTTGTTTTAATAAAAAAAAGTATTCAGTGTGATATGTTATGTAGCAACAAGCTAAAATTGACATTGCTCTAAGACCTAATAAGGATCAGAAAATTTCCTATATGGAAAAATTTAGAGCTGAAAGAAAGTGTTTCTTTTTCCTCATGACTATTCTGTTGCAGGACTATAAACATGCATGTAATAAGAAGAGGGAACTCCACCGTTGCTGTGAGTACCCATACACATCTGAGCTTGAATGTGTGTAACAACATTATGAAGCGGGAGATTGACTTCACCCCCAGAACTGCAGACCAAAGCATCATGGTAGATTGGCCACTAATCTGTCATTCCCACCCTCAGACCACATTCTTTATCCCATTCTATCTTTCCATCTCCCTCTTTGTGGAATAGAAATGCCTTAAAAACCCAGTCGTCTCAAGCGAGAAACAATGACAACCGCCTCCAAGGAAAACTTTGCGCCAACACAAAACGGAAGAAATGGAGCAACGACTCAAGTGGGAGCAAATTTTGAGATGACTGTGCCATGAATAGATGATGGAGAGGAGTGAGCTGCTCTTTGAGAAGATGGAAATGTTTTCTTATCAATTTTAAGTTTGGAAAAAAGTGGAGCTTGTTTCATGTGTGTAAGTACACAGCAAGCATGCATCCAATTTCCTTGTCTGAGACCATAAAAGACTTCTAGTTGACTAACTTTCATTCACTTCAGGAGTTTGTCCTGCATAACTGTGGCAGAGAGGAAAATAAAACACTTGTGCAGAGCTGTGCTTGCTCAAGAGAAGTTAAAGTCCATGTTTATATTGTGTGCGCTGCATTATGAATCATTTTAAAAGGAATTTAATTACACATTACCGTTCATTTGGCAGGTTTCTGCACATTCATACCACGGCTGCAGTACGAAGGTGTGCACAAGCAAAAGTCTGCATTTTGTCTGTTTAATCCACAGGCATGCACATAGCGTTGTTGTAGTTAATCAAGAAGGAAAGTAGCAAGACAAAGACTTTATCTCAACACTAAAGACAAAGAAATAGATTTTGGGAACAGGTTAGCTTCAGAAAATTTAGTTAGCAGTAAATTTCACATTTATTACAATTCAACTGCGAAGAGAGAGGAAACAAATCTATATAACCAGAGGCAGCTGAGGGGTACAGGTGAAAAATGCTTGTCAATATTTGTTTAGTTACAGTTCTGAGGAAAAGCTAAATACCACAAGGTCAATTAAACACAAACTGCTGTATGTAGCTACAGGGGTTGCTGTAGCAAGGGGATACGAAAAGGACACTAACTGCTGTAAGCAGAATAATTATGGCAAGATGAGGTTTTGTAGGCGGCAGAGTCAGTTTGAAGCAGCTCAGGGATTAAGTTTTTGTGGGAATGACTTAAATGGTTTTGACACAAAAATCAAAGCAGTGAACACAAATTAAGTTTACCACAGTTGATCTGATCTCCTATTCACCACTGATCCTGGTATAGAAATGTTTTTAATTCCCTCAAAGCCTCACCAACCGGACCCTCTGCATCTAATTGAACCCCAAACTATGCTCACATTTCCCCCCCAATCTTTCTCCAAACCCTCCGTCCATCCGTCTTCCCTTCATCCTTGGGATCATTTGGGTGGTGCAGTCTTATGTAACCCTTGACATGATTAGCATCAGTGTCTCTTGATGTAATATGAATGGGTGGCATTGTGTCTGGGGGGGTGGATACAAAGCACCCTGAGAATGTGAAACTGTAGAGTAATAGAAGAAGAGAAAAAAGAATCAAAGCACAGAGCTGGGGAAAAGTTGGAAGGATGAAGAGGGGCGAGGGCATTGGTGATGAGGATGGAGGGGGCATGAAAATAAAGGGAGCGCAATAGTGGGAAACACAGGAGTGAGACAGTGTTAGAAAAATGAAGGGAGTCCATATAGATCTTAAAGTGGAATGTTGTGGAACGGCTTGAAATTTCAAGAGTTTTGAGTCTATTTGTCGTTGCCCCTAAAGTATAAAGCTGTTAATTGCAAAGTGACAACATGTTACTGACATGAGGAAGAAGCAAACACACAATCTGTCAAGGAAATCTGGAGGTGGTACAACTAAGAATCAAGTGTATGAGAAAATGCATCCATGTGAAAACCAGATGTGTGGGATGGAATTAATTACATTTTATAAAATAATTATGAGACAACTTTGAAATTTACCCCTGCAAAAAACTGCATTTAACCTTCATATCATCCACTGAACTGTGATATTGAATCATGCAGATGATTTGCAAATATAAACTAATGAGGATAGAAGATGTGAAGATATTGAGTCTTTATAGATTAAGTCAGTAAATATGTTCTTTAAATGTAATAGTACTGTTGTACATAAATGGCATTTACTGCGTTACTGTCACAACTGTCATATTAAAAAAAAATCAATGTAAAAACCTGATTTGTTTTGGAAGACTGATGGAAATATACTGAATATTTTGTTTTAAACTGCAATGTTTAGTTTGGTTAGATTTTTGGAAAAGGTGTGGAAACTTACAGAAAAAACTCTGTATTCTGATCTAAATGGACCTTATTCTTTGTGATTGTTATTGAGAAGAATTTATACTTTGTTTGCTGGTCCTCTTTTTGTTCTTTCTTGTATTCAATGTTTGTAGTGTCATTTAAGCCTATATGGGCTGGCCATCACTTTAAATGGGTATTTACGCTGTAGTTGATACGAAAGACTGACTGTATTTGCATTGATCTAACTAACTTATTTTGGTTTGGTGATGAAATCTTTTTTTTTAAGTGAAATCAACTTAAAAATCTTTATTTTTTTTTTAAAGAGAGCGAAGCGATCTGCTTGGAATACATGGTACTACAGATGTGGGCATGAAAAAGTTCGCCTTTCTGCCAACTATCAGCAACTTACCAGCAACTTGTCTGCTAATTCAATTAGAACGCTTCTTCTAGCAGAAAAAGGAGGAACTTTTTCATGCCCACATCTGTATAAGATCTCTAATATATAATGGAGCTTGGTCATGGAGAGCTTTATATGTGAGAAGGAGAATTTTAAATTCTATCCTGGATTTAACAGGAAGCCAATGAAGAGAAGCTAGAACTGGAGAAATATGATCTCTCCTGCTGGTTCTAGTCAGAACCCTTGCTGCAGCAATCTGGATCAGATGGAGAATTTTCAAAGCATATTTCTATTGTATTGTATAATAAGGCGTTACAGTCGTCCAATCTGGAAGTAACAAAAGCATGGACTAGTTTTCCTGCATCGTTCTTGGAAGGGAAATTCATTAAAATTACATTTTATTTAGTTCAATCTAATTTTATTAGATGTGACCAAATGAAGAACTTTTTTTTTTAAGTCTCAATGATTTATTTTTTCAGTGCAGGTAAGTACACTTATGACAATAAAATGTTAATTCATTCAGTACTGACTGCTTAAGAACAGTTCCTAGCAATCATTGTGAATGCCATCCACACATGTAGGTTAGAGCTGCAGCATTGCAGATTGTGTGAACATGACCTGCTGCTGCTTTCTCTGGGTTAAAGCGCTGATGTTTTGAGGTTTGGTTTTGACATTGATAAGGACATAAGAGTGTCCCACAGAGGCTCATGTAAGACAAGTGGTTTTGTACTGATGACAAATGTTTGAGAGAATAAGAAATCTGTGAAAGCAGATATCCACCACTTAAACTAAAAATCTCAAAGGAAAAGGTGCTCATTAAAATATATAATTGCAAACACAGTATGTCATCAGCTTTATAGTTGCAATCATTTTGAAAGAGTAAATCTATATATGCGATCATTTTGATTCATTGCTGTTACATTGAATGTGCCATATCTATAGTACTTACTGTAGAGGGAATGTTGATGTTTACATCATTATTCTACTCATTTCAATTAAAAAACATGTTGAAAATATGGTCCATTTTTGCAGGTCTGTGCCAAACATGTTTTTTTTTTATGTCTGCACAATATTATATGAAGGTGAAGTAAACTCTTCAGTATGTCAGTTTATAAATTTGATTCAGTTTCAATTGACTTGGGGTCTGAGCAAAAAAAGCTCTCCTGCTGCTGTGACTCTGCAGTCTGCTGGCCTCCCAGCATCTCCTCCTCCCCTCTGAAGTGCTTTACCGACCTGTTATAAGCAGATGAAAGAGGAGAAGTGAGGACACGATGCATCTTGGGCTCTCTCCAGATTGTGTCTGAGAACAGTGCCCGCTGCTTTGCTGCTCCTGCAACAAGAAAACAAATGTTCCGCCCCTCACTTTTCCAGAAGAAACACCAACACTGATATAATCACGAAAATACTTGTAATGAACACAATTACACAACTAATATTAGGAAGTCTGTGTGCAGATATTAAATACAGTTCAATTCAATTCAAAATGTATTCATATAGTACATTAACCTCAGGTGTCCAATGTGCTTAGCAATAACAACTGCATTACAGGTAAAATAGATAAGATACAGTATTCACAATCAAATTTACAAGAAAACAAAATATAGAAGCAAAAAAAGCAATAAAAGTAACAAGCCAAGGTACTGTACCCTCTATTTACTGTAAGCCAATGTTGAAGGTCAGAGGAAAGAGGTGCGTTTTCAGTGTAGACTTAAGTGCTGATGACATGATTTTGACTTTTTTTTTTGACAACCTTGTTTTATAAACAAATCATTCTTCATGATGATCTATGTAACAATTGAGATATAAGGAAACACCGGACTGTGGCGATGCTCGCCATAGTGGCTCGCTCTGCAGCTCTGTTAACATGGAAGCCAGCAGCGTCATAGCAGTTTTTAAGTTACTTTTCCAGTTTCGCCAGTGCTTTTATGCTGTATTGCCAGTTAATGTTTAAACTGTACTAAAGTCTGAGAGGTCCTGATAAACAGAGGGAGACCGTTCCACAGTTTAGGCTCTGCCACCTCTGGTCTTGGATTTCAGGACAGTCCAGAGGAGCTGGTTGGCTGCGGGCAACATCTTACCTAAATAAGATGGGCCCAAAGGGTTTAAACTATAGACTTTATGATAAAAGATGGACCAACCTTCCGTTCACCTGTTGGTTTCTGAAGAGCTGAATTGAAGCTCGTTGGGTGGTTCCCATTGTCATCATCTTGGCTGCGTTGCGTGTGTCGTCACTTTTGGAAAAATCCAATACAATGCACTTTATTTATATAGCACATTTTACAACGTGTTTCCATAGTGCTGCACATATTCACAAACTTAAATGAAAATTATAAATTGAAATGACTAAATCAACAGATGTAGCTTTTTCAACAGCTTAGGGCCAACCACAGAAAAGGCCCTATCCCCTCTGGTTTTAAGCCTCGTCTTTGGCACCACAAGCTGGAGCTGGCCTTCGGACCTCAAAGCGCGTGCAGGCCTATATGTCATAAGAAGGTCCGTAATGTACTGAGGGACCAGTCCGTTTAAGGCTTTAAAAACAAACAATAAAATCTTAAAAATAATCCTAAAATGAACAGGGAGCCAGTGCAAAGATGCAAAGATTGGTGAGATATGATCATGTTTTTTGCTTCTGTTAGGAGGTGCGCAGCAGCGTTCTGGACAAGCTGCAGACGGTGGCGGGTGTTCTGGTTCAAGCCAAAGTAAGGGGCATTGCAGTAGTCCAGATGTGGTGAAACAAAAGCATGCATAGCACGTTCAAAATCAGAAAAGGATTAAATTGATTTAATTTTAGATAAAAGACGAAGATGATAAAACCTGGATTTAACCACTGCATTAACCTGCTTGGCAAGTTTAAAATCTGAGTCCATTATGATGCCAAAGTTGGTAGCTGTAGGCCCTATGTCCTGGCCGAGAAGGCCCAGGTATGACGAGACGCCAAGACTCATCAGACCTGGGCAAAGAGTTGGGGTGTGTGAGCATGGAGGTGAATGATTGACACCCAGTGAACTCTGAGCTAAGAGCTAGCAGAGATAAATGGGCTAAAGCTAAGGCACGCTGTAAGCTGGCTACAAAACCTGCTGTTGTGCTTCTTTGCTGCAAACTGAGGCCTTCCTGGGACAAGTAGGGAGCTAGCCACTAGCCACCAACGCTAACGCTAGAAGTTGGTCTGTCGCCTGTCAAGCAAAAGGACATGCCCCTAATTATGAGTCATTTCAAGATCAAATAACATCCCAACAGATAAGTTATAAAAACATTCACCCCCTCAAATTTTGCCTGAAGGTAAACTTGACGTATTAAATCTTAAATGATTTTTTGAACCAGGCTGTAAACATGTTTATTTCTGCTGTGAAGTTGGCCTTTTTAACATGGGAGTCTATGGGGACTGACTACTTTTTGCAGCCAACCCCTAGTGGATGAGGGGAGAAGTGCAATGTTTTGCACTTCTGGGTGGTTTTCTGCTTGGTTTACACACTTAAAAACAAACAGCAAAACCTTTGATTTCACCCAAAAGCAGACCAGGAGCCAGGAGGTAAATAAAACAGGGGTGATGGATTTCTATCTCTGTTTTGTCAGGCAGGCTGAAGCATTTTGAATACTCTGTAGGGAGCCCTGGTCCACCCTTTACAAATAAAGAGACCTCAGCTGGAATAAGAGGAAAAGTCAAAATTGTTGGAACCTGCAGTTTAAACCTTCCTTGCAGACAATTGCAACAAGTACTAATCAATTTGACAAAGTTGTTTCCATTGTGAATGTAAGCTGTTTTTCTTAAAAAAAAAAAAAAAAGATCTGAGAAATTTCTATTTTATTTCTTTTTAAGGACATTTGGAAAAGAAAGTAACAGCATATAATCAGAGAAAAATAAACTTTTCAGTGAAGAGAGTGTGCAGCCCTCTCATTCAATCCCCTGTTGTTACAGCTGGACAAAATGAAACTCCACAGCGACCGTGTTCGGCCTTTATTAATCCAATGTGACATTTTGGAAAACAGGGTTTTAGTGTAAAGCTGGATTACGTTCCTATTCTTCAGCTGCCTTGTAGTCCTTCTTTCATTGACTGCGGCTCCTTCCTTGTATTTAGAGAACCCCCCCCCCAGACTAAACAGCGCTCTTAGGGAGAAGCAGTAACATTTATAAAGAAACATGAGGCCATTGTTTGACTTGCGATAAATGGAGTATTTTCCTAACTCTGTTTTAGATGGAACAATGGGGACACAACTCAGCAGCATTGTCCACTGGCACACAGTGGCCCTGCCTAACAGCTACATACATCAACACAATAGCTTTTATTAGTCTGTGTCTTCGGATTCATTGTTGGGTTGTTTGTATGTTTGAATCAGCAGGGGGACTGAGTATGGGGGGAGGGGGTGATGAAGGTGGAAAGGGGATGTGTGGGGCGGGTATATGTCAAGCCTGCTTAAGGGGCTCAAAGTCGTTGGCAGCAGCAATTTGAAAGTCGCACACATGATAAATACATTGTGAGAGGAGCGTGAACGGGAACAAACACAAAATCCCAGCGCGGGGACAATGCTATAAATCATATGAACAAATCCGCCAGCTGACCACTAGGGAGCACTAATAATCTGAACCCAACATGCCCTCTCTCTCACTTTCTGTTTTTCTGCACTGCTCTTGCAATTTTTTTTCTTCCATTTTTGTGTTTTCTCTCCCCTCGTTCCCCCTCCTCTGTGGCCATCTTTCTCCCTCTCTCTCTTTTCTACTGTTTTTGTCTTTGTTCCCCTGCTTGGCTCTGCACATATTACACACAAACAATGTGCTGTGCCCGGTCCTGTGATGAATTAATCAGAGTCGGGGCAGCTGTGTGTTTCTGCAATGCCACCCTGAGAAGTTGGAGTTTGTTGAGCAAGCTGCAGCTGAAGTAGTGAAGCTGAATTATTTTACATATGTGTCGCTACAGTATGTGATGGATGTAGCAGCAGTTTTTTGTGTGTTGGCCCGAAGACCCTCACAAGTGGAGGTCAGTGGGAAAATCAGAGGTGCAATAAGACAGATTTGCCACCTCTTTTTCTATTAAAGGAAGAACTATTTTACACCCTTCCATCTGTCATCTGCTGCCAAAAAAGGATGAAAAAAAAATTTCTAATTTGCTCTCAAGTACTTCACCTTTGCAGCTCGTATCCACATCATCACCATTTCATTCCATTTAACACATGGAAATATTAGTGATTGCATGTTAGTCTGACCTGAATATATTGCTGTTTCTGAACATTGAAGTGAGCTGTTATCTTATTTCTTATAGACCGTGCAAGTTAGAAATGTTACACAACTGTTCAGTCTGGATGTAAAGGGTACAAACACGATGATTTTCCTGCATTAGGCCAGCAACGGAGATAATTACATTGATGAACTGATGCAGAAAAGGGAAAACTAGCAGGGATGGAAAAGGCTCTGCTGGTTGTCTCTATAAAAAAAAGATGAGACCAATGTTACATCACTGATTTGCTTGCAGAAACACTGTTGAAAGCTTTGAGTTAACCTTCAAACTAGTCTTTTACTGTAATAAATTCATAAATTGAATCCTATCATTTGACCAGTGCTGTTTTGGACATTTTGATGGCAAAATTTACATGCAGCGACCGTGACGACTTTTTGCTTCGCATCTCTTATATAGTTTAGGCAATTTATTTCATTTGGTGTTTATTTCGTGTCAATTGGTTAGCTACAGGGAAGAAAAGTTGTACGTTGGATA
The DNA here is from genome assembly GCA_023101725.1 of Atherinomorus stipes. Taxonomy (NCBI): domain Eukaryota; kingdom Metazoa; phylum Chordata; class Actinopteri; order Atheriniformes; family Atherinidae; genus Atherinomorus; species Atherinomorus stipes. Next base: position 794,308 of record JALJCO010004862.1, read on the forward strand.
ACTGCAAAAAAAATATGGTCAAGTTCTGAATAATACATTCTCTCTTTAAAACAAAAAAAGTTTCTCTGAGAACAATTTTAAGGAAATGGCTGCGGTGGAGAATATGATGCTCTATAGGGGATTATCACGCTTACCGGAAGTTCCTGGATTTTGGACACTTCCTCTTCCGGGCCATGTTAACGACAGCCGTTCCTGCTCTGTTACACTGTTTAAATCGGATAAACTCCAAAAATATTTAAGTTTTCATTCCAGACCGAAGTGATACTGGATCAAAAGCTGGATCAAAGCGATCGATTCGCCGCGGTGAAGGGCCGAACTTTATAATAAAACACACGTTTGTCACCGGTGGGGCACAACACCGGCACTTCACAGCATGCTAGCATTAGCCAGCTAACGTTTATTGACGTGCTTAACATTGTGCGTCTTAAAACACACAAACATCTGAAAATCGGGTCTGTACCTCCCCGTTTCAAGTGGAACAACTGGGGACTGCCAAGAAAGGAGACGCTTTCGGATGCTTGTGTTTTCAGCCGCACAAAGTTAGGCACGTTATCGAGCTGGCTAATGCAAACCTGAGTGCTAACACGACTGCGCAGTCTGCCGGCCACAAACAAACGTGTGTCGTTTTATTATAAAGTTCGGTCCTTCACCGTGGCGAATTGGTCGTTTTAATCCACTGCTTCCTTAGCATCACTTCAGTCTGGAATGAAAACTTGGCATTGGCGTTTATCCGATTTACAAAGTATGACAGAGTAGTAGCTGGCAGACTATTGTTAGCAGGTTAGCATTAGCCAGCTTGATGACATGCATAACTTTGTGCGGCTGAAAACACACAAGCATCTGAAAACGTCTCCTTTCTTGGCAGTCCCCAGTTGTTCCACTGGAAACGGGGGGATACAGACCCGATTTTCAGATGCTTGTGTGTTTTAAGACACACAATGTTAAGCACATCAGTAAACGCTAGCTGGCTAATGCTAGCATGCTGTGAAGTGCCGGTGTCGTGCCCCACCGGCGACAAACAAACGTGTGTTTTATTATAAAGTTCGGCCCTTCACCGCGGCGAATCGATCGCTTTGATCCAGCTTTTGATCCAGTATCACTTCAGTCTAGAATGAAAACTTAAGTATGTTTGGAGTTTATCCGATTTAAACAGTATAACAGAGCAGGAACGGCTGTCGTTAACATGGCCCGGAAGAGGAAGTGTCAAAATCCGGGAACTTCCGGTAAGCGTGATAATCCCCTATTGTATTTTGTTGCATCCCTTCTCCAACACACCTGAATCAAATGAATGACTCGTCATCAGGCCTCTGCAGAGCTGAATGACATGTACATGAGGGGACTAACCATTTGATTCAGGTGTGTTAGAGAGGGTGTGCTCTGAAAATTGCAAGATAGTGGCACTCGAGGACTGGACTTAGGCTCCCCTGGTTAAGGGCGAAGGACAAACTCTGCTGGAGAAATGTGAAGCCCAGAAGTGACCTTAATCTTAAAATGACACATAAATAATTCAATTCATTCATATCATGGTGATTTTTTTCACGTGTTTTTACAGTATTTTTACCTCCCCTAAGGAGGTAATGTTTTTGATAGCGTTGGTTTATCCATACGTCCGTCTGTCTGTCAGCAACTTTATGGAAATAGTACAGGACAGATTGACCTGTAATTTTCACCAGCTGTGTGCCTTAGCCCAAGGATGAACCCATTAAATTTTGGTGGTGATCCGGATCACCTTCTGGATCCAGGAATTTTTTGAAGGATTCTTTATCACTGTGAGATCGGCCACATTAGAAAGGCTGTTGATGAGTCATGAGTGCCCCCTTGTGGCAGAAGTGTGCAGCTGTGTAACTGAGCTCATGATGTCGAGAAAGTCCCGCCTGCGACTTGTGGGACGAGGCGGAGACAGATATTGGGTGGAGTTGGACGTCTGACCCCACCCATATTACCGTTTACAGTTGTTTATTTTAACCCTTCCCCCTATCCATAAGCCCTAACCCTAACCTCACTATCTGGTCACGCCCATCAGATGCTCCTGCAAGCCGTAGGCGGGGGTACTTGATGATGTCAGGATGCAGAAATGAAACTTCTGAGCAGCAGTGAGCACGAGGAGAGAAGGCTGTTGGATAGACTTCTAGCCGGTTGAATATAGTGAACTGAGTGCATCTGTGGAAAACTGTTAGTAACTAGTTGTATTTCTGCCTGAACATAATTCCAGATACTATGATCCAGAACACACAAAAATAAGGGAGTTGAGGTGCTTGGCGGATGTCTGCGCTCTCCAAGTGCTTTTCTATAAATGTTTGAGCATATTGCTTTTCTTTGGTTTATTTATGTGTTGTGTGAAAAAGGATCTGTACAATAGTAATGTCTGAGATGGTGTTAGTCCAAGACAAATTTCCCCATGTGGAACAATAAATCATATTGAACTGAATTGAATTGAATTGAATGTTGAAATGACACATAATTTGGGGCGTGTACTTTTGATTGACAGGTGGCAGACTGGGTGCTGATTTTAGCTGTGGAGGCTAATAGTTACTGTAGCTCCCTGCTTGCTCCCAGGAAGGCCTCAGCCTGCAGCAGAGTTGCACAACGGTGGTTTTTCGCTGGTTAAAAGCAAGTCTGAGCGTGTTTTACCTCCAAACGCCTATCTTTATTCGTTCCTCTTCACTTTGGATAAGCTTGGTTAGCATTAACTTGGCTGTCAATCATTTGCCACGCGGCTCAGAGCAGCCCGGCCTCTGCCCATTTTAGTATTTTACGGGAATGACAACACACGTGTCATGGCAAGATGGCGACGGTGAGAATCGCTCAATTGGCTTCACTTTTCAGACGTGGCCGGATACTACGTTCATTTTTTTTTTTTTTTTTTTTTTTTTACAGAATTTGGTTTATTGTGAAAGCAGGTTTCAAGAACAACTCAGCGCTCAGGTTTAAAACAGTACTTATATTTCCAACCCTCTGGTCAAGTCTGATCTCAAATATGCCCACTGTAGTTAGGGGGCCTCAAAAACTTGAATGCAACATGTTTTTGCATCACCATCATTTCACTGCATGTCTTCAGTTTCTAATTAAAGTCAAAATATAATTAAAACTGGCTGAATGAAGGGGGTAAGAGGCTGGATTTTGGTCTCCGCAGCTCCCATAACTCTTTTTAAAAAGCAGCAACATGATTTATTCCACATCTGCACCTCGTAGCTAATTTACTTTGTGATCAACATAACACAAAAACAGCAGACCAAATTGGTTTATAAAATTCAAGTGTATATTATCAAAACTGCATTTGATATGAAACCATATATGCTTCTCAACAGGTATTGAGTCATTATACCCAACTTCTTGTGAAATGATCAACCTTCATATTTACTTCTCATTACCTTAGAAACAACCCTTCAGATACTAAAAGGATTTCCCACTGGGTAAAAGCAGATGTACTGTATGTTCAACACACTCAAAACATGATCATGGTTCAGTGGTTATCTCTCACCTCATTCCTGCCAAGGTCCGATCCACGCTGCCCCACCCTGAAAGGTGCACCAGGCTCCTGTATCTGATCCCCCCCTTCACCTGGGTTTCTTTGTCAGTGGCTGTTCTCTCTTACATTTTATCGAACCAGCTGGTGTGGAGGAGTCCTCAGATAAGCTATCAGATGCCAGCATCACACAGGGAAACTATCTAGCCATGAAATATGAGTCTGGTTTTGAGTCAGGATGACGGTGCTGCTTGAGTGTTGTGGACTTTTGACTTACGTACAAAAATGCCAACCCTAAAAGTACACTCACCGAAATGATCATATTTATATAGACTTTAGAATACATTTTGAAATGCTGCTGCTAATTACATTGTTTTTGCAGATAAACAGATGTTGGTGCAGTTGACATTGTTTCATCTACAAACAAAGGTTTATACATATTACCACTGATACTTCACATTTATGTACAAATCAAGGTTTCCGGTTTTTAGCAACACTGTGTGGCTTTAGTCATTCGGTCAGCTGAGTTACCTTTTGGATTGAATAATCAGAATTGACTGTATTGCAAAGAAACTGATTACAAGCAGACCAAAACACAAGAGCTGGACTTTGTTACTGGTTTGTGTTTTCCAGGATTTGGAAGATTATATCCAGCAGCAGGTAAGAAGTAGGCAGGAATGCAAGCTGACAGGTGAATGGAGTAACTGGCATGTGCTGTAAGTGACTGGTAACCGAGCAGATTGATGAGCAGGCAGGGAAGCAGCTTCTGGCAGAGGTGGGATTCTGGAGAAAAACGAAAACTCGTTACCAGACAGGAATGAACAGATTGTGGGACGTGATGACAGTGAACTAAACTGGAGCCCTGAACACTTCCTGACATGAACAAACAACAATCAGGTGATGAGTGGGGATCAGACCAGTAAAGATAGACTGCCAGTGATGAGGAGATGAGTCACAGCTGGAGAAGCAGAGCAATCAGTCACGCACACAGATGTCGACATGGGAAAGGAGAAATGCAGAAAAGGGAAAACTGACACATGTACAGAAAGACTGACAGATGGATCACCATTATACTCACAGAGACCAGTTATGGTTTTCTGATGGCAAATCCAGGGACTGTTTTATTTTTCTTTCTTTCTTTTTTTTTTTCCAGAGCTACTGTAAGAGCACCTTGCTGAAATTTACCAAAAGCTAACTCCAGATGTTGGATAGCTATTACACAGATATCCTCCACAGGTGTTTTCATATTTAAGATTGTTACATGTATGACTTTATTCCTAATACATTGTTGATAATGCCAATATCATTAAACAAAACAACAACCAAAAAGAAACATTTTCTTTAACAGATTATTTCATTTGAACTTTTCATTATTTTGAATGCATTTTATTACTGCATTCTTTAAAAGATAACATTCCTTTTTTTCAGCCTGGACCTTATTTCTAGGTGTTTATATTTGCATTTACTCATTGGTAAAATTTCTGTATAATTTTGACTCCTTTGGAAGATATTACGTTGAATCACCCTTCGACGTACATCCACATTAGAGACAGGGTAGCATCTATATAAGACATCATCTGCAGCAAAACTCCTTTATTTCACCAATACTTTAAGTAGAATGAACAAACGAATGAACGAATGAATGAATACTATTGTCCTGTGAGTGCAGAGTAAACTCTCCACAGGCCTGTAGTGACGCGTCGATGACATCGACCACTCGGATATAAAAAATAGTAGACGTCAAATCCGTCAAAATGCTTTTATTCTATGTTAAGCAGAAGATGTTTGGCTTTGGAAATACCATGATACAGTAAATTGATACAGTTTTAGGGGGTATTTATTTGTCATTTTATTTTTTATTAATCCTGCAAAACAAAAATAATCGTTAGATTAATTGGCTAATTACACTTTAGAATAGTCGACTCTTTGATAAAAAAAAATCAGCCAAATAATTGTTTTAAAAATAATCATTTACCCCCAGGCCTAATTCTCCATTAGTTGTTGGGGGGGAAGGGGGCCGGGTGTTCTCTGCATTCTACAGGCCCCGCGCCCCCGATGCACGCTGCAGCACTGCAGCTAAGAAGAACAGTGCTGTAGACACCGATGAACACAAAACTCTGAACTCACAGGATGAGAGCACTCGTCCGTTCCTTTCTTCATTCTACTTAAAGCATTGATGAAGTGAAGGAGTTTTGCTGTAGATAATGCCTTAGATAGAGGCTGCCCCGTCTCTTCCATGCTGGAGGGAAACTCAAAGTAAGGAGTCAAAGTGATACAGAAATTTTACCAGTGAGTAAATACACATATAAACACCTAGAAATAAGGTCCAGGTTGAAAAAGAAGAAAGTTATCCTTTAAAAAAACGAAAAAAACTACCACAATATTAAATTTACCTTGATGATTGATTATTATTTTTCATATTTATTTCCATTTCATTATTGATAGAATTTCTGTCTTTTTATCTATTTCCATCTTTTCGTTTTCCAAGTTCCTCTTTTTTCCAGTGGTAAAATGTAACAGTAGATTTTGCATGGATAATCCTAACTTAAAGGTTTTAATTACTGTAGTTCTTGTAGGGGTCTCATAATATTACATGAATTATCAGCTTTTTGCACCTCTTGTGTGTGTGCAGTTTCACTTACATTTGATAGAAATGTCTGTGTTTATTTCATGTCATACTTTTTTATGTTTGTTTTTATGTTTATAATGTCATATTTTGACAAGGTTTAATCTATTAAGTTCAGTGGATTTATTTTAGGTAATATTTGCATGTTTTGCTGGTATCGGTATTGACCGACAAGGGAGCTGCCATACAGCCAATCCATTGAGGAAGTCTTAAGCGGAAGTTAGTTTAACATCGCCAAAAGTATCTATCTGCGGCTTGCAACCAGATGCGCGTGGTGTAGTTGGTGGTTAGGGTTAGGAGAAGGCTCAGAGTTACAGTTAAATTTTAGTAAGTTACATAAAGAAAAAACTTCCGATTGGGACTTCCGGCGTGGATTGGATATTTGGCGACGTATTGTGACTGCAGTTGGGTCCCTCTCCAGATATCGGCAGGTTGTATCAGCTGAGGCTGATGGGAAAATATTGGTATCAGTCCTAAAGAAATCTGGATCGGTTGATCCCAACACAAAACGTTAACCAAAAGTGAGATCTTTTACACCATACAGTGTTAATGGGCCTGGACTAGTTTGTACTGGAAAAATTGGGCCCCATTATTTTTTAAAAAAAATATATAAATAAAGACTGAGAACCCCCTGGTCTAAACTAAAATTTGTATTGCACATGTAATCTCATCAAATTCTAACAAGTAGAATTACTCATTTTTATACAGACCTTTGTCTGGTGGTATATGTATGCTTCTGCATACATCTTTGCGCTGATTTGTGGTCCATCCACATCAATATTAACATGCTCAGAAGAAATGAAATTGTGGTTTAAATGTTAATGCACATGGAAAAATATGGGTCTAACCTGTTTAACAAATCACTTTGACCACCTATGATTCAATGTAGAAAACATTGTTAGACTGATGTAACAATTAAGAAGATTCTGTTGTCAGACCAAGGTCTCACTGAAGCTGGGAAGCCAAGAATAAACAAACATTGGATGATAGGTAATTTTTTTGACCCCTTCTCTCTGCCTCAGGCTGCTGTCATTAACAAATCAAACTTGTGTGTCATAAAATCCACCACATGTACTCATCAAAGATGGCATGTTTGACTTTAAATTTCCAGCTTTGAAGATGTTTGGCTTGGATCCTGAAACACAATCACAGTTGGAAAAGCTCCCTCAGCTATTTTGAGCAAACAAATTTTAAACAGCTCCTTATGACATAACATAACCACTTAAAGAGTTCTCAAATCATGAGGAATGTCTTGTGTGTTTATGTCCTAAGGTTTGCATTTAGATCGTTCTGGCTCACACACCTCATGTGATGGCTCTGACATCACAAATATTGCTCAACACTGGAAGCCAGAGGTGCGTATTTTAGTGAAGCAGCCGATATAAGTCAACACATTCAAGTCATCATGGCATAAACTGATGGATTAAATATTACTGAACATATGATGTTATATGCTTGTTATATCTTTTCTTTTAACCAAACCACTGAGTAGTAAGGGGCTCCTGCACTGACGGATCCAGTCATCACTGAAGACCATGCCATTGAGGGAGTATGCATGAGATTGTTTAAAGCTATTGACCCTTGAGGGAATTTCCTCTTTGAGATGTGACATACAGTGTAGAAGACTCACATTCTGTAGATCCCCACTGGCCACTGATACATCTCATATTTGAATGGACAATTAAAGCTGATTGATAGATATATACTTAATACTGCTGATGCAATTCTTATTCAAGTTAAGAGTAAACTCATATGATTTGTGCATGCACATGCTTGCACCTGGTGTGTAAGTTAGTACTTGCACACATGCATTCCAGTAGGTGCAATCTGATTTTTTTAACAAATGTCACTACAGTCAATTAGCAAATATTAGCAGCTTGTACTGCAGGGCTGTATGCTGTAGAAATAGAGGAGGAAATACCACCGATAGCTTATGCATATTCCCATGAGCATATTTGTGAGAAAAAATTTTCCTACTTTTCCTATTGCACATTATTAATATTTAACTTTTTCATACAGATCTGTATTATTACTAATGCATAACATTTATTGAGTATATTTAAAATCAAGACTAAATGATGAATGACAGATACTGCACAGAGATTTTGTGTTTGTAGCACATAGTATTTCTGTTCCTTTAGTAAGCGCAGCATTAATGCTGAATTTAGGGTATACATTGTTTTTCTAATTACTTTCTTTACAGCGTCATGGCTCCTTACAGGGTCCAGCATTCGGTCTGCCGCCTGTCAATCAAAAGGACACACCCCTAATTATCTGTAATTTCAAGACAATATAGCATTTAAATGGATGAGTTATAAAAAGAATCCACCCCCTCACAGTTGACATGAAGATAAACTTGACCTATGAAACCTAAAACAAATTTTGGACCAGGCTGTAAATATGTTTATTTCTGCTGTGAAGTTGGCGTTTTTAACATGGGAGTCTATGGGGATTTGCTCTGTTTTGCAGCCAGCCCCTAGTGGATAAAGGGAGAACTACAAATATTTTCTTCTTCCGGGTCGCTTCATAGTTGGCCACCGGAGGTTGCCGCTTGCATTTAACCCATTGCGCTCAGGGTAACTATTAGACCTTCCTCTGGTGTTTTATAGATAGAAAACTCTCATCTCAATCATGTATACATCAAATAATCTGTTAGATATACGGGTTTAACCTGGTATTTTACCACCATTTATAAATGTAATTGTTTGTCACGTTATTGGAGACATGACATCAATTCAAATTTACCCGGCATTGGAGCAGTGACTCAAGAAGTCCCTTAGAACAGCCTCAAAGTAGTACTATTCATTATCCCTCCTAAAACTGCAAATTGTTTTTTAGTTCTAATGGGTACAAAAAATTTGACTAAACATGTTAATTAGTGAATTCTGAAAGTGCATTTTAGGCAGGTTGTGGACTCATCCAGACTGGCTGGTTCCAGTCTTTGTGCTGTGCTAATCTTCTTTATATATACATGAATGAAAACACAAATACTGAGTATATTTGACAGAGCATTACTATCTGTTGTAATTATAGTCTGGAATGACTATAATCTGGTCAATATGTGCAGTCTATATGCAGTGTTGGGGCAAATCATCCTCAGCAGATTTAAATAAAATAAATAATTGTCTTGTGAAGGTATAAAGTCATTGTGCCCATGTCCATCATAGTTTTTGGGATTATATTTCATTGCCGATAATGGTCGGAGACAGAGCGCTTTAAGAACCGTTATCAGTGTCACAATCCTCAGCGCCACTGTCGAGGATTACTGTTTCATGTAATCTCACCCGATCCCTAATCCTATCTAGTTCTTTTTAGAAGTAAGAGCTGGCCCCCAAAAATGTGCTGTCCCTTTGAAGATTTACATATTCCTTACTATCTTTTGAGCACATTAAGACCTGATAAGTATAGAAAAAATGAGACAAAAATACTGTACTACGCATTCATTCCTTCATCACCAGCTCCTTCTCTCTATTTTTCTCTTTTCATCTTCTCTTTGCAATGCATAAAAATGTTGAAAGCAAGCCCACCAGCCTTTAGGAATGAGAAAAATAAATAGCATAATTCAGGAGATAGCTCCACAACTCCAGGCTGCTGGACCACATCAAGCCTTCTTTTTTTTCTTTCTGTAATTTGGCTTCATGTGAATGTGCAGCTTCTCAGCAGTATGGCCACAAAAATGGAAAAACAAAGGAGAGACAAAGAAAAAGAGAGGGTGAGAAAGACATACTGAAATTATGTGGGCAAGCTATTGGAGAGTGAGAGAAAATAGTTTCAAGAAGGAAGGTGGAAAAAAAATAAACATTGCTTTGATTGAATGAGGTTTAGTTTGGCCGTTGGACCAAAAGCAGCACTGTTTGTCTGTAATATTTTCCTTCAAGTCTCCCCGTAATAAATGAAAGTCTGTAGAAGAAGGGCTGTTGCTTATTCTTTCTCTCCCCCTCTTTTATTCCTCCCTTTCCAGGTCAACAGAAAATAATGAAATGGAAACATGATACTATAGGTTTTGGTGTTGACATAGAAAGCTGGTACTGGAGGCAGAAGCCAAAGCTGTGGTCTTGTTATATTTGGTGCTGCTCAGGTAATCACGACATTAACATTTGCAAACCTAAATCTGCATGTAAAGCAAGTCTCCCCTCACAATAGTTAATTTAAAGACTGTGACATACCCTTGGTGTTTGACTTGTACACTTGAAGAATTTTACTTGCTTAAGCCAAAAGGCAATTAATCAGCCGGGGAGCTGATTTTCTTAGCTGCTGCTTAGTCCCATCTGTTTTTTGAGTGAGCTCTCAGTGCCTCTGTGTGTGAGGACTGAAAGGATGATTTGCAGCGGTGAAGTTAGTTTCTACCATCTCTTCTTCAGTCATCCCAAACGGACCTTTCAAATAAAACAAAACAAAAACATAGACATTCTCCTTTAAAGCAAAAGAAATTAGCAAAGTGCAAAAACAAAGCGATACAGACCAAAATACATGAAAGCGCCCCATAACCCTCGAGCTTTGAATATTGTATGCCAACAGCGAGGAGCACGCAATTTCAGTGGCAAAGTGGCAAATTCTAACAGTGACAGCAGAACAGAAGCCTGCAGTATGCTGATGTGCCAAAAACTGCAGTTCACTCCTCATCCACTAGGGGTCTGGGTCCAAAAGGGAGTCAATCCCCATAGACTCCCATTAAAAGGCCAACTTCACAGCAGAAATTAACATGTTTATAGCCTGGTTCAAAAATCATTTTAGGTTTAATAAGTTAAGTTTTACCTCCATGGCTACTGTGGGTGGGTGAATTTTTTTTATACAGTTACTCAACCATTTAGATGTTATTTAATCTTGAAATAACACATAATTAGGAGTGTGTCCTTTTGATTGACAGGTGACACATTGGGTGTCAGTGCTAGCACTGGTGGCTAGCTGCTAGCTCCCTGCTTTCTCCCATGAAGCCTCAGCCAGAAGCAGAGTAGCAGAACCATGATTTTTAGCCGGCTTTAGCTTTAGCTCACATACCTCCTAGGGCTGGGACGATTCGTCGACGTAACCGATTACGTCGACGCAAAAAATACGTCGACGCAAAATATGCGTACCGGTGCGTCGTCAGACCAAAACAAAGATGGCGGCGCCATGCGACTTCAGACTAAAACAAAGATGGCGGCGTAATCTCCGCGAGCGGCTCTTCCAAGTTTCCAAAGTGTAAGGCAGTGAAGGCCCACACTCGTTTATCGAAGGTATAACTATATATTAGGGACGGCGAATCCGAAGCCTAATGAGACATGAGACACTTCCGTGAGATGGACGCCATGTCTTCAGACACGTCAGGCCTGTTTGAGACGGTCAGCATGAAGCACGAGCTCCATCTGCTGGCCGTGGGTGGAACTGCAGTTGATGTCGGGAGCTGTCTCGTCTCTGACTGAATATAAAGTCACGTTCTCAACCTCATATTAGTGTTTAATCTGTTGGTAATAGTATTGTGTAGTCACTTCTGGGATAAATAAAGAATTTTTAATTTCATTTGCAAGTGATTGGCACCCGTATTAAGCATTAACAGACTAAAGATGAAGATGCACTTTTTCTGGAAGCTAGACCCATGTTCAATATAATGTTCAACTCTGAATGTTTACCTTCATTATCTTTTGTTGGAAAATAATATCTGTCTTAGCTTAAATCCTCCAAGTTTACATGATCATATTATTTCAATAATGACTTTTTTTTATTATTATTTTCATGTAAATGAAAGAATTAAAAGCCTGTTTTTCAGTCCGCTGTGTTTTCAACATAAATTTTACATTCTGTTGGTTCATGAAAAAGTCTATGACAGGCTGCTGCTCCCACTGCCTTTTTATTCATGCTCTTTTTTACATTTTAGATATCTTTATCAGCACATATAAATTGCTGTCTGTCAATTTATGAGGAGATAATCGATAATCGAATCGAATCGAGTTGAATCGAGCTAAAAAAGTGAATCGTTAGATTAATTGATGCATCGAAAAAATAATCGATAGATTAATCGTTGAAAAAATAATCGTTTAACACAGCCCTAATACCTCCATTAGCTTCCATTAGCTGCAGTTTAGCTCGGTTAGCTCTTAGCTACAACTAGCTCAGAGCTCATTGGGTGTCAGTCATTCACCCCCACGAATGGCTGCCTTAACCTACTGGTAGGCCCCTGGGCTGAGAACTTTGTAGGCCCTGTCAGTTCCTCCAAATTTACTTAATTTTTTTTTCTTCAATTTTTAATAAGAGTCTCATTATTGAAAAAAATATCTATGGCTATCCTGAGTGTTTTGTATTTAGTTTGACATGATATTGACGTATCAATCAAACTAAAGCCTTTGAGAAAGGATCAAACTGGCTGATTAGTTCCAGCTGTCCAAATAACCGCCATTGTTGGTGTCTCCAAACCTGTGGTTCACTCCTGAAAACTATGTAATCCCCATTCAACCAAATATTTCACAACTGAAACAACTCTAGAACCTGTGTCCAGTATTCACATTGGTCATTGAACTATTCCTGTAGTTTGGAGTCTACTGTCCCACAGTCAGCTGTTTGATTAATAAAAGCAATCTTGGCTTTTCTGTGGACGTCACTGTCATTCATTCATTTCCTGCACCGCCCAATGCAGGGTCACAGGGGGCTGCTGGAGCCTATCTATCTGGTAAGAGGCAGGTACAACGACACAGGTCTCCAGTCCGTCACTCTCCATCAAACTGCGTGTTTGATGGAGAGTAACGCAGCCGTTCTCTGTTTACACACTCACCGTTACTTTGCAGCTGAAATGTGCGCTCTGATGCACAACACGTTTATTTTGACAAGGCGTTGGTCCCATTTTTACCCAGTAAGTGCGTACTTTGGACGGTCAAAGTTTTCCTCAGAGGCCCGGGTCACCGCAAATGTGCCATGTCATCCCCCCCTCTCTGATGCTTGTGTGCCCACCACTCAGCGTGGGCACCACTGCCTCCCTCCAGTGGGTTAGATGAGCGGTTTCTTCGCTGTCATTCACGTGAAACTGAAAGAATCCCAAGACCTTCGGGATGCTATTTAGTCAATTTCTTGTGAAAACGCCACTCTAATACCAACATTGTTGGCCGACATACACCTGTCTCTCTCTATCAAAGTGAAGTGATGGAGCGTCATCAGATTGTCACATGGTGGTGGGGCAGGGCTTGGTAGTAACATCTTTATTTGGATCAATCAGCAGTTTCTGATTTGCATATAATGTGATTGACAGGAAAACTGACAAGTTGCATAACAATTTGACTTTTTATGCAAATGCAATTTTCCGAAAAATGATAGGCCCTTGAGCTTCAGCCCAGCTAAGCCCATGCCTTGCCCCCCCCCCCCCCCACACACACACACACACACACACACACCCCCACACACACACACACAAACACAATTTTATGTTTTCCCGCAGTGACAAGATGCACAATTCTGCCAAGATAGTAATGGTGGAAACCGCCCACCTAACTTCAGTTCAGCTCTTCCAAAACATATGGGTGGGATCATGGAGGGTCTGTCCAGTCCGTTTTACAGTCTTTGAGGCATTCTCATAAATCCCTCAAAGATTTGTGAGTGAAGTTCACATAATCAGTTGTTCTGATTTTGACTGGGGTTTCTATTTTCATCATTTTATTAGCCTCCTCCACGTTTTCACGGCCTCCTTAGTGACATTCTTCTCTGGGCTTATGGTGTGATTTGTAATACTTCCTGCTGTCATCTTGTGACTCAAACAATTTTAAGAATCAATAGCAGACTAAATGACGGACGATGGACATGTTGTGAACCAGCAGGTGCACTTTCTTTCCCCCTCTGTCTGAGGTGATAGCCTATTGACTGCTCTTGTACAGACCTTATCATACACACTGATTTGACATTTCCTCTTAAAAGGCCACGGATGGATCATTATTTGTGGATAGGGTGCAGGAATCCGCTGCACAAAGAGTAATGAGCCTTACTGTACTGAGAGCAGCAGATCGGTTTGTGTTCTTGTGTGCCTTGTGCTCAATGACACTTGGGATATTAAAAAAATTATAAGCATTGCTTTGATTAAATGTCTCACACATCAGTGCGAGGCTCAACATTTGATAAACACACTGAGGAATTTTATTTGTATTTAGCATGAATTTATCTGTTGCTCCGTTACATTAAGCTATCAAATGCTGGTGGTTATATTATAAATCTGAAAGTAATATTTTCTCAATTTAGTCTGTTTTTCAACATTTATGAGCTTTGCTAAGATGTCATAATATTGTCATTTAGTGTGTTTTGAGCCTTCCCACTCAGGTTAATTATGGTTAGAGTTCAAGAGATGGGTTAATGAGGTTAACATGGTTAACCAGGTTTCAAGCTAAGTTTTAAAAGTGTAAATTATTAAAGTAAAAATGAGGATAGAAATCTAAAATGCACAGGAATAAGATAAAAGATCGAATAAACGCTTAAGGACGTAAAAATAAAAACATCCTCTTTGACAAAGCCAATATCAGGAGTTTATTTCTAAATATTTAATAGAGGGGGAAAATCTAGCAGGGATATGCCTTTTCAGGTGTCTTACTGGAAGGTCAGACATGAGTAACCACCATCCAGTTTAGACCCAATCTGTCTAGGGAGCATCACATAAACTTTGCATGAATGTTTCTTTGTCCTGACTCCGTGAAGGAATAAGAGAAAGTAAACACCCAATACAAAATCTCCATTATTGTCCCTTCTACTGTGTGGTTGCTCCCAAGAATATCTGGTTTTATCTCTTATTGTTTGGCTTCTTGCAGATAACAGTTCCATAAACATACAGTACCACTCTCTTTCTTACAGTAGGTAGATGTGTTAACAGATGTAGCTAATTAGCCAATCATACGGCAGCAACTAAGTACATTTAGAAATACCGACATGGTCAAGACGACTGGCTGAAATTCAAACTAAGCTTCAAAATGAGGAAAAGGGGGATTTAAAAACGCACTACAGAACTTTTTGCAATTTTCTCAGTGATGCGATCCTTATTGATGGCTGAACTGGCATCCAACTTCATCCTACTTGTACTGTGGGCTCACAGTGTTATCTTTAGTTCTGTCCCTTCCTCTCTTCGTTTTCCTCTCTTCTTCCAATAATCTTTTCTTTCATTTCTTTGCAGAATCTGCCATCTCTAGGGCTTACAGAGAATGGTCCATAAAAAAGAAAATATCCCAGACATTTGGATGAAATGTCTTATTGATGTCAAAGGTCAGAGAAAAATACACCAAATGGTTGGAAATTTAAGAAAGGCAACAATAACACTGGCTGACACTCTTCTCATCTAAGAACAGAAAACTGAAGCTACACAGACTCACCCAAATGGGACGATAAATGATTGGCCTGGTCGATGAGACTTCATTTCAGTTGCATGCATTTAGTTGGCAGGTTCAGAATTTGGTATAAACAATATGAAAGCATGGATCCATCCTTATATCAATGGTTCATGCTGCTATTGGAGGTATAACAGTGTGGGGGATATTTTCTTTGCACACTTTAGGCCCCCCAAGATCCAATTGGCAACTCCACTACTTCCTAAATTTAAGCCAGCTCCTTTGTTTCCTGTCTTTCATTACTGGACAGAT
Source organism: Atherinomorus stipes (assembly GCA_023101725.1). Taxonomy (NCBI): domain Eukaryota; kingdom Metazoa; phylum Chordata; class Actinopteri; order Atheriniformes; family Atherinidae; genus Atherinomorus; species Atherinomorus stipes. The sequence goes on from JALJCO010004862.1 coordinate 809,975, forward strand.
TGATTAATCCAGGTGTGCCTGACTTCAGTAACTACGATGACAATGCCCATACATACCTAGATTAATCGTTTGACCAGTAATGAAAGACAGGAAACAAAGGAGGTGGCATTTTAAGATACTGTTTGTTATGAGTGTTGTGTGTGAAACAATGATAGGCATCTTACCTGTAATAAGCAGTAAGTCAATCTGATTTCCGTTTAAAGAATCAGCTTAATCAGTGAAAATGGCTTTAAAAAAAATCCAGAGCAGCTCCAAAATGTAATTTTCATAATCTTAGGTTTGCTGGTTTTTAACAAAAAAGAAAAAAAGAAAAAAAAAGGGGGGAGAAAAAAAAAAAAAAAAAAAGAAAGGTTCAGAAAAAAAATCCCCCGAGAAGAAGGAGAAAAAGAAAACGAAAGGAAAGGGGGGGAAAAAGGAAAAAAACAGACCAAAACAGAAACTTTAATCCTCCTGCAGGAGAGCAGGCCATGAGGCAATGCTGGAAAGGTACCTGTTATGATTATCAGTAATCAGTAAGTGATTTAATTCTGAAGATAAACTGCTTCACAATAGGAAACAGATTTTCATGATACTAGAAGTATTTTTTCGTACACAGTTGGGAAGGTTATGAAAACTTGTGAGACCCGCAGAGATTTCATTCAATTTGGTCGATTCAAGCAGCTCTAATCTTGGAGATTACAATCTATTCTATAATGAGCATCTAAGCTATAAGCGGGGGAGGGGAGGGGGAGGGGGGGGGGGGGGGGGGGGCGACACAGGAAGGAAAAAAACAAAACAAAACAGCATGATAAAGCCCTGTTTTAGGTCTAAGCAATAATTGACTATAGCAGATTTGTATTTTTTCATTGGTTTTTAGAATGACTACCTTTCACAGATCTATCTATACTTGAGAGTGTGTATTGACCTTGTGTCCTCCGGCGTGTGCTTGAACTTATGGATAAGTGCAGTTGTATGAACAATGCAGAGAGCAGAATGTAGGAGTAATGAGGGAGAAATTGTAAGAGTAGAGGATTAGAGTCAAACATGTAATGCAATTCAACACAATGTCAAAATAATGCAGTGCATAATGCTACACTGCTTTGCTGTTATGTGGCAAATGGTCTGACTAAAAAACACAAGTTAACTAAAAATGTTTACATTTAATTCATTTTGCTTTACCCTTTATATGATTTGGATATTTTGTTGAAGAAATATCTGTGGGAGGAGGTATTCAAATAGATCATAAAGACTGTTATGGTAGGATTCAGCACATGGTACACACCGGAGAAGGGAAAGGCCAGGTCAGATTTTACCTCTAGCACCAAGAGAAGGAATTGAAGTATCTCAGGGTGTTGCTCATGAGTGATGGGAAATTGGAGCAGGGGGGTGGACAGAAGGGTTGGTGGTTTGTCAGCAGTAATGAGGGGCTTGCACTAGTTCACTGTTCTGAAGTTGGAGCTGAGTCAAAAGGGAAAGCTGGTCTATCTTCATTTCAACTACTGTGGACACAACTGACTGAAATGACTTTCCTTTGAATGGTGGCAAGGCTCAACCATAGGGTGAAGAGCTCCAGCATTGGGGGAGCTGGGAGTAGAGCTGCTGCTCCTCTGCATCACAAGGAGTCAGCTGAGTATGAACATCTGATTAGGATGCATCCCGTATGCTCAACTGGGGCAAGACCCTGGGGGAAATGACACACTGGAGGGATTATATATCCCTCGTGGCCTGGTAAGACCTTGGGATCCCTCAGGAGATTGTCACTGGTGAAAGGGAATTTTTGGGTTTCCCTCCTGAACCAGTTGCTTCACTGGATCTCAGATACAGATGGATAAATTTAGTCAAAAAGACCAGCCAGACCAGCTCTGGAACAGTGGTGTTTGGACAGAAGAAACTCAGATCTTGGACCAGAATTATGTGAATAAAAACACAAGAGGCTTGGATCATGATCTGAAGCTCATCATCATATATTAAACAGGCAAATTAATGGCAGAGACATATTTGGTGTCCATAGGCACCGGGTCATTGATGTTTACTGAGAATAAAACAGGACAAAAAGCAGCTGGACTAACTTGTGTAGGAGGATATACTGCCTGCTCAGGCTCACCCAAATACAAAAAGGTTGAATGGTTAGTTCAACTCTGTCTTTCAGACTTGCATTGCAGAATATTTGCAGAAATGCCCTTCTGCTATTTAATCAGAGTTGTCTTTTCAAACATGTCACTTCCTCATGGACTTATGGCCCATTTATGCTCAACGCAGAAGGTGGATACGCAGACAGACGGTCAGTAGTTTGGTGCATTTTTGAGGGGCATTTTGGTCTGTCACTTGACGCAGAAGACAGAGCAATACCACCGGAAACCGCAGGGTCAGTGTTGATGTGTGTAGCTGATATGCAGCCAGCGAAAGGAACAAACCAGAGAAGAAAAACAGGAACCGGAACAAAAACAACACAAAAACCGACAAGGCCAAAAAGCCCAATAAAAGCACCTGTGAAAGAAGACGCCAAACAAAGAGAGAGCATCTGTAGACATGGTTGGAGTTTTTTGAGGAGAGGCTGTGTAAGTGTGTCCGAAAACACACTCATATCTATGTTACCGACACCAAGCAGTGTAAACTGACATTAAAAAAAGAAATTAACTATGAGCTCAGCACTGCCGCCTGTGGACAAACTAATTTATGAATAGTGTGAGAGGGGTGGAGTATGAAGGGGGAGTGGAGTGAAAGATGTGCATTTAGTACGGAGAGAGCATAAATGGGCTTTTACTGCGTTCCGGCTTTGTTCAAATATCAGGAAATGTTGCAGATAGGTTGATTGTTGCACCTACAGTGACAGCCATCCTTTCATCATCATCATCTTCAAATGAATTTTTAATTATAGTTGGGTGGGAGGAAAATTTAATGAGCTCATTTTGACCTGTTTTTATCCCCAACTTTTGTTTGTCACATCAATACACTCGAAAATTAGACCTGTCTGTAAGTGTATTCACAAGGCAAGCGTCAAAGTCAAAACAAAGTTTTATCAGGACAGATCAAGTGAAGGAAATGATGTCCCAAAAGAGAAAAACGTGATAAAAACGTAATGTACGGTTGATAGAGAGAATCTGCGGAGTAAAAAGGCTGGACTGATGAATATAAGGAGTGGACGTGTGACGTGAAGTTACTCAAACAGCAACAACTGTGTTAGCTACACAACTGTGTTACACAGTGAGTTACACAAGCAGCAACACTTACCGACAGCACATCTTCACTGAATAAATATAATCCACAGGTCCCTGGTAGTGCTGTCCCTCCCTTTACAGCACTGATAACTGCTGAATTTCTGCCAAAGCAACTCAGCACGGCAGATGTTTTCTTTCCTCCTCCTCGTCTTCGTCGTCCTCCTCTTTGACAAAGTTGGTCATTAAACGCTACTCTGCAGAAAGTAATCAGTTGATTTCAGGTGGTGCTAAAGAGGCTAGCTTAGCAGCTAGCAGCCTCTGTAGATCACGTCATTAACAGAGATAAAAACCAAATCGCGTACTGTGGAGAGCGCACTCTTGTGGCCGATTCTGGTGAGAAGAGAGAACCTGCACTCAAAGACGAAGCCGTTGTCACTCTCTGGAGTTTCTGGCACGTTTTAACTGAGGTCCTATTCCAATACACATGTTTTAACGTGAAAAAGTGGGATTTCCAGGTGATGACTCCCTTTGGTATCCAATTAAAGCCCCCAAAGAAGCCCTTTGGACCTTTTAGTGTAAAAAAAGACAGAAACTCAGTTAAAACCAGACCTGAACGTGGCCTTCCACCTTAAACATCTTTTCTTTTTTCTCTGGTCCTTGTCTCAGTTACACCTTTACATCACAGCCACATTTCACAGTTTACAAATTTTTAGAGATACTCCAGACTGAAATGAAGCGTAGTGCAATGCTGTAACTACTGCGAGTAGATGGATGTGCCTTAGCAGCAGTGAGTACACAGAGCCGTGTTGTTTCTACATGAACAGTAAAGAGGCTGCCGAGCAAAAAATTGTGATACTTTATTGCTCGGGGCTCTGCTGGGGCAAGTCAGAGCTGAATTTATGTGGGAAGAAGACACCTCCATGCTTACACTGGATTTCCGTCTCAGGTGGGTATTAATGTTTGTCGTATTTTATAGCAGCGCAGCATATTTTGCAGATTGAATTTTTTTTTTTCTGTCAAATTGTCTCCCTTGAGAAATCTGATGTCTCACCAAACATTTAGTTACTCCTTCACCAAGATCTGTGAGTCACCCTGACAGACGGGCTTGCAGCATAAAATGGAAACTTTGCCAAGAGATTTGGAGAACTGGCCACTGAGAGCAGTTTGGATGAGAGAGCATGCCTGAAAGAGGAGAAATCAATTTAAATCTAAAGTTGTTGCTTATATCTTTTAAAAGAAATAAAACAAAAATAAATAAATGGACAGGGCCTCTTCTAATAATTAGATTTAAATCAATTATATATATATATATATTATTCAGATTTTGAAAGTTCAAGGTCAGGTTCAGGAGCTCATTTACAACAGCCTCGTTTGCCCAAAGTGCTAAACAGATAAGCAGAACAATAAAGTGATGAAGACAGTGAAAAAGTTACAAAAAATCAGAATAAAATCAAAACAAAAAAAGATGAAATAATATCAAGCTGTTTTAAAAAGCCAGTGAAAAGAAGTGGTGTCTTTAGCAAAGACTTAAAGCCCGAGAGAGACTGAGCGTCTCTAATGTGGAGGGGCAAACTGTTCCACGGCTTGCAGCCACCACGAAGCCCCCTGGGTTAGAGCCTGGAAGAGGGGATCTTTAGAAGGGGGTGGGATGAGGGCCTCAGAGCCCCAACAGGTGCATACTGGGCCAGCATCTCAGACAAGTAAGGAGATCACATTGTAATTAATCAATGTTATTTTTGAAATGTGAAATTAAATAACCTTTGAATACCTCCCAAAATGTAATGGGTCATGAACATTTCAAAACATTTCATTTCATTGGAAATATAAAACTGCAACTGACAAAAATTAGCATGTAAAAACAATACTTTACTGTCCGCTTGCACAGAAAACTGTGCTGCAGTAACAAATCACAAATCAATAACCATTTCATACAAGACTGCAATCACACCAAACAAAAACAAAGAGACTTTAAATATCTATTAGAATATCTGTAAAAACATAAACGCTATAAAAACAATAAAAACCCTTTGGAAATGCATGCCCATCAAATCCACTGGAGCGCACAGATAGAAGACCAGCTATTAGTTAAACGGTGTGATGGAGCGAGGAATAAATGAATGTTTACATTTATTCCTCCTGGAAAAGGGCACCGTGAAACATCTACCTGATGGAAAGTGCTCATCATCGAGCGGATGAGAGGGATCTGCGGCTGTCTAATTTACTAGTCTAACCCCGGCTTTACACCGGGTCCGTGAGCGCAGTGCTGCGCCATGCCTGAATCGCATCCGTTGTTGTCAATGGTTTGAGTTACATCGAACTTGTGCAGCATGTGAGAGGTCCGTCATCGCTCCGGCATGTCGCCCCACTGCGCTAAACATACGCGCCAGCTCTGTTTTTGATGGAGCACACACCGACACTGCATAAATTTAAGTTGTTCAGATCGGACCAGACAGGAAATCAGACACGGGATTTAGTGTAAGACATCTGCTAACTTCCTAAATAAAAGCCACCATGCAGATTTTTAACTGCTGAACTATCTGAACTAGATGGCATCTCCGTGGACACGAGGTTTCGGAGAAATAAGAAGCAACGAAACAAAAACGTGGACAAAATTAATCATTTGGATGAGAATCACAGGTGATCTTGCAATCCCTCCCGTGATTCCATGATCTCGTAGATCTAGCACAGGGGTGTCAAGGATTCCAGAAGGGCGGGGCTGCTGGTTCTTTCCAACCAAGCAGTAGCACACCAGACTCCACTCATCTCATCAAGTCTTCAAGTTAAGACTGGATTTCCTTGATGAGCTGAGTGGAGTCTGGTGTGCTACTGCTTGGTTGGAAAGAAAACCAGCAGCCACACGGCCCTTTCTGGAATCACTTTGACACCACTGAAGCAACACAGGATGCATTTGCTGGTGTGCCGTTCATGGTGTAAATGATCTCACTATGAAGGTCAGAGCAAAGCCGTGGCACAGCTGGTATGCAGCGCACCACGTACCTGGTGTAAAGCTGGGGTCGGTATGCGCAGACCAGAGGGCTCTCCACAGGTTGACCCACTACCTTGGAGCAGATGAACAGCTGTTTCAGTTTCCTGGACTTCAGCTGGACAGAGAGGCACCAGAGCCAAACTGGACCTCTGTGCAGGATGAAGATGGTGATGCAGAAGAAACTTTGAAGGATCTCACTGTTGGCTCCAAAATAGTCCTAAAAAATAAAGCCTCTGCTGTACCTTGTTACAGATTAAGTCCGCATGATTGGACCATGCAAAGGCATCATCCACGTACACACCCAAATATTTGAAAATGCAGATTGTTTTATGGTTGTGATGTGGTGACAGGAGCTGGTGTGTTCATATATATACAGTATATATATATATATATATATATATATATATATATATATATATACACACTGTTATGATCCTCAAGGGGAAATTAGGGCTCTGCATTTCACCCATCTCTGTAAGTATCAGAGATATCTCTGATACTTACAGAGAGCAGTGGGCTGCTACTTAAAGCGCCCGGGGTTGGGGGGGTTAAGGACCTTGCTCAGGGGTCCACAGTGGTTCAGCTGAGGATCGTGACACAGACTCGAACCCGGGTCCTCTGCGCCAAAGCCCACGACATTACCACTAGGCTACTCACTCCCCCTTTCGTGGTCCACCATTTTTTGTGGTCCACAAAAATGACTTCCTCCATTGAACATAATGAGTTGTGATGGGTGTGGGGCTAAAGGCTACATATTTCATTCAAACATTCAAACATCAAATTTGATTTCATGAGGACTTCAACCATTATTGGACGTGAACCGTCCACTTGTAACATTACTCAGAGGGCAGTTTTGTTACAGTTTCTTGCTGACATGTTTTCACATCATCTTTATTTGAGACACACAAGTCTTGCAACAGTTCAATCTTCCTTTTGTTTAAGTTTGACTCTGTACAGCAGTAGAATAGCTATGAATCTGTTTAACTCACTCAGTACCCTGCTTTGCCTATTTTTAGAAGTAGGCTGTGCACTCCTAAAGGACATCCATGCGATGGCTTGAAATTCCTGTGATGTGATTAGATGTTTTTACAAGAATAATTGTTTTCCCATTGCATTGTTTTTCCGCATCTATTTTAGTTTTGAGCTACGCTAATGTTCCTTGAGAGTTTTTCATTGTTTGCTTTGCACTCTCTTGTGTGTTGTAAGTAATTGTGCTAATGAATAGCATCATTGTTATAATAGTTAAATGCCAATAGCACCTGCAACTGTATGAGAAACAGAAGATATCCAATGGTATTAATGTATTTCGTGATTTTAATTGTGGTTATAATTTCTTCTCATCAGTGCAGAGTCACCTGCCAAAGAAAGGTTGGGTCATGCCAAGGTCCACATGGAGGTAGACTCAGTGCTCTAGCTCAGAATACACACCAAGGAGCTCACATGCACACAGATGCACAGGAATATTGGTGCAAAGCAAGGCCCTGGCACAAAAAGAGGTCTGCTGTCTGCAAACTCACCCCTCCATCCCATCCAGGTCTCTGATTTTGCGGCCATGCATCTAAGAACCAGGCGTTGAAAAAAGGGAACAATCAAAATATCATTATGGGGCAGTACAAGATCATTGGAGGAAGGGTGAAAAGGAAAAAAAGAAAAAAACAGAGGGAGTAACAGACTAAAAGAGAAAACTGTCAGTTTGGCTTTATTGATGAGGGATTTGGGGTCTGAGAGAGGATTTGGACATGGACCACGGCAGGACCCCCACAGATGTCTGAATCATGCTTGAGACAGATTTCAACTTACACCTCTACTTAGTAAAATGTAAACCAACCCAGAAAATGTGCGCAGATTAGATTTTTGCCTGCTCACAGCACTTGCTTAAAATGCATGAGGGAAGTAGCTCTGTGCCTCACATGCCTCAAGAGACCCACGACTTTGCTTTGGTATCTAAATTTATACAGTTGAAATTCTCAGTGTTATAGGAGTATGCCAATTAGGGCTGAGCTGGTGAGGTTGACAGTGATAACAATAAGTAAGACAGATTCTTTAACCCTCCGATGTGTTAATCCAAGAGATCTACCCTCGGGGCCTCATGTGAGAAAGTTGAGGTTGAAAAGAAAAACCTCTCAATCAATCCATCTTGCTCTTTTTTTGTTGTCCTTTGACAAGGAAAAAGTAATCAAATAAACCCAAATTGCCCTTTTTTAAGACATATCTTACCAAACAACATACTATTCTTCTGCAGTATAATAGTTATTGTTCGAGTATGATTATGATTAGCAGCCTTTGTGTTTGCTGTGCTCTAATGAGCGTCCTCAGTTTTTGATGATTGAATTCAATAGGTATTTCTCAAATTTCTGTGAGAAGCCCTCAGTGATAATGGAAACGCCAAACAATGGCTCGTTATACTTCTTAAGATATCAGATACCTGAAGATACATCAGCCATCTCAGTCTGAAAGAGTCTGATCCTAAGAACAGCTAAGATACCTTGAAATAGAACCCTGAAACTCCCAGGCCCAAGCTTGAGTTAAGCATATGTGTGTTTATTAGGTGTGCAACAATATATGTATTCAAATTGAACCGTTCAGTACAGGTGTGAACTGAACATGACCACCGTATATCAAATATCAAACAATACAGAATTTTACATTTATTTCATTTATATATTTTATCAACTTGTCTTCTGACAGTACAAATAAAAAGGCATTAATTTTTTTTTTTGTATCGAGAAAAATATTGAACCGTGACACTAAAGTATCGAAACATACCGAACCATGATTTTTTTTGTAGTGGCGCAACCCCCTTGTATATAAGATAGTAATTGAAATAACAGGAAACCAAAGGAACTAATAATGAATAAAATTTAGAAAATTATAATTTAGTGAAATAAATTATTACCTTTGAATTGTGGTTTGAAATAATAATAAGAAAAAACAAATGAACAAAACTTTCCGAAACATAAGAGCACCTTCCCCATGAAGTGAACCAAAATACCTGTCAACTGGTGCAGAAGTCTTTTTCAAAATTAGAGAAAACACCAACTTGCAGTGATTACCTCAAAGTGTTACTCAACAAAATTTTAGCTTTGGAGCCCCATCATGCTTGATTACTTGTTTTATTTTTTGTGGGTTTGTTTTTGATATTTCTTTCAGACCACAATTCAAAATCACTGTCATGATTTTTATAGAATTTCTATGACCTCCGCCAAGGAGGTAGTGTTTTTGGTTGCGTTTGTTTGTCCGTCCGTCCATCCGTCTGTCTGTCAGCAACTTTACGGAAAAAGTACTGGACGGATTGACCTGAAATTTTCACCCGCCGTGTGCCTCAAGGAAGAACCCATTAAATTTTGGTGGTGATCTGGATCACCTTCTGGATCCAGGACTGTTTTGAAGGATTCTTTAATCATTGTGAGATCTATCATGATGAGGCATGAGTGCCCCCTTGTGGCAGAAGTGTCCAGCTGCACATGATGTCAGGATGCAGAAATTAAACTTATGAGCAGCAGTGAGCACCAGGAGAGAAGCCTGTTGGACAGACTTCTAGCTGGTTTAATATGGTGAACTGTGTGTAACTGTAAGTAACTAGTTGTATTTCTGCCTGAACAGGATGTTTATTTAGCCTTTAATGTTATTTAGCTGATTTGCTTCTTCAGAAGTGTTCCTCCATTCACCATGTGCCTTTTTATGCTATTAAGCGAGCTGACCTGTTACATGCCAGTTACTGTAACTGTTAGCCTTGAACACTCATATTTATTCCTTACTGTAAGGGATTTATTCATTAATACCTTGAATGTGTTTATTTGCCAAACGAATGTTCCTCATTGCTTTGTATTTCTGTGTTTATAGACCACACTCACTTCCATCCAGGCATTCACCTTAACTAACCCTGGAATTCCTCACCTGTAAGCCTGTCGTTTGTTGCATTACTGTGCCGCTGTGATTAAGAGTGACCAGTAAAGACAGTTAACTGTACAAACGAGAGTACAAACTCTGGGTACCAGGACTGCAGTTGGGTGCGTCTACAAAATTCAGGATGCTATGCTCCAGAACACCCAAAATTAAGGGAGTCGAGCTGCTTGGCCGAGGTCTGCACTCTCTGAGTGCTTTTCTAGTTTATTATTACTTTTGTCAATTTCAATTTATTTAACTGACAGCTGATTTTTTTTTCCTTTTTTATTTGGAGGGTGTATACATAACGTATATATTATGCAACATAAATCTGTAGATTGTTGCATGGCTATATTTAACATATAATTAAACAAAGACAAAAATAATGTGGGGCTGCACTGTGGCGTGGTGGTGGTTAGCACTGCAGCCTCACAGTAAGAAGGTCAGTTAGAGTCCCGGCTGGGGAGGGATTTGAACAATTCCAACAGCAGCCTCCCTGTGAGGAGTTTGCATGTTCTCCTTGTGTATGCGTGGGTTCTCTCTGGGTACTCTGGCTTCCTCCCACCATCCAAAGACATGCATGTTAGGTTAACTGGTCACTCTAAATTGCCCCTAGGAATGAATGTGAGCATGAATGGTTGTCCGTCTCTGTGTTGGAACTGCGACAGACTGGCGACCTGTCCAGGGTGTACCCTGCCTCTCGCCCGATTATAGCCAGGATAGGCTCCAGCAACCCCCGCTACTCTGAACTGGATAAGCGGTACAGAAAATGACTGACTGCTCATATCTGATTAAATGACGTGCTGTTTTTCAGCGGATTAAAGTATCAGCAGTGAATAATATCCAACAAAAGGTTCTCGATGGTTCTCAGTGTTTGTTCTTCTAAAAATCTCCCCATTTTTTTCCCCGCTGTTTTAACGGTTGTCTCGAGCTAAATGGTCTCCGAAGTGTTCTGCAAACAGTTTTATTGACTTCTGTGCTGGGGTCAAACACTTCTTTTTCTCTAAATATTTTTTAGACCTTGTGTGATCTGTGACCTCTGCCACTGTTTGAATCTTGGAGGAGCAACAGAAAGTACAAATGCAAGCAGCAGGTTTGAGCTACCCAGTAATACTAGTAGTAATACAGTAGTACTACCCAGGGAGTCTTTTTCACATTGCTGTCTGTAAGCCTGCTGGCGTTTCTGCATTGCTGATGATGCACCTCTTTGCTCGTATTTCACTGATTGTTCACATCCTGCCTCATCGTGTATGACCTCACATGCAATGTCTTATGTCATCACACACTATGTCAAGAGCTGACTGGCTGTAAAGGGTCATTCTGAATGATATTTAATTATTTAGTTACAGACAAAGATGACCAAAACCCTGTCAGAGTAAAATGTGTCTTTATATATTGTTTTCATTTTAACACCTTCCAATAATGGCACTGCAAAATAATTAGACTAATAGGATTTATTACATCATATAACAAAACAAAAAAAATCAGGTTGCTGCTCTTTAATCCACGTCCATACAATATTTGTAACTTTTGGCTGGTGCATGTATTCACAAAGATGCTGAGGTTTGAGTGTTACTTTTTTTAAAGTAATGAATTATTAAAGTAACAATTCATTGTTCTTCCTTTTCTTTTTCACTGCAACGCTGCTTGACAACTTGCTTTTGTTTCTTTTATTCTTCACATGTAACTGCATTCAGGTGATATCCCACAAAATCTGTGGTTGTGACACTAATACACTCTTACACTGACACATTCATATCTGGCATACTTGAAAAGATTCGCTGCCTCATCTGTGAAGTGCAGCGGATTTTTTTATCCACCGAGTTTGCCTTTTGATAACTAAATTGCTTCCTCCGTGTTCTCACAGCATTAGCTTGTCTTGACAACGCTGGGAGCAGTTGCAGGGATTGTTGTGATGCTGTCGTGACATACATCATTCAGTAAACCTCTTAAAGAGACCAAAAAGCTGACAGGGGAGGCAGATCTTATAACAGGTGGAGAACTGCATTCATCATTCAGCCCCCAGACAAGACAGATGGCACCCGGATTCCTCTTTGGATTGTTTATTTCACTGTTTCTAGGATTGATTTTCTTGTTGTGAGCTTCACTATTAATTCACAGGGTCAAAGAAAAGATTTAATCTAAAACAAACAAAAAAAAAATAGATTTCCTTGTAGACTACAAAAGCAAACTTTAAGGTTTGCTGCTTGTCTGTTTTTCTCGTGTGTGAAGAGATCAACAAAATAATATTGTAAATGAAGGCAAGTAACAACTAATATTATATTATGCTTACATTCATAACATTTTACTTTTAACCTTGCAGCAAAGTGCTCTATTGTTTCTATGTACAGTAGGAACACATAGGCTGTAATTGCACTACTGTATGAGATGCTTATTCGTAGATATAAAAAAAAACACGAACACTGTACTGTAGTTTATTTCAAAACTGCTTTACAAACTAGCAACAGCTATCATTCCCCTAATTCTGTAAAAGACTTCATTTACAGCAGCAGCTTGGAGGAAAGTTTGTGTTGATGTTTTTCTTGCCTTTTTTCCCCAGCATTTAGGATTTTGAAGACATCTGTAGGATTGTCTGGACCACATGATTATCCACGTTTTCCTTTTGGAGTGTCTCTGCCCCTAAAGGTCTCAGAGCTGCAGGCACAATTAAGATGGAGGTGTTGAAAGTTTCTCTGCTTTGTCCTATCTTGCGCCTCCTGCAGTGCAGGCTCCAGAAGGACTAATTTATTGCTAAATTTATTTTCTCCTGCAGCCTCCCTTAGTTCTGTTTGGACCATTCAGTGGCTCAATATCAACCAGCCTATAAACTTTCATGTTTATTGCTGTCTTCAGTCTTTCTTTCTCTGCTACAGATTTATCTCTGAATATTAGAAATATTTCTAGAAATTAATCACTTCTCTGATTTTTATTTTCTTGACATACAGTGTAGAACATTTTGTTCTTAAGTGCCACAGGGAAAAGGCTTTTAGAAGTACACATACTTATCTTGTCAGGTAGTGCTTAAACCAGTGATGCAGTGAGTACAGGCACAATGGCTTTTCCAATTTCCAGGCCAAATTTAATGATGCTGTAGTTAACTTTACAAATAGACGCTCCAGTAGCTGGAGAATCATGTACCGTGACTGCAGGGATGGTTCATTATCAGTTTGATGGCACCCCCTCCATACCTGATAGTGGAGGGCTGGCAGTGTGATCTCTGCAGGACGTGTTTAAAAAGATCATCTCACAAACACACTGTGAGGGCTGGCTGTCCCTACCTGGCTGTTCTGTCAAACATTACAAAGGGATTCACTTCAGGAAAGTTTAGCTGCTCCTGGGAAATAATAAGGGCAGAATTTTTTTGTCACAACTGTGTGGATCAGTGTTTCTGTTACAGTTTAAAAAATGGGTTGCATTAGAGTGCACAAAATAACAATAAGATTTTTTCTTGTGGTTATGAGACTGCTTGTTGATCAGTTCTTCAGCTATTTCATCGAGTGGTTTATCTCCAACATGTTAGGAAAACAAACAACCAAAAAAGACCCCAAAACAAACTAAAATCATAACAACACAAAGAAAACGGAGGGCACACTGCCCACGAACATAATTAAATAAGCAAATGCACCACAGACATTTAACATAATTTCATTTTATGTTGAAAAGGGAATAGGAAGAATTGGCAGGAGTCTAAACTTTTCTAACTTATTTATTCACACCTTCTTCAACATCAACACAGTTTAGTCGTCCTCAAAATTATTCGTACCCTCCAATTAAAGAAAAGGCTAAATTCACAATAGTAAATCAAAAAACAAGAGACTAAAGAAACTAACAAACAAAAATGTACAAAATTTAAACTGAGTAAAATAAAATATTGTTTTTGAATTGTGGTTGGAAATAATCATTTAAAAAAACAAATAAATCAAACTGTCAGACATATTAGAGCATTGTCCCCATGACCAGTGACCCAGAATACCTGTCAGCAGGTGCAGAAGTCGGATTGAACGTTACAGAAAACACTTGATTGCAGTGATTGCCTCAATGTGCTTCTCAACATTTTAGTTCAGAAGCCCCATCATGCTTGTTTACTTGTTTTATTTTGTGTGTGTTTGTTTTCAACATTTTTTTCAAACCACAATTCAAAATCAGTCATGATTTTCATAGAATTTTTATATATTATTACTTTTGACAATTTCAACTTATTTCACCGACAGATGATTTTTCTCCTACTTTAATTGGAGGTTATGAATGATTCTGAAGACGATACACATTAATCTGTACTGTGTCATGAATTTAATAATTGTTGGATAATAATAAATAATAATAATTTCAAGCATTCAAAATAATTATTTCTGTCACTAAAAAGCACAAAATACCTTCAATTAAAAATAATAATAACAATAACAATAATGAATCTTCAGTTACCCTAAGGAGTTACAGCATAAAAACATTTCTGCAAGCAGAAAACAACACTGTGAGGGCGGAATGGGATCTTTATATAACAGCTGTAAATTTTGTGTTTTTATAGGTGCTAACAAAGGTTTATAAGTGTGAAAACAAGAGCACAGTGTGGAAACCTTTTCTCTTTTTCTGCACAAACTGATTAACAAAGGGGAAATATCTGTCTTGTGCTTTAGTCTGAATTACCCAGGCATTTTTTTTTTGTAAACAAAACAAAACATTAGCTGCACTGTAGTATAGAGATGTCCTCAATACAATCTTCTTTGTCCATTTCTAAAATTAATCTTTAATCAGGTTGAATTATGATGAACATAGTCTTTCTTTTCTTTTTTTATTTCACTTTATTTCAAATTAATTTGTATCAAGCCCTTTAAGCACAGAATTTTATCTTGGCCTTGAGGCGTTTTTATTCTAAAAAATTATAACTGGGGGCATACAAAATTATTTGTACAACATTTCTCAATAAATTTTGTGTTATTTCCCTAAAATAATTTTGTGGTATTATCCACTGCCTTTTTTTTTATTATCTGTAACTCCAAATCTTAAAATGAAGTACATCAAGTTACAAGACAAATAAGAAACCAAAACCAAACCAAAACAAAACAAAAAAAAAAAAAAACAGACGTTAAAAACAGACAAAAGAAAGAAACAGAAAGAAAGATAACAAAATCAAGTTTGGGAAGAAGTTTCATTTAAAGGCAGTTGTGATTACTGTTTTAGGATTGTTTTAGGAGCACACATCAGTGTGTAGCACCCTGACCACACTGATATTGCATGTACAGTAAATGCATTCAAATTCCCTGTCAAGCTGCTCTCATTAATATACAGGGAAAAAAAGAGAACACAAGAGAAATTGCTGGCAACATAATTCTTAAAACAGTTATGACTATATGTTAACATGTAATCACTTCTAGGGCATTTCCAGGCTGTTGCTTTGCTACTAATAAAGCCCTGATTCTATAATCACAGCAATAGATGGAGTAAATGTCATCCACACAAGTGTATTGTTTTTGATGACATTTAGATTTATATTTACACTCAGGCAGAATGCCACTGCCGCTACGCTAAGATTTTACCCATGACTCCTGTCTTTTCGTATATTTCACATTTACTGTACTTACAGAGATGCAGTGGTGAGAGTGGTTAATGATTATAGCTGTCTCCTACATGTGGCCACATGTAGGGATGCACAATATTAGAATTTTGGCTGATATCCAATATGCCGATATTTTAAAACGCATGTGGTGGTTAACCGATATCGATCTCGATACCGATACAGATACCAATATAAAAGCCGAAATAAATAAAGAGTCATTCTAAATAGCACTTTTATCTGTTTTTGACACTTTGAAAAATGTCGATGCACTGAAATATCGCAATATTTTCACATGCCAATATCAAGTCAATATTTAAGAACGCGGTATCGATCTGTTTCTGTTTCAAAATCTCACGTTATTTCATGAATTCTCATGAGATTTCATAACAGAACAATGAAAAATTGCAAGATTTCGTTAGTAAAATGGATTGATACCTCGTTTTTAAATGTCAATATGATATCAGCATATGAAAATATCGCTAAATTTTTATAAATTCTCGTGAGATTCTGTAACAGAACGATGAAATGTTGTGAGATTTCGTTTGTAAAATAGATTGATACTGCATTTTTAAATGTCAATCTGATTTTAGCACAATGGAAATATTTCAATATTTCAGTGTATCGATATTTTTTTTAACCCCGCATCTTTAAAAGTTTTAAAGTCTGTAATAAAGAAGTTTTCGAAGAAAAAGAAGAGGAGGAAGAAGAAGGTTTTTTTTTGGACTTTAGAAACAGCAGGCTGATTGGTTAAATATTGGAGGGGTGGCCCAGGTCCGATACTCAGTTTTAAGGCCGATGTAGGCCGATACTGATAGGGGGCACGGTCATATCGTGCACCCCTAGCCACATGTATCCAGTTTTGTGTATGTGGGAGGTGGTGAGCAATTGTGTCTGGGGTAAAAAGTGTGTATAAGTGAGAAAGGATGTTGATCTGTTATCCTGTTCACAGTTGACTGCCTGTTTGTATCACTGCTGATGAGTTATTGACTTGAGCATTCAAACCCATATAAGCTGACACATCCTTCCTCTGGAAAGCATCCAAGATCATAAGCTCTTGTAATTACAAAGCAGGCTGGACAACATGGATTGTCTTTGTTCTAATTAAATTACAGAGGTCAAATCTGAATAAGAAGGGCACTACAGGCTGCAAACAGTCTTTTGTAGTCCAGCCAGTACCTTGTGATTGGAGTGTTCTTGTTCTGCTGAGGAACCTTTTTCACTGCCAGTCTTCAGTCTAATAAAGCAGTAAGAATGTTTTATTCTTTCCTCATTCATGCAATCACCCTTATTCTCTGCCTCATGGCAATCGGGAGCCGGAGTCACACCCATCTACTGTACTTCCTGCCCCATGGGGCCTCAGAAACTAAAAAATATGAATGGGAGTCAGTGGGGCAAAAATAATGGTCCCAGTCATTCTCTGCCCTGGATTCCAAATATGTTAAGCCTGGCATACACTGTGCGATTTTTGGCCGTTTTTGAGCCGATTTTCCAGTCGTGCGACAAGTTTGGTGATCGGGCCGACTCTTGGGCAAATCATGTGTCGTGTGTCGTGCAGTATACGAGGGGGTCACGAGAGGGGATTAGCACCTCACGACAAGCTCACGATCAGAAGTCGTGAGTCGCAGGAAAATCAAACCTGTTTGATATTTTGGTCGTGGCTCGTGAGTGAATCGCATGTTGAAGCGGCGCCACGACCAGACTGAGAACTCTTTCCTCGGAGATTTTCACATTTCACATTTCGCATGCGCAAAACAAAAACTGAAGTAAACCAGAGGCAGCATGGCCACCCGGCTTGTCATTTGGATGGAGATCTCGTTGTAGAACCGGCAGACTGTACAGCCCACGTCTGCTCAGACAATTCCTCGTCCACACGCGACGTTGTCGCCTTTTATTTTTGGCGAATTCTTCACAAAGAAGAGCGTCAATTGCCAAGGCAGCACAGTTTTTTTGGTGATAGCATAATGTTGCTGCTGCTGTTGTTGTTGCTGTTATTTTCTTCTTCTTTTTCTCCTTTTTCTTCTTCTTCTACTACTAGCTGTATTCATTGCGTTGCATGTCGGGATTCTTCAAGACCCCAATGTGTCTTTGAGGACGCACAGTGTGAGTAGTCAGCTCGCATCCGAGGGTCAGTTTGTACAGTATGAGGACAGACATCGCAAGCTGTGAACTTTTGAACTCTGCGACTGAATCCCACAATTTGAGTTGGAGCTGCGCGCAACGATCAAAAAAATTGCACAGTGTATCTCAGGCTTTAGTTGTGGATTTAAATGAAAAAAATTTGAGAAAAAAAAAAAAAACACCTAAGATTTTGTACTACTTCTGGTTTTGCTTGAAGCCGCTTTGTTGACTACAGTTTTCGTCGCAAGCAGTATGCGTCACAAGGTGCACTAGTATGATTTAACTCCAGCACAACACACATTTTTTCAAGGACAGGAAAAGAGCATGGACAGAGGTGAAAACCATTATAAGTAGGAGGGGCGCGGCAGGGGATTTGGGGCCAAAAAAAGAAATTATTTGGGGCTTTTTTTCATAAAAAAAAAGAAAGAAATAAAAAAATATAAAAAAGAATTTTATTTAAATTTTTTTTTTGGAAAAATAAATCATAATAATGTGATTCTTTTTAAACATTATGGGTGTGGGGGAAGGGATTTTTTATATATTAAATTTAATTTTTAAATTTTTATAGGGGGTTTTTGTTTTTTTTTGATTATAGTATTTGTATTGATTTTTTTGGATTTTGAATATTTTGGTTTGTTTTTTTATATAAAAAAAAATTTTGATATAAAATTTTTTGTTTTTTTTTTTTTGTTTTTTTTTTTTTCTTTTTTTTTATATTGAAAGGAAAAAAATGAAAAATGTTAATATTTATTTTATAATAAAAATTAATAAATATGGTTGATATAAAGGTGTTATAAAAATTTAAGTTTTTTTTTGTTTTTATATTATGAATTATTTTGTGTTTTTTTTTTTTTATTATTTATTTTACCAATAAAAACTAAAATAATATTTTTTTTTTGTTTTTTTTTTTTTTTTTTTTTTTTTTTTTTTTTTTTTTTTGAAATTGTTGTTTTTGTTTTTGGGGGGGGGGGGGGGGGGGGGGGGGGGGGGGGGGTTTGTGGGGGGGGGGGATTAGTAGGGTGTGGGTTTTGTGTTTTTTTTTGTTGTTTTTAAAAAAAAAAAAAGTGAGGGATTGGGGAGGGTGTTTCCAGAAAGAAAAAAACCAAGAATGTGATATTATATAAAAGGGGGTGAGTGAGTTTGTATTCATGAAGGATTAAAAAAAGAAAAATTTTTAAAAATTGGTTCGTTTTCTCTCTTCTTTTTTCTTTTTTTGATGAATTTTTTGTTGTGGGTGGGGGTTTTTTGTTTTTTTTTTTTTTTTTATTTTTTTTTCTTGTCTTGGTTATGGAAATGAGAAGAGGAGAAGGAAAGGGGAAGAGGGGGGGGGGAGGGGGGGGGGTGGGGGGGTTGGGGGGGTTAGGAATTATGATTTGGGTGATGGGTGGGTGTTTTGTTTTTTTGTTTTTTGGAAAGAGAAAGGAGATAATTAATTTTTTTTTTTTTATTGGGTTGTTGGTTTTTTTGGGTTATGGGGATGGGGACTTAAGGTCTATTAAAGTCAGGACATGTCAAGTCTTTCCATTATGCCAATGGAATGATGGTTGGTCTGATTCCCACCAGTCGCAGGAAGTGACGTCATCGCTCGTGATGAGAGCTGTTGTCCACAAAGAGGCTTCAAGTAAAACCTGAAGTAAGTTCTTTTTCTGCATTTAATTTCTTCTTTGCACAATTCTATTTTTTTAATTTAAATTTACAACCAACATATCTGGAATCTAGAGAACGACTGGGACCAGAAGATAATCATTTTCTCCCCATTGACTACCATTCATATATTTTTTTTGTTTCTTAGGTCCCATTTGGCTCACCCAAAGGGGCTTGACTTTGGCTTCCCATCGGGCCCAACCTTGGGCCATGAGTGTCACCTAGAGGGCCGCGGGACCAGCGCACATTTTTATTACACAAACAATGCCGTTATCCATTTGCACCTTCCCACCAACTGTTGGCAGTAGAGTAATGTGTCAATTAGCCGCTCAGTAAACTCCAGTAAGCACAGGAAGAAAGTCACCTAGCCACTAGCTTGTAGAAAAAGTTATGAAGAAGTGTTTAAAAATAAATAATCAAGACAAACTGGTCCCAAACTGCCCTTAAAAGACAAATAACAATAAGCAAAAGCAATCCAATTTATTCAAGGGACTAGAGGTAGGAATTTAAAAAAACAAACAAACAGGCATGTCCATTTTTTTAATACAAATGGGTGATGAAGCACTAAATACCAAAAAGAACATTTCCACCCACGTTTCTCTCCGTTGCCTTGAACAGGCTGTGTGCTGCAAAATGCGCTGCAATTCGGTGGCCTGATTTCCCGTGCTGCACTGCGAACGTGACGTCAAATGACCTACATCCGCAGTATTGATACAGGAAGAAGAAGGTCGCCGTAAATTCAAATACTGTAAGCGATAGTTATGGATTCTTCTGCCGTCAGCAAACCATCCAGATCAACTGAAAGACACTAAAAAGTGTAACTACGAAGAAAAAGCGTAGTAAACAACATTATAGCTTCAGTTTGTGCACGCTCCCATGACGGCTTGGCCCGTGGCTGCAGTTACCTGAAGCGCCAGTCGCAAGTTTCATTTCTTAATCTTGCCTCTTGTACCTTTAAATACAGTTGAGTAAACAGAGGCAACAAAGCAGAGCTGAGGGGTGGAGCAACAGCTAACACTAATATGAACACGAGCTAATGCTAACCACCATGAAGCTATGAAGCCTTCAACGCTAATGAGCTGCATCTATAAACCAAAAATCTAAAAATCGTTGGAAAAATAGTGGAACTTTTAAAAAACGATCCAAGAAAGAAAAGAGGGGAGAAAAAAAGAGCTACAGATGCAGATTACGTCTGTCATGTTTTAGCAGCACTTTTGAAAAAATTCTATGAAAAGTTTAAATTAACAAGATCTTTTTTCCTTTTTTTTTGTTTTACAGATGATTGAATTTGAAAATTTCATTTTTTTTTATTTCAGCATTTTATTTAATTGCACCACTTTATTGATCAATTTTGTTATTGATACATTTTTTAAAGACTTTTATTATCCATTTTCTATCAGTCTTTTGTCCAAGTCTTTTTTTTTTCCTGTGGTCAAAATATTTAGTAGATTTTGTGTTTTTAAAACTGACTTATAAACTTTTGAAGTAGTTCTAGTAGGAGTATTATTTTATTCTATGAATTATTGCACCTCTTGTTGTATGCGCAGTTTCACATACTGCACATATGACATAAATGTCTTTGTGACAAGCTCATATCATATTTTTTATATAATACTATTAATCATGTTTATCATGTCATATGTCACCAGGTTTAATCTGTTGAGTGCAAGTGGATTTGGTTTGATTATACGTCTGTATTAGGGCTGTAACGGTACACAAATATCATAGTATGTACCTCGGGACACAGGTCATGGTTCGTGCGCACGTCCACTGGATGAGCGCGCACGGCGCCTCAGACAGCGCGTGCATCTGAAAACACATCAACCAGCTGAAACTCAGACACAAATATCAGTTTTAAAACTACTGAGAAGTTGAAGATGGAAACACTCGTGCTTCTCTTCACCTGCAAATGTGCTGAGAACGAGCACGTCGTGGGAACTCGCACAGCTGATACCGTGTTAACATCACGTTTAATTATGTCAGCATGTCATCTTAGATCTGAACTTTAAGGATATTTAGCATGACTTCATGGAATGAAATGGTTTTCATCAGGGCTTATACAGTACAATCCTTTTCGTTTTTCTGTATTGTGTTTTCTCTTTTTTGATTTTTAAATAAGTTTGGAAACGTGACATGACTTAACAGACTGTAGCTGCTGATTATTTAGTTATTATTAAGGTTACTGTTACAGAGTTTATGAATACTGTACACCTTTTCAGCTTTTATTCAGCTCCCTCTTCGTCTAAACCAAAGTGCTCCCAGAAAGAGGACTTGAGAGTTCATGGTGCTTCCTTTAGCTCAACAATGTCACATGCCATGTTGTTATGAATTGTTATAAACAGGATGGTGAGCGTGCTGCGCTGGTCAGTTATGTCCGGAGGCATTCAAAAACTTAATGAAACAATAAATAGCCAAATAAACAAATCCTGCGCCCAACAGTTTGGTACAGGGTCGTGCTGAACTGAGAGTAGTGTAGCGATCGGTTTGACACAAATACATGTACCGTTACAGCACTAGTAGCCTATATATTGAGTAAAAATTAAACACAGAGTGAGATACTGTAGATTAAACCAATGCACTATGTGAATTGGCCCTGGACCAGTTTGAATGGAAAAAATGGGCTCCAGCATGAAAACAGTGGAGAACCCCTGGGATAAAGGATGGCTGGGGATATTTTGGATGGTAGATGCAGAATTCCAGCGATAGCCATGCAAGCAGCTCTGTGAGGTCAAAGAAGATGGCAAAAACCACAACAATAGTGTAAAAAACAAGAGTATCTTCAGTAAGTGTTTTTATGCTCATATGATGTTTATTTCAAAGGAGGACAGAAATAATTGTGATTGGCTTTGACCAAAATAAGCCATATTTCCGAGCCGCAGGTGCACTTTTCCACAACATATAAAATAGCATAAATAGCAGGAAACAGCAAAAGGAAGGAGATGCCGTCCATGAGCAACAACCAATAGGTAAAAATATGCAGATGTTAAAGATGCAGACAAAGGACACAAAAACATGCAGCACAAAGATTCAGTGCATGAAGGTAACCACACAAGGAAAAGCATTATCCAACATCAAGGGCAAAGTTGACCATCCATTACGATCTTTTGCTCTCCACATCATACAGTTCAGTAGATATGGTCCAACCCAATTCTCCAGCTCCTTGTCTGAAGCACTGAGTGAGGAGGTTAAACTATATAAGAAACAGCAGTCATTACTCAGGTTTAATAATCCTCAGTGTCAGTGTGCTTTCTTGACTTTGCCACAGCCATCTCCTTAGGCTCTTGGTTCTCTGCCTGGTCACTTCAGATGGTGACACACTCAATCTGTCCTCAGCAGAGCACAGTCCCAGCTACACAGTTCTTGCAGCCATCTATTTATCTTGTCAGCACACATTCTTCACCTTTCTCTTCCTGGCCTGCCTTCGTCCGTCCCTCCCCCCACTCTATCACAGCTCCTTCTTGATGTGGATATTCCCCTCTCGTTTACCCACTTTGTTGTGATCATGATTGTCGTCATGCTTCATTCCTGTGGTGCTCCCCTGATAGGCCTTTGGCATTCACAGCGGGCTCTGCCTGGCTGTTGTGTTTATACAGTTGCAACTCCTTTTCATGTCAAAGAAATAATGATGAAAAATGCAAGAAAGGAAACCATAAAATACAACAAAAAAAAAAAATAGAATAAAACAAATAATTCCAGTATGTTATGTTATATTGTTTTTGTCTGTTGTCTGTCTGTTCTTGAACGGGTTGTACTAAAAGAAACTTCGTTGTACTGGGACGCTGGGATTCTGATTCTGAAAGAAATGCATAATGAGTTAGACAGATGCTTTAAGGTGCAGTATGTAAAAAAATCAAAGATCAATGGCCGAAAAATGTGATATATATTTCAAAACTGTGTTTCTATTGATGTGTAATCACTGCACTAAAATAGCTGTTATATCTTTATTTTTTTAGAATGAGTCTGTGCACATAGGCTGCCATATTCGTTCCACCATTTATACTAAGGTGTCCCTGAATGGACAAAATGTGTGAAGTAAGAACCCTCTGAACTTTAAAACTGCTGTACCAGCTTTGTTTAATGGGATTTAGAGACTGTTTGGGATAAGTAATGCCTTAAAAGACATAAAAAAAAATTAGTTACTCATAGTGCAGTCATAGCTACACCTGAGACCACTGGATCCACTCACAGATGAAAATATCTTTGTCTGGGAGAATTTTGGCCACTAACGGCCACCGTACATTCACAATAGTGCTTGGAATCTGAAGTCATTTAAAAGAAAACATCTTTTCTTTCAAATACCCATCTTTACCACTAGATGTCAGTAATTCCAACATACTGTACCTTTAACTATTAGTGCTGAAATTTAATTTCACCAAATTCGAACACGTCAGATCTTTATACTGTTATAAGTAATCACCAAATGAATAACGACAACACATATTGAAGTCCGGCAGGCAAATTTGATGGATTGTCCTTCTATTTAGCAATAAAACACACACACACACACAAAGAAAACACCAGTTTATCATCTTGCACACATAACTCGACATATCCCATTTCAAAGTGAAGACAGGATACAGCTGCCGTGAATGATGCTGAAGAACAGGTTAATGCATGGGCACAATTTCCTCCTCAACACATCTGTCGAGCAAACAGAGTTGAGACTAATTAACTGTCAGTGGGAATGAAAAAGACAACTTAACAGTTTAACGGATTACCATCAGCTGCCAGTGATGGCTCACATACTCTGAACAAACCAAACCCTACAAGATGAGAAAATGAGACTGTCAATATTAATACTGTTTTATTCCTATTTGGTTCTGTCATCAGTGTCCATGACTCTGCCCATCTTCCATTAATAATGATACACTCAGCAGCATCATGACATATAAAGGATATGCTTTTCACTCCTTTCATCAAGCTCCTGCTGTCAGAAACCTTTAAATATTGTTACATCCTGCATTAGAAAAAAAGCTTACTGGATGTGTAAACCAGTTTAGAACAAGCTGATATGATTCTCTCTCATTTCTAAAGCTTTAAATAGATGGCAGAGCAAATCTCCGGCAGGTAAGAGCCTAATTCTCTGACAGATGAAGTGATGTCAAGTCAAGAGATGTCTGTTTACCGTAACATTGCAAAGAAGCAGTAGTCTGTGATTAATAAAGCAATTATCCTTAGCTTCATGTCAGATCTATTTTTGGCCACTTACAGTAGGTGTTTTTTGAAAGGTGTTAGTTTCACTGAATGAAACAAACATGAACCCAGTAAGCCATCTGCCTCCTGTGTGATCCCACCAATGTGTAGCTGTCACACCTTTTTAGAGAGGAGCTAAAAGTTAAGTTTAATTAGTTTGCTCAGGTGCAGAAAAAATACTCTTTTAATATCACTGGATACTTTAACAGAAGTTTAAATCCTTCTTCCTTTAACATGCTGGCGTGTTGTAAGACTCAGGTGTGTAATTGCAGCCTGGATCACTTTGAAGATTACACCTGCTTATGATAAGTTGTATGAACAGGAATACTTGGATGTTCTGATTCTGACAGGGAGATGGACCAAAGCATTTCTTGGCTGCCACGCACTCGCATAAACCAGTCAAATGCTGTTGGGAGCGTCTTTGTTGAGGAGCTCCTGACAAATTTGGAAGTACTAAAGCACCACTTTATCCTCATTTTTTTTTAGATGTGGTTGTTCCAGCTGCTGCGGAGAGTTCCTGTCTGGAGACATCATCATCAATTATCTAAAGGAATTTTTTTTTCTTCCAGCAGAACTTTGACAACTCCTCACATCCCAGAAAGATGAAAAGAACAGCAGCTAAGGCTCAGGATGTTTGATGCTTGATTTTCTCATTTCACTCTTGTGGAGGTAGAAATTTAACAGGAAACTTACTGTAACCCTTTCAGAGTTCAGATATACTGTGTGGGGATTTTCTCTTTTTCACAATCAAAAGATCAAACATTTTGCTGTTCACTTCGCTTCATTTAGGTTTAATCCATTTAGTGTGTCATACAATTTATTGTACAAAATTTACATGTTTATCTTAGTAATTTTTTTTCTCTTTCTTGATGGCTGTCACACATGCCTCTGATTATTCAAGCCTACAAAGCATGAGTAGGTCACTGTTTTCAATTTTTCTGCAGACCTCACCTGAATTACCCCTTTAAGCCAACTCTTTGGGGATGTCTAAGTGCTACGACTCTGTGCCCAAAATACAATTCTTTTCACAAAATCCATTAGAGGACACCACTCTCCCCGCCTCACTCTCTTCAGATGTCCATTCTTTTGCTGTTATGCCTTGTTCCTTCATCTGAACAAGTGAGATTAGATTTGAAAATGCTCTTTACTGTTTTTGTAACTTTCAGCATGTGGCAGATGGCTACTATGTCATGGAAGTGACTGATGCAGATTATTCCTGACACATTTAACTTGTTTTTCTCTTGCTTACATCTCTTACTTCCTCCAGATGCCTCTTCTTAGATATCACTGTTTAAAAGTGGTGTGTAT
The DNA here is from genome assembly GCA_023101725.1 of Atherinomorus stipes. Classification (NCBI taxonomy): domain Eukaryota; kingdom Metazoa; phylum Chordata; class Actinopteri; order Atheriniformes; family Atherinidae; genus Atherinomorus; species Atherinomorus stipes. The sequence continues at coordinate 835,800 of JALJCO010004862.1, forward strand.
TTCTCTGTTATTAGGTAATCCAATAAGCAAAGATATACTGGAAACAATGCAGTTCACCAATGATCAGTTTTTTATAGAATAAGATTCAAAGCAATTTGATGTCAATAACTGCTTTGTTGCTTGAAAGGAAGAGACAATAACAAATACCTGATTTTAAATTGTCTAGATTTTCATCTTAAACCACTCAAAATGGCTTCATTTAAATGCTGGACAGTTTTGGCAGAGTTCCTACGTGTCCTGGAAAACCTGGAAAATGATTGAACATTTTTCCAGTCATGGAAAACACATGGAAAATGAGAAAAAGAGTAAAATGTCCTGGAAAAGCTTAATTGTCCTGGAAAATGATTTTTCCTCCCTCTACTTCTCTCTGCATTGTAGCTGAATGCAAACGGGTTAAACATTTAACACGTGTATTTTTGTTTTCAGCTGCCTTTAAACGGCAACATTGAACTGTAGCTTCTATTCTTCATCACTACTTCTTCTCTGTTTCGTCTCTGCTTCCCCGCCGCCTCACCGCTGCTTCATCTGTTTCGTCTCTGCTTTGCCGCTGCTTCATCTGTTTCGTTGCTGCTTTGCAACTGCTTTGCCACTGCTTTGTCTCTGTTTTGTTGCTACTTCGTCACTGCTTCGTCGCTGCTTCGTCGCTGCTTCGTCGCTGTTTCGTCTCTGTTTCGTCTCTGTTTCGTCGCTGCTTCGTTGCTGTTACTTCTCTGTTTCGTTTCTGTTTCGTCGCTGCCTCGTCATGACCTCGTCGCTACCTCATCTCTATTCGTCTCTGCTTTGTCGCTGCTTCATCCCAGTTTCGTTGCTACTTCGTTGCTGTTTTGTCGCTGTTTCGTCTCTGTTTCGTCTCTGATTCGTCGCTGCTTCGTTGCTGTTACTTCTCTGTTTCGTTTCTGTTTCGTCGCTGCCTCGTCATGACCTCGTCGCTACCTCATCTCTATTCGTCTCTGCTTTGTCGCTGCTTCATCCCAGTTTCGTTGCTACTTCGTTGCTGGTTCATCTGTTTAGTCGCTTCCTCGTTTCTGTTTCGCCGCTGCTTTGCCGCTGCTTTGCCGCTGCTTTGCCGCTGCTTTTTTGCCGCTGCTTCGCCGCTGCTTCGCCGCTGCTTGACATATTTTGTCACTGCTTCTTCTCTGTTTGTCGCTACATCGTCACTACCTCGTTGCTACCTCGTTGCTACCTTGTTTCTACCTTGTCTCTGTTTTGTCTCTGCTTCGACGCTGCTTTGTGGCTGCTTCATCCCTGCTTTGTTGCTGCTTCGTCACTGCTTCATTTCTGCTTCGTTTCTGCCTCATTGCTGCCTCATCGCTTGTTTGTGTCTGCCTCGACGCTGCTTTGTCACTGCTTTGTCGCTGAAAATAACACTTCTCCAAAAGCTCGGGGTGGAATTTATTAGTCTATGTTGTGATAACTTGACTCGTACTGTAGCAGCTGTAAAAGTCCTGAAAATGTCCTGGTAAATAACTTCAAGAAAAGAGTGGGAACATGTCTGGGAAGCAGAAGCTGGGAGCAGTGTTCATATATCAGCTCACCTGATTGGGAACTACTGATTATGTGGCACAGGCTTCTTGTCTTTTAAATGTTGAATTGAGCCATTGACTGGTTAATAAAAATCAATCCAGGGCTCTGGATTCTGGTGTAATCTTTATAATTAAAATCATATTCCAATTCTTACCATCAGATCATAACTAGATACATGTAGGCCTATATGACTAGCTGTATTAGTAAACTTGCGAATGCTTAGCTTAAAATTAGATAATAATTGAAATAATTTGATAATTAGATGAGATCATAAACGCTTTTTTCATGAGCTGTTCCTAAAAATGTCTGATCCAAAAACTTGAGCAACAAAGGGTGTTCTATACTAGAGTTTTCACTTTTCTAACAGCTCAGCTTTTAGTTAATTAGTATCAGTTTAAATGTGAAATTTAAGCCACCTTCAATCCCCCCTCCTAGCAGATTATATGTACAGTAAACATTTAGATGTGAAATTCCCATGAACTTTATTTGCATTGTAAATATAAATAAATATTTAATCTTTAAGAGTAATCTTGAAGTTTTCCTGTGTAGTGTCATGCAGTCTTTAGGTGACTGGGCAGAAGTGGGACTTTAAATTTCACCAAAAACAAACAAAAAAAAAGAGCACCATCATTGTTGAAATGATGGAAGACTATGTTAAGCATTTGATGTCGACTTGATTAGCTAAAGACAGGTGTATGTCGGCCAAAAATGTTGGTTTTAGAGGTGTTTTCACAAGAAAATGACTAAAGATCATCCTGAAGCCCCTGAGATTCTTTCACGAGTGACAGAGGAGGAATCCGCTCAATTAACTTGCTGGAGGGGGGCAGCAGTGCCCACACTGATGCCAGAGGTAACGGACACAGGATAGGAGCACAGAGGTAGTGATCTGGGGCTCTTATGAAAAATTTGCCGGCCCAAAGTCTGCACTTACTGGGTAAAAACGGGACTGACACCGTGTCAAAATAAAAGTGCTGATATTTCTGCGTCAGACCGCACATTTCAGCCGCAAAGTAACGGCGAGTGTGTGAACACAGAACGGCTACGTTGCTCTGCATCAAACATGCAGGGTGGTCATGTTTATAATTTAGCAGAAGGCAGTGACGTCCACAGTGACAGACTGGCGACCTGTCCAGGTGTAGCTGCCTCTCACCTAATAATAGGTGGCTCCAGCAGCCCCCTGCGATCCTGCAGCGGTGCAGAAAATGAATTCTGACAATGACGTCCCCAGTAAAAAAAACACGATTGCTTATATTAATTGAGCAGCTGACTGTGGAACAATAGACTCCAAACTAGAGAAACAGTTCAATGATCAATGTGAATACTGGACATATAGATGGTTGTTGCAGTTGTGAAATATTTGGTTGAATGGGGACTAGATAGCTTTTAGGAGTGAACTGCAGGTTTGGAGACTCCAACAATGGCAGTTATTTGGGCAACATGGAACTAATCGGCCAGTTTGATCCTTTCTAAAAGGCTAGTTTGATTTGTTGCTGCTATTTATTCATCATATTTAATTATTATTTATTAATCAGATTTTATGTCATTATTATCATTATTATTCATTATGCTAATGTTATTGTTATGTCAATATCATGTCAAACTAAATACAGAATATTCAGTAAAGCCTTAGATATTATTTTCTATAATCTTATTAAAAAATGAAGAATAAAATAAAGTAAATTTGGAGGACAGGACTGGGCCTACAAAACTTCTCAGCCCGGGGGCCTACCAGGAGGTTAAGGTGGCCCTGACCACTGCTCCCAAGGGTTCTTCAATTAGCAGCCCTTTGCACTCTGGTCACAGAGATGTGAAACCCAGTAAAATGCAGTGGCCGAATCTCTCACCAAATTTCATAACAGCATACCAAAAAAAAAAAAAAAAAAATCACAAACTGGCCTGTCATAATGGGTTGATTGGTCACTGACTTTACGCAAACTTGACAAACATAGATTTATGGTCTGTTGAATCTGTCAATAGTCTGGTCTGAACCATTCAGTTTTGATTTCAATATAGGAACTCATGTTGGGAATTTCCAGACATCTGATTGACTGTTCAAACTTTGTTGAAAAAGTCACGGCCATGGATAAACTTGTCACACCAATATTAGTGATTTCATGTGTCCCTCAAGTATCGTACTCAGTAGTTTTCCATTTTTTAAATATTATGTCGCTATTTTCTAGTCAAATATTCACACGTGCTCTGTTGAAATGTGTTATATTATACATACTAGTTATTTAGTAAGTCCTCACTGCCATTATAATCTATTTTAGGCACCTTGAAGCAGCATGAACCATCATGCTGATAAGACAAACGTCATCAACTTATCCTGCCGCATTCAGTTATCGTCACTTCATGGTGTATCGCAAGCTTTCATTACCTTTTCATTCATGAGAGTGCAGTACTTTTCAGCAAATGTCTATAATGTGTTTCAGGAGAAGGTAGAGCTCAGTTGTAAGATATACAAAGTGTCAGCTGTGACTAGACCAGACCAGACTATCTCCTGTCTACTTCTACAGTATCGCTCAGCACTGATATTGACATTTTCAATTAGGTAGTACTAATTGGCTAAACATAATAATTTCTCACCATTAGAGAAAAGCCATTTTCCTACATTTACTTACATGAATTTATAGCGCCAGATCGGTCCATGTTTTCATATCCCGTCCCCTTCTGTTCCTGCTTTGAGTCATCCCATGAGACTACCATATAAGGCGGGGTACAGCTGGGAGAATGCCATGCTGTCAGCACATTGATGAAAACATTACTTTCATTAGCGCCCATTATATCACCACAGACATCCTTGTTAAAATGTAATTTGCTAATTCCTTTCAGTGCTCATTTCCACCCGGCTGTCCTCGCAGAATTAACATGTCACTTACTGGGATGTGAAGGAAAACAAGCCTAAAGTTCATTAGGAATAAGTAAACAAGGATAGAAATTAGTGTTAGCAAAGAGGTGCAGTTCCTTGATACAGCAGTGCTTGAAAGTTAACATGGTTACATACCCTCCCATTAAAGACAAAAAAAAAAAAAAGAAAAAGAAGAAGAAAAGAATCAGCTGCCAGTGAAATAAGTTAAAATTGACAAAAGTAACAATAATAATAATAATAAAAAAAGAACATCACAACATTGATTTCAAATTGTGGTTCAACAGAAATATTAGTAACTAACCAACCGACCAAGATAAATAAATAAATAAATAAATAAAATAAACAAGCATAACGGGGCCCCTGAGCTAAGATTTTGTTGAGCAATACTTTGAGGCAATCACTGCAATAACGTGTTTTCTGTCATGTTTAATAAGACTTTGGCACCTGTTGACAGTTATTTTTGCCCACTGTTCATGAGCAGGTGAGCTAATTTGCCTGTGACAGTTTTGTTTCTATTGTTTTTTTAAATAATTTTTTTAACCAAAATTTGAAATCTTTTTTTTTTTTTTTGCTAAATGATACCGTAATTTAGTCAATTTTAAGTTTTTTTTTAGTTTCTTGTTATTTGAATTAGTATTGCAAATTTAGCCTTTTCTTTAACACAAAGGTAAACTTTCAAGCACAACTGCTATGTATAAAAAAAGGCACTAAAAAGCCTGTTATGATGTAGTCATAACAGCATCTGTTTTCATGGTCAAACATTATGCACTCTGTCAGTCATGTATGTAAGTTAGCATGTATTCGTAAACCAAAGTACTGGAGCCAGAGATGGTGCCAGAAAAAAATCAATGTATCATGAATCAAAATCTCAAATGTGAGCCTCAATCGAGTTCTTGAGAGAAAATCAGAGGACCATTAAAGACTGATGAATATGTAAGCAGTTTCTCTTGAAAAAGAGCTAACTTTGATATCAAACTGGAATTGAAGATGATGGAAACCACTAATAATTCTTACTTCTTGGATTATGTATAAGCAATGATTTGCAGACGTGGGGCTTTGATTGCAAAGAAGCTTTAAAGGAGAAGCTTTTTAGACTGTAGAAACACTGAATGCTGAAACCTGTGAAGCCTGGTTTTAAAATGAAGAATGATTTACTGCAATGAAAGTACTTACTTCTTCATTACACTTGCACAGACTATTTTCAAAAAGGACATTGTCTATAAAATTAGATAATCAACACTATTAATACATTATTTAAAAGTATTGAATTAGATTAGTCTGTTCCAGGTTTCAGGATTCTTCTTGTGTTTTTTTTTTAAGTATCTGTGCACACACACACGCACTGGCACACACACTTGTGCCAGTGCGTGTGTGTGTGTGTGTGTGTGTATGTTTTAAATCCTGTGTGCCTACTCTGTCCCGCCAGTGACATACTGTAGTCTGCTTGCTTTCTGGATGGCTGCCTACTGAAGAGGGATAAGCCTGCAGCCTCAGTGGTTCCCAATCGGTTTGGGCCATTGCCAAGTGAAAACCACATTTCACTGTCTGCAGGAGCCTTTAGAGTACTGTAACTGCTATTTTTGAGTTTTATGCTGACCTGAAAAATGAGTACTGAAGAAAGTTTGCATCAACTGCAGTCAATTTTAAATAATGTTTGTTTTTTTCTGTTGGGAAAACCAAAATTTATACTTTAAATAGATTAAGCACATTGCTTTGTCAGAGATAATATATGGTCATCTAGATGGTTAAATCCTAAAAGTTGCAATAACCATTGTCAATACATTCAAAAATCAGAATTAATTAAATATCTTACAATACAGCGGACGGTGCATAAACCGTTAGGAGAGAGGGGGGGGGCGCTGTTTACTTGATAGTGTGCTCTTATTGGAGCAATTAAATTAGGTAGAATGATAGAACTACATAGAATGATAGCCTGCTGTCTGATTCAACTGTTTCTGAGCAGAGAGACAAAGCTGACAGACCATAAACAGGAACTTTGATTCTCCTCTGGACATTCACATGGCGTCATCAGTGCACAACAGATCATATTATACACCCAAAACCCCAGAAAAGTGAAATTTGATGTCATGGCACCTTTAAAGCTTGGAAACTTGAAAGGTTAGTTGTAGGATCGCATGAAAGCTCAAACTTCCCTGTCCTTGGCCATTTACCAGCATGTCTGGGGAGATCTCAAGGCATTCCATGCCAGCCAGGTGATGTAGTTCCTCCGGCATGTCCTGGGTCTTCCCTTGGGTCTTCTTCAGGTGGGATGTTTCCAGAATACCTCACCAGAAAGGAGTCCAGGAGACATCCTAACGAGATGCCCAGGCCACCTCATCTTGTTCCTCTTGATGCAGTTGAGCATCGCCGCTATTCTGAGCCCCTTCTAAATGACCAAGCTTCTCATCTTGTCTAGAACTTATGGGCCTTTTCCACTGCCCGTTTTCGTAACCCTTCCACATGGCACGGCATGCTTTATTTGTATTTCCTCTGGGAAAACCCGTTAAGAGCCGTTACGATTTTTCGCATAGAACACTGTAGTTGGAGCACACCCTTCTGTCCCCCTTCTTAAGGAGGGGGACCACCACCCACTCTGCCAGTCCAGAGGCACTGTCCTCAATGTCCATGCAATGGTGCAGAGGCATATCAACCAAGACTGCCCCACAGGATCCAGACCCTTAAGGAACGGCGGATCTTTTCCAACCCCGGGGCTTTGCCACCAAAGGGCTTTTTTAAAAAACTATCTTGACGACCTCAGCCCTGGAGATAGGAGAACCCTCTCCTGGTTCCCCAGACTCTGCTTCCTCATCAGAAAACATGTCAGTGGGATTGGGCGGCTGTAGCTCAGGTGGAAGAGCAGTCATCTTTAAACCAGAGGGTTGTGGGATCGATTCCAGGCTTCCCCAGACTACATGCCGAAGTGTCCTTGGGCAAGACACTGAACCCCAAGTTGCCTCCTGATGTGCCTATCAGGGTATGAATGTGTGTGTGACTGGGTGAATGTGATATGTAGTGTAAAGCGCTTTGAGCGGTTAGTGATGACTGGAAAAGTGCTATATAAGTACAGTCCATTTACTATTTTTACCATTGAGGAGGTCTTCAAAGTATTCCTTAACACTGACTCACAACGTCCAGAGTCTAGGCCAGCAGGACCCTATCTCCACTGTATAGTGTTGATGGTGCACTGCTTTCCCCTTCTGAGCCATCGTATGGTGGACCAGAATCTTCTCAAAGCTGTCTGAAAGTCTTTCTACATGGCCTCTCTGAACTCCTCATAGCTGAGTAGTTGCCTCAACAACTGCCAAAGTTGCTGAGGCAACTCTGGCAGTCCCACAGGCAAAAAAGGCCAATCTGAGCTTCTCTTTCAGCTTACAGCATCCTGCACTGCCAGTGTCCACCAGTGAGTTTTGGGATTACTGCCATGACTGGCACAAACAATTTTGCAGCCACAGCTTTGGTTGGCATCAACAATAGAGGAGCTGAAAACAGCCCACTCAGACTCAACATTTCCTGCCTCCCTCACATGAAACTCTGCCAGAGGTGAGAGTTGAAGATTTTTCTGACAAGGGAGTCCCTAGACTTTCCGAGCAGACCCTCACAAGAGGTTTGGGCCTGCCAGGGCTGACCAGTATCCTCCTCCACATTCTGAGCCAACTCACCATCAGGTGGTGGTCATCTGTGAACTCTGCCCCATTATTCATTTGTCACACCATCCAAGACGTGTGGCTGCAAGTCTGACAATGACAAAGTCGATCATTGAACTGCAGCTTAGTACCCTAGTGCCAAGAGTATAATCTTTAACTGTAACTCCTGAAATTAAATGTCTTTTCATGAGATTAACTGGTTATAATTAATGCCATGTCTTGTGAACATTGGTAGATTATTTATGTCATGGGCTGAAAAAGAATACATCTAAATTAATGATTAGAATAAACACAAAAACAAAACAACAAAACACTCAGACAGTGAATACAGAACAGTTCAGCCTTATTATACTTGCTTCGTAAAGAGGACCTCCACAGCTGTGAGTGGACTCAACAGGGACAAAATGGAAAACAGTCTTAAATGAACAATCAACAGCTTGAATCAACAAGGTGATTCACAGTTTCCACCTCTCTACATTTCATTAACATTTATGGTCACAAAAAGCTCAATAACATTTCAAAGAGACAGAGCAAATGCATGATTGCACTTTGTAGAGAGCATTATGCATATATTCTGATAAACAGATTTTTTTTTTTTTTGCTCTTCTCTGAGATGCCTTGCACTCCTGCTTAGAATATATAAATGACCATAATACATTGTTCATTTTATACTTACATTTTGTCGCTTAATATATTTTTCTCCAGCTGTTCAATGTGTGAGGCTGTAAAGGATACATGATGCAATTCAGTTTATGATTATTGTAAATGGATTTTGACAGGAACATTAGGTCTATGCCTAAAAAGGAAATGCACCGTTTACATTACAACCTCAGATCTGCTCTAAGCGCTCAAATGTGCAGTTTAATCATCTGTGTTACTGTCAAACAGAATCAACAAGTTGGACTTGAAAACCAAGTATATGCCTCTGTTGCTAAAAGGAAAAAAAAGAAGTGTGGGGCGATGGGCTTTTCATTTCATTTAACAGCTATCAGTCATTTTTGCCTCTGAAGGCAAATCAAAAGATAACATATCCAATGGTCCATTGCAGTCTGAGTGGTTTCACAGGTATGTGGGTACAAATTTCACTTATCTTGCTACTCAGCTTGATGAAGCAGCATTAGGAGGTTGGCTCAGTCCCTCTCCCCCTCCTGCTGCTGAATGATGTGTAACTGAACTGTAGTGTTCTTTGTTTCTATGCAGAGATCTACAAAAAGGCCACAAGACAACATGTCAACTATCCCTGTTCAGCTCTGAAAGATCAGATTGAGGTCATAAAAACTGCTTGGTGTCAATCAGAGGGAGAAAAATAAAGGCACTGACAGGATGAAAAGGGCTGTATAAATAAAATAGAATGAATTGAAATGAATTGAAGTGAAGTGAAAAACTCCAATCGACGAGTTTATCCCAACAAAATGTTACGCCCTTACCTCTGTCATTGGCTGGTGATACATGCCCAAATCTCTGCCCAGAAACATCCCAAACACACCAAAACAAAGGGAAAAAAATTAAATACAGTCAGGGGGAGGGGGAGTTGCAAAAACTAACTGCCACATGAGAGTAGAGGCCCTAAAATGCGGATTGAGCCGGATTTCACTCACACAAGTCTAGCATGTATTTTCAGGGGAAAACCCCAGACTCTACCTTTGAGTCTCCATCAGGAAAGTTTTATCCATTCATCCTGTTACTTCTTCAGCTGCAGTGCTTTTGGACTTAAACTGGTTGTCATGGAGTGTTACGACTGGAGTCGCAAGGGTTCTGATTATGCAAATTTGAGTGTGGAGGTGTTTGGGGGTGGGAGGTTGGGGGTGGGCGGGTGGAGGAATGGTGGGCTGGTATGGGGGGCGAGGAATAAAGAAGGGGGGGAGGGAGTGGTTTATGTCTCAATTTATCATCTCCCCAAACCAACCAAAACCCATTGTGAAGATAAACCATGTTTGTATGTTAATGAGAGTTTGGAGGGAGTAAGAGCTGATTTTTATTTAATTTATTCTCTTTTTATTTAAATTTAAGTGAAAGACTTTGTAATTTGTTTAAATTGGTTTTATATGAAATAAGTTTAGATAAAGTAGGTAATTAGTTTGTTGTTTTTTTTGTTATTAACTTTGACTATAATAAAAAAATCTAATACAAAAGTAATTTAATAAGGAAAGAAATTAATAATAATAATAAAAAAAACAGAAAATGCTGAAAACTGTGTGCTGTGGGTGGTTGGGGTTGTGGATCTTTCATGGTGCGATCTGGCCACCCCTAGACGGGTCGTAACATGGAGACATTACGCTCTCCAAGTACTGTGGCATTTGGTCCCATGTGACAAAATCCTGGTGTGAAAGCAACTGCACTAACTGAAAAATGAAACAATGTATCATTTTAACATTCAGAGCCGTACTACGGTGTACACTAAACATGTGAAAACACCCTTAGGCTCATCAGCACACTGACTCTGATTTATTTGTTCCACCCATGTGGTTTGAATGGACGTTCTTGTCATTGGATCTTACTGGGTCATCTTGCTCATGCCTCAACTGGTTGCCTAGTGTTTAAAAGCATTGCAGCAGGTGTAGAAACATTAAAGAGAACATTAAAACAAACTTTAAAAAGTAATAAAATAAACCAATGGGAATGAGATCAAATGAAAGAAATAAAAGTTACAGTGTGAAAGATTAACAGATGTTTAGATAAAAGGCAGCACCAAACAGAAATTTTTTAATAGCAAAAAGTTTCAGCAGAGCTGCATTTTTTTGGGAGTCTGTTCCACATGTGAGGAGTATAAAAACTCAACGCTGCCTCTCCATGTTTAGTTCTGACTCTGGGAACAGAAAGTAGACTTGACCCTGATGACCTGAGGGATCTGGTTGGCTCATGAGGCACCAGAAGATCCTGAATGTGTTTTGGCCCAGAACCATTCAGTGCTTTGTAAACTAACAGAGGCTTAGGAAGTCAGTTCTCTGATAGACATGAAGCCAATGTAAAGATCTGAGGACTGGTGCTACATGATCCACTTTCCTGGTCTTAGTGAGGACTTGAGGAGCAGTGTTCTGGACAAACAGCTGCTTTCTGATGGACTTTATAGGGAGACCTGTAAGGAGTAGTCTAGTAGTCAAGTCTAAAAAAATATACATGGACAAGTTTTTCTAGATCCTGCTGAGACATCAGTCCTTTAATCCTTGATATGTTCTTTAAGTGATAAAAGACTGACTTCACAGCTGTCTTAATGTGATGCTGAATTTTAGGTCTGAGTCCATGACCAAGCGTGGATTTCTGCCTTGCTTGTTGTTTTATTAATTGACCTGTTTGAAGCTGAGCTTTGAATCTTTCTGTCTTGGCTGTAAAAAAAAAAAAAAAATGCCTGTCTTTTGATTAGGATTCAGACCAGTTAACTGCAGTGCCAGAAAGTCTAGCCCAGTTGTTTTAGACAGTACAAGTAAGATGTGATGGTCAGTCATGTAGAATACAGCACTGGGGTCCAGACAGTAATACCAGGACTGAAATGTTGCTGTGATTTGAAGTAATCGAAGAACTTAACTAGCTGAGTTTTAGTGCTATGATGTGGCAGAAACTGACTGGTAGATATCAGAACTAACAAGACAACCAAATCACCATGAGGTTTAAAAACACACATCACAAAAATAAAATGTATAATATCTGCACCAATTCCCCACGACAGACTGGCGACCTGTCCAGGGTGTACCCCGCCTCTCGCCTGATAATAGCTGGGATACGCTCCAGCAACCCCTGCGACCCTGAATTGGATAAGCGGTACAGAAAATGACTGACTGATGATCTGCACCAATTTTTATCCAAGGCTCTCCCGAAGAAGAATGTTTTAAGGTAGCTAGAGATTTTGTAAGTTCAGTGGGCAGAGTTAGATAAGGTTGATGCTTTAACCCTTGGTAAACTGTCAGGGCCTTCTACACTTTCAGAGAAGGCCTTTAAAAAATTAAAAGAGAGTTTTATTATATATGTTTATATATTTATATATATATACACTGCCCGGCCAAAAAAAAAGTCGCCAACAAAAAAAAAGGTCAAACATTTAACATTTCGTTGGATCGCCTTTAGCTTTGATTGCGGCGGCATTCGCTGTGTTACCAGAAGCTTTTGCAACTGAGCAACTGCAGCAATCCCAGATCATCACACTGCCCCCACAGGCTCATACAGTAGGCACTAGGCATGATGCTGCATCACTTCATCTGCCTTTCCGGCCACATTTCTTCCTGGAAGACGATGGTCCACTATCCTTCCAGTTTTTCATAATGCGTTGGACTGTTCTGAACTCCAGTTTCAGTAGTTTCTGCATCTCTTTAGATGTTTTCTCTGCTTGATGCCAATGATTTGACCCTTCTCAGACAGACTAAATAAAGAGAGTTTTATTATATATATATATATATATATATATATATATATATATATATATATATATATATATATACAAATCATTGCACCAAGAAAAAGTTAAATAACTTGTTGCCAGCTGAAAGATAATCGCCCATGCAGTAATTATCCAATAGGAGGCTCCTACCTATTTGCTTAGTTAAATCCAGGTGGTGACTTTTTTTGGGCCAGGTATATATATATATATGTTATTTTTTATATATATATATATATATATATATATATATATATATATATACATATATAAATATATATATATATATAATATTTAATCTTTTTAAAGTTGTACTTCCATGGTCATTTCATTAATATTTCTGTGTTCTCCTTTATTATTGAATGCATTCTGCATCGTTTCTGTTTAAAAAAGCCTTCTGGTATCTTTGTATCCAGCTGTATTTGTATACTAGAAGAGAGGCTTGTGGTCCAACGGCAGGCTTTTCCGGGTCCTTCTCATGAATTTCCGTCTGATTGGCTGCCTCCCATCAGTGTATGAAGGAAGCTCCGCCTTCCGCTCTTATTTTGTTACAGACAGGAAATAGAGCCGACAAACAAGTTTGTTCCGCCATGCTAACAAACAGTTTGCTAATTAGCTTCTCAACTCCGAAGCTACAGTCGTGCTGTCTTCACTTCTAGTGTGTAGTGGAGGGTTACCTGCCTTCCAATGGACAGATAGAAACCCCACGTGGGATACGCTATTTGAAATGTGACGTAGAAGTGCAAGGCTGTTCCCGATTCGCTCTTTTCTTCGTATTGTTTCTCTGATGAGAAAGCAAAGCCGAGGGGGGACCGCAACGCTAGCAAGTCAGCATGTGTAAGTAAACAAGGGGAAACCCTCCGTATTTCAGAAGGAGCAAGTTAAATGGGTTTTCAGTGGAAGGAGGCCTTTAATAGTTTGTTAATCAATACTTTTAATACATTTTCTCTCATTTGCGTTATAAGATTGAGCCAACTGGCAGGATGTTATCCAATCAAAGTCGTCCATCTCTGTTAAGACCCAGTCAGGCCTTCATCAATCCTGGTGGAGGCAAACCTATGTATTCTGGTTTGGAGAGTGAATGGCAAATTGACCAATCACGGTTTGATTTTGTGTGGGTGGGACAAAGAAACTCCAGCTCTAGGCCTTCGTGAAGTCCTAACAACATCAAAGCGCGGTCCATGATGTAGATGCTATCAGCAGCGTCTGCTTCACTGGATGATAATATTCTCAGATGTCTTTTTCTGTGTAAACTCGTTTTATATTTACAAATTTTGTTTTGCAGAGCACGTTTATTGGATCCTCTATGTCACCTACATGACATTCAGTTTTCTGGTGGTAATGTTGAATAGGTGTCTTGTTGCTGGGAGTTTTATCAGTGGGGTTTTTTGGAGCTGATGGCTGAAGTGAAGGCCCAACTGTGGAGCTCCCGGTTTGCCACTGGCTCTGATGGACATAACACAATCACCTATTTTCACAAACTGTGATCTGGGAATAAGCAGGGCACCATCTGAAGATCTTGATGGCCGAGAGGGAACATACCATGTTAATAAGATTGAAATGTATTTTGGGGAAGGTTGTTTAAAGGATAGCTTTCTTTCTTTTCAACCTGGACCTTATTTCTAGAAATTTATACATGCATTTTTGACTCTTTCGGACGCTATTTAGATTAGTGTTAGATCCTCGTATATACATGTAATACGAGGTGCAGTATAGCCAATGCCAATGAATGGCCCTCTCTTTGAGACAAATGAACAAACAAGTGCTATTGTCCGGTCAGTTCAGAGTTTTGTGGATTGCAGTTTGTTGTCTTGCCAGGAAGCTGCTCTGTCAGCTGTGTTGCAGCATGCACAGCCGGTAGTGTGGAGAACACCCCCAATAACTAACAAAAAAACTAAATCTGAACTCACAGGACAATAGTACTTGTTCGCTTATTTGTCTTGAAACACTGGTGAAATTAAGGAGTTTTTGCTGTAGTTAATTCCATTTAATTGAGGCCCATTCATTTTGCCCGTTGTATGGATATATTAGGATCTGCGACTAATGTAAATATTGTCCCAAGGAGTCTAAGTGATACAGAAATTTTACTGGTGGGAAAACATATAAATGACTAGAAATAAGGACCAGGTTGAAAAAAAAGAGAAAGTCATCCTCTAAGGCAATAAAGGTAAACAGCATGACTATAAAATCAATCCAGAATACAACAATAAGGTAATACTGTACATGGATCATTTACTTTTTGTATTTACTATATAACTCCTATAAATAAATTAGAAATAAGTCATCACATTATTGAGTAAAAGGTCCCAAACTAACAGAAAAGTCTGCCTTTTTAACAGTTTTCTAATGACTAGATTACTTTGCTCCAAACATCCAAATGAGGAAGAATTTGGTTTAAAATCATATGAACTCAGAACTTTGAGAAATTTATTGATCCATCAGGAGGATTAAAAAAAGAGCAAAAAAGACTGAGTATGGTGGTTTTGTCTTTTTGAATTTAGTGTCTGCAAAGAAAAATGCAGCCGGATTTAAATGTCATGATTTACAACTAGTTCCACATCTTGCAACTTTATTCTTGTCAGTGTTGTGGAGGGAATTCCTTCTTCTCTCATGAATAATGTATGTTTGGCACATTAGTTTCTGAGCACACCTTGATTTCTGACACAGTCCTCATCATAACTATCATCAGACCACTAATACCCCTCATTATTACCTACTGTACACCTCTGCTGCGATGATGGTGATTTGCTTGCAGTGTCACATCAGCCATAAAAAAGGCAGACCTCCAGCATTTTATATTTATCGCTGTGGTTATTTTTTACCTCAACTCTACAGCCTGACATCCTGTTGACGTGCTTCTGTTAGTAAATGCCCGTTTTTCTTTTCGTCATCTGCCCGAGTGATGAAGGCAGTAACCCATGAAAACCTGAAGTTCATTTATTTCTCAGATAATTGAAATATTATTTTTTGGAGATTCAAGCAAGAATCTGGATCTGAACATCTGGTCCTGCATTTAATGACTGAATGAATGTATAAAACTCAAAATAACTCTGTTATTATATAACTTTTAAAGGAGCAAAAAATGTAAAATCTTGCGCAGCTGTAATTTTTTTTAGTTCTTATTTGGACCGTCCCATATTTGTTCTTTCCATCAGTGAGGATGCAGTTCCCTGAGGTGAGTTGTTTTGAATGCTCATAATGATTTTCCTTGTGAAAAGAAATCCATATCTCAGCATTTTATGCCCTATAGTTGTTTTTATTTTCTGCTAGAAACAATCTGATTGGCTTTGCAGAAAAATTGTCACATCAAGAACATCTGCTACAACCCAACAAGTGTTTGCCCACAGCATCACAAGATTATTTTAATAGTTTCATGATGAAATTCTACAATGGATAAGAGTAAAAAGCAGGCTTTGTTCCCGCAGTCTCAGCTTTGTCTGGACGCACCTTCTGGGCATTTCCACAGAACACTGGCTGCTGCCAGGTGGAAGATGATCCTTCATGGTGCTACATGTTGGATGGAAACTTTTGTCACGACATGGTCATCTAACTACCAAACAAACCCATTCAACAAAATCTTGAAAATGCACTAAAAATGAATGATGTGACATTGAACATAACTCATTGTTAAAGATTCTGCATTCAAGCCCTTTTCAGGTGCATGATATAAACAGCTTCATCAATCTGTTAAAGCTACAGCATTCTGCATTCAGACATTGGATACTTTTGCACTATTTCTACTCATGACCTTCATTCAGACATGTCTGCAGCTGAGAGTTATGTGCACAAGGATGGGAAATACATCAGCTGAGGTTCAAATCAATTATGCTTTTGTCAGATGATAAAATGTTCAATTTGTTCTCTTTTGGTTCTGGTTTTGGTCTTTACCAGCTCCTCAAAGAAATTTGATCATTTAGCGGCCAAAAATTTCATTTGGCTCATTAAGTAGGTTCTGTGTGTTTGCTGTTATTTGAAGTAGTTTATTGCTTCTTTTTGCCTGCTGTGGGTGGATGCAGTGCTGTAGAGTAAATGGAAACAGATTAACTGAGAATTCCACAATGAGCTCAAACTAGTTAATAAACAGCGGATTTGAGTGATAATGACATTGCTGTTGTTCCTTTTTTATTGTTTGAACACTGTGGTTTGAAACATTGTCATAAATGTATTGAATATTCCATCTTTAATTCAATCCAATTTAGGGATGCACGACATTGGAATTTTATCTGATAACCGATATGCCGATATTTTAAAACTCATGTGGCCTATAACCGATATCAATACAGAGATTAAAGGTGGAAAAAAAAGCAGTCATTGCAAATAGCCTTTTCGTTATTCATTTCTGACACTTTGAAAAGTAGGGGTGCGAAAAAATGTTGATACACTAAAATATTGTGGTATTTTCATATGCTAATATCAAATTGATATTTAAAAACACAGTATTGATCTATTTTACTTACAAAATCTTGTGAGATTTCTTCATTCTGTTACAAAATCTTGCAAAAGTTAATAAAATATAGTGAGATTTTGTAACAGAACGATGAAATGTTGCGAGATTTTGTTAGTAAAATAGATCAATACCGTGTTTTTAAATGTCAATATGATATCAGCATATGAAAATATTGTGATATTTCAGTGTATCGATATTTTTTCCAACCCCTAGTCTTTAGAAGTTTTAAAGTCTATTAAAAAAAAGTTTTTTAAGAAGTTTTTGGTTTTTTTAGACTTTAGGAACAGCGGGCTGACAAGTTAAATATCGGTTAAATATCGTTGGGGTGGCCGATGTCCGATACTCAGTTTTAAGGCCGATATAAGCCAATACCGACTGGGGGCCGATTACATCATGCATCCCTAATCCAATTCACTTTATTTATAGAGCACATTGTAAAAATGCATGGTTGCAAACATGCTGTACAGATGAAATATTATTGTTGAAAAAACAGATGTTTAATACAGTCAGGAAATCTGCACAAAAAAAGACACTAAAAGACCTTAGAAACAAATACAGTAATATATCTAAAATATACTAAAGAAATCTCAAACCATCGGCAATTAAAAGACAAAAATTAATTAAAAGAAATGAACAAGTCAAAGTAGTCTCGTGCAGTGCTTTTAAAACTTTTGACCCAATGGGTCTGATGGGTCATCGTGTGATCATCCTTTTGGTGAAAGGCTTGGAAACTGTCTGAATCTTCATAAATAAGGAGGATCAAGTGGATTTGGGTGGATTATGTTAACAGTTGTGGAAAAAACACCCCACTGCCAAAATTCTGCTCTGTTCACTGAGATGGGGCCAAATTGTGATTTTTTTTTAAGATCTCCCGTTGTAACTTTCTGTCTGGACACTCGATAAAAATTCTACATGTAATGCTTGAAAACTATCAGAAACTAATAAAACAAGGAGGATAAATGTTTTCTGGTGGATTAAGTTCACTGCTGTGACAAAGCACCTACATGCCCAAAATCAATTTCTCTCGCTGAGATGATGCCAAATTTGGATTGTTAACATGATACTAGTAGTAACAGTTATTTTTAAGAAAGAAATATGTTAATTTAACAGATTACTCTCTTTGCAATAATGTGTTAATATTGATTGCACCTAAAATGCCAAATTTATTTAAATAATGTTGGCTCTATTTTTTTTTCCTTCAGGGTTTTGACGACACCCTGAAATTATCATGTGACCCACATGGGAATCCTGGCCACCAGTTGGAAAACCACTTGTCTAGTGGTTTCAGAGATGGGCCCTGTTCTGGGAAAACAGGGTTCAATGTGGAAAGAAGGGGAATCTCTGTGGGCCCTTGAGAAAGGTCCTTAACCACCACCAACTGTGCCCCTGGCACTATGCTGTGGCAACCCTCTTTAGCAGTTCACTCATTTATCTAGAGATGGGTTGCAGGGCTAAATTCACCAATGTATCAAGGAAAATTATTATTATGCTGTGATCAAAGCTAAGGAATAAAGTGAGTTTTAAGATGTGATTTAAAAGTTTCCAGAGTGGGGGGCCAGTTTGATATTGGAGGCAAGCTGATTCCATAGTTCAGGTGCAACTACTAAAAAAACTCACTTTGGTCATGAGTCTGGATTTTGGAACAACTTGGAGCTGGACTATGAGGAGCTGGTCTGCATACCTGGAACATGGAATGTATAGTTCTAGCAGGTCTGATATGCAAGTCAATGCCAGTCCATTTAACCATTTAAGACCAAACAGTAAAATCTTAAAATGGATTTTCGGATCGACAGGCACCCTGTGTAGTGAAGTCAGGACGTGGGTGATATGTTCATGCTCTTTAATGCCAGTTAAAAGCCGAGCAGACGCATTTTGGACCAGCTGTAGGTAAACCAGGGAGGTTTGACTGCATGCAGAGCGTTACAGGGAGGAGACATACAATCATCAATCACTATTTTCTGTTTGCTGTGATTTGTAACTTGTTGTTCTCCATGAGGGCGTGTTGCTGTTGATGAGCGTTGATGCCATCCGCCTGCCAAAGCGCACACCCACTCCAGCGCATCCCGGGATTGGTGGATGCCAACACCAACTGGTTGTCACTTTCCCTTTTCCCCTGGACGTACCGAGTCATAACAATCACAAATTCAAAATTCACATATAAATGGCTGTACCACTTTCTAGAAAACCGCCTTAACAACTAGTTTTCCTTCACAGTGTTTATGTGCATATTCTGTTCTATTTTGTATTATTTGGATTTCAAATGAACTACGAGCAGATGCTGGATAGAAGATGCTCTACCTTGATATTTGACACTCAGTGAGTTGAATTCATGCTGTTAAATCTCTCCTCCTGCTGCTGACATCTGTTGTCGTATATGTGCTCTAATCATCACTGTTCTGCTTGTGAATGTCATATCAGCCATGAAGCGAAGAAGATGGCTCTTTTGGTTCTGTTTAGTCTTTTTCTACTCATTGCTGTGGTTTCTCGTTCTGGTTGCATTGAGTGATGCTCTGATGACACATTCTTCACAGAACATGCCTGGATTGCTGATGCTGCACAGGGACAAGCAGCCCCAAAGATGCACACATCCCTCTTGTCTCTTTTTCTGAGTGTTAACAATGTGTCCACATTCCTCAGCAATAACACACAAAAATGGCCGTGAATTCCTTCCCACGTCTTTTCATGTCATCTACAGCATGGCCTTTTTAAATACAGTGAAGGATGCATGATAGGTGGAGCAGTGCTGTGCTCACCCCAATCAGCCTCAAATATCAGAGTTGGTGCTGTGAGCACTTTCTGCTGCACTTCAGACTGAAATATCTCAACATTTCCTGGATGGATAACCGTGAAATTTAGTAAATGTGCCCAGAAGATGAATTTTTAATAATTTGGTGATGCCCTACATTCCTTTTGTGTCACTTCCAGTTAAATTACATCACATCTTCTAAGGAAATCCCTCTTTGAGAATTCCACATGGCGAAAAGAAAAATCTGCAGGGAGAAAAAAAAAAGTTCTGTGACTGGGAGACTGTTAGATATAATGTACACATGCCTGGCATGGATTTGCAATAGTATTGTGTTTCACATGGGGGCAGTGCTGTGGGGGGGCAGCTTGAAATATAGATATAGGCACTTCTTGCTTTTCTTATTGGTTTTGTCTTTGTGTGGGAGTAAGCTTAATATTTGTTATTCTGGAACAACACTTCATGAACCCAGTGCTAAAAGACTGCATTGTCGAAGATGGCATTTTATTTTGTTTAAAGTTTTGCATCAATCACCCTCTTGTCTTTGTTGTTTTAAATGTACTGCATGACCTGTGACAAGCACACATCAAGATCAACATTCAATCACTATAGAAAACAGCGTAACGAGGTTAATTTTGTCTTCTCTGTAATTCCAAGTATCAAAGTTCTTTTTTCATGGCAGCTGATCCGTGGTGTACCTCTGCTGGGAACTGATCACCCTCGGCTGGGTCACCCAGGTGAAGGTGTCTCATGATTTAAGACCCGAAACACCCTATGACCCTGGGTTCAGCACTGAAGATGTGTCCGAGCTGCACCAGCTGGGTGTATGAATGAGCTATCTATTGTCTGGCTTGGCCAGTGACTTCCAGGAAAGACTGGATGGTGACCATGAATTGGGTGGAGACAACTGGAAAGACAGTGGACAGCTCGGAAAGACAGCAACTGGGGCCGGGAGGGGTAGCATACGAAACTGCAGCTCCCATGAGGGAGCACCCATGCAAAGCTATGAAAAGCCTGAAAGAAACATACCCCCAGGGGTGCCCGAGAGAAGGGGAGGATGAGAACCCCAAACGGACTGATTTACCAGTACAAGACATGAGCAATGGTGTCACGACTACAAGAGCAACCGTAACATCAACATTGGTGTCAGGGTGTCGCTGGCTCTTCCAAGGGCTCGAGAGGCTCATAATATGGGCGAGGATGGTGTTCAAGCCAGCTAAATCCAGGTCTTTGTTCCTGAGGAAGGGGAAAGTGGAGGTCAAGTACCGTTTGTCGGAGAAGCCAGTCAAGAGCCTGGGAAAGGTCTTTGACGCTACTCTGAAGAACAAGGCAGCGGCGGAGGCGACATGTAAGGAATTGAAGATCTGGTTATCAGCAGTGAACAAATCAGGACTTCGAGGTAAGTTCAAGGCATGGATATACCAACGTGGAATCCTGCCGAGACTCCTGTGGCCACTGTTGATATCATAGCTGTCGCATACAAACCTCCGATCTCCATTTTACATCATGAAGAGACCCTCTACTTCATGTGAGTCACTTCAGTCTTCCTCAGAAGCATCATCTGACGTCCGTCATGACGCGTTTTTATCAGCTGATGGAATCCAGAAGGATTCCTGGAGGGTGTGGCCCACTGGGCAATCTGACAGAGAAGGATGACAGGCCATGCCCCCTGCCGCCTGGTGGTTGTTGCAGGAGAGAGCATGCGACAGCATGAAGGCCCCCTCATCATGGTTGATGGTGTTCTTGGCTTGTTTCTTGATAATTGCCTCCATTATCCATCGTTTGAGTTTGTTGATTGTGTTTGTGGTTCCAACACATGTTTTAACTTGAAAAATTGTGTTTTCAACACGTAGCGATTTCCTAAAAAAAAATTTTACACAGCGACTTTCTAAAAAAAAAAGGAAAGAAAAAAACACTGTAAAAAATGTATACAGTTACTGAAGATTGAATAAAACAAAGTAGACACTAATGGTGAAGATTTGACTGCAGTGTTTGGTCAAAGCAGGGGAAAACGAGGAACGCAGTGACAAAGAGGATCATGGAGTTACAAGTTTCCAGTTTTTCTCTAAACCGTTCCTGAAAACTATATTTCAATATCATCACAAAACTCTACAGTTTTTTGGGGACTGTATTGCCTAAATCTGAAAGAATGGTCACCTTCAGCTGACAGGAAATTAAATTAGATGGTTTTGAAAAACCTCAAAGCCAAAAAGCACGTTTGACATGAGTTGTAAACTGCTGGAAAATGAAAAACCAGTGTCAGAACATTTTATATTATTGTGGTCAAAGATCTGACCATGGCCATCATTTTCATCAAATTTGTGGTGTCTGCAGGGATGACAGCATAGTTACATCAGCAGCTGATCTGAAATAGGAATTTCAGTGTTTGTATTGACGAATAAAAGCTTTAAACTCTGTTTGTAGCAGTAATGGTTCACTTTCAAGCATCTCTTTGTTCTGGATAGGAAGTGCTGATTTAGTTTAAATTATGTTGGTGTAGTTGCCACATAAGTAGAAAAAAAAAGATCTTACCACTTTCCTGAGGCTCATATGAAACAGTAAAACCTGGCAGGAACATTGTAGTCTTTGTGCTGAGCTCAGGCTCTCTGCCATCCCATCATGGACTGTTTCCCAGATTATTCCACTCAGTCTTTTCCCTTTTCCACACTGTGATTAGCAAGGCTCTCAGGAAATGGTCACACTGCAGACGCCCCAAATGCCTGAAATATGAGTTTTGAATTATGTATTAATCAAGGCAAATCTGGGTCACACAGCTTTTCATGGTCACAATGGATTGGCCAGTCAGTTTACCACTTTGGTTCAGTATTGACTCATCTGTTGGATGGGTTCCAATGATGGTGTTTATTTGTTCTCTTCACTACAAATGCTTTTAACTGTGGTGACATTCAGACTTTTAATCCAGCACCAGATAGTATGAACCTATAGCTGGATATGGATAAGGCTAATTTCTGGTTGGTTGGTTGGTTGGTTGGTTGATGTTATCACTGCACTATATCCATTCTTAAACTGTAAGTAAATGTGGAAACACTGTTTTGTCTACTCTGAGACTGACTGTGGGCATAATGATTAACTCATCAAAATACAAGTCATCTTTAGATGCAAATGATTAATATCTATCTATTTTATACTACAGTGTTTTTACATGTTTAAACAATTAGCTCCATGTGCCATTTTTTTTCTTTTCACAACAACTATTCTTGAACTTAAAAAGTATTGACACATTGGTCTTTGTGGTATCACTTTGTTTTCTTAGTTTCTTGCAAATTAATTCCTAAAACAATCCAGTTAAAAAACACTGAGACAGGAATCAATTCACTTAGTGTGACTCATGTCGAGCCATCAAGGAAGGCCAGGCTTTTAGCCAGATGTTGAAATAGTGTTAATGCATCTGTCTTTGTGGCAAACTCGTGATCTTTTTCCCACTAAAAGGCAATCCACTCAGTGTTTTATGCCTTTAAAGTCTGTCACTGAATTAACCTACAGAAAAGAGATGTTTCACATTTTTAGTGAAACCCCTGCTTGAACCTATTTGTTTTTTTGTTTTTTTTTATCTCCATTGTGCTGAAAGCATGATCTCCCCAGCCACACGAGTCTCTTATGGTTTATATGACTTGGACAAAATGGTAGTGTAAGGTATACACAGAATCTTTAAAGTTTGTGAACCTTTTAAAATCTTGTGTTCTGAATAGTTCATTTTTAACAAGCCATAAAAATAAAGGGAATTAAAATTAAATGTCAAAATTAAATCTTTATCAGACACAACATGAAAGGCTCAAACCACAATACTACTACCACAATGCTTTTTTTTTCTTTTTCTTTTTTTTTAAAGTGAGATCCTATTTTTATGCTTAATGCTTTTCATTTAAAACCAGAATTTGACTTTTTATGTTTGTGGCTTGTTAATGTGATGTTAATTAAACAAGCTGCCATGTTGATTTTGGAAGACTGTGACTGTTCAGTGTGCCACTGTAGGACGTTTGAACATTAAGATATGCCTGAAAGTAGCATGTCTCTCTGACTCTACCTCTCTGAGGTAGTTCGATGGTTAATTACTCCTAAGGAGGTAACAATACTCTTGAATTGATTTGACTTTGGTTTGGCAAAGTCTATGCATGGCTGGTAGCCAGTAAATAATATCTAGACAAACCTACCAAAACCTGTACAGGCACTGGTGATTCTTACAACAAGGTCATTTTCATTCTGATATTTCCACTGTGTGAAAGGTCAAGAGATCACATATACACTTACCTCACAGTGCAGAACAGGGGAAGCGTGATGGGAAATTCGAGCAAACCAAACCAGGACCAATTACCGTACACTGATCTCACAGAAATACATGAATTATACATGGAGTCCCAAAACTTACCTGCATATCCCCAGCACAAAACTGTTCACAATTATGTGGACAAAGCTTTCTTAAAGGCCTCCTTCCACTGCCGTTACTTGCTCTTCTGAAATATGGAGGGTTTCCCTTGTTTCTTCACATGCTGACTTGCTAGCATTGCGTTCCCCAGTCGGCTGTGCTTTCTCATAGAGAAACAATATGAAGAAAAGAGCGAATCGGGAACAGCCCGCACTTTACGTAACATTGCAAATAGCGTTCCACGTGGGGTTTTATTGTCATTGGAAGGCAGGTAACCCTCCACTACACACTAGAAGCAAAGACGGCACGCTGTGTTGGAGTTGAGAGCTAATTAGCTACTGTTTGTTAGATGGAGGAACAAACTTGTTTGGGTTTTTTGTTGTAACAAAATAAGAGCGGAGGGCGGAGCTTCCTTCATACACTGATGGGAGGCAGCCAATCAGACGGAAATTATGAGAAGGACCCGGAAAGCCTGCCGTTGGACCACAAGCCTCTTTAGTATACAAATACAGCTGGATACAAAGCAACCAGAAGGTTTTTTTACAGAAATGATGCTGAATGCATTCAATAATGATGGAGAACACAGAAATATTAATGAAATGACCATGGAAGTACAACTTTAAGGTGGGCCAGGCCCTGGGCCAATCAGGGAAGTGGGTAGGCCTAACCTTGCCCTAACAAGGCTCCGCCCGTGGTCTACTTTCTATTGTGATGGTTTTATAAACTTTTTCAGCCTCAGTTTTATCTGATATTGTTTTTTTGACTAGCGGAAGCAGATCTTCTTTGCTGCTTTAGCTGCAGCGGTGGACATGATGCCTTGAGGTCTGATCACGTTGTGGCCTTGGTCAGATAACAGATGGAGCCTTCCTTTGTGTTTTGAGTCGCAGGGAATTGAAGCAGGCATGAACAGGATGGTAATTGTCTGTGTGATCAGATTGTCTTACCTCAGTGATGTCTGGCTCCAGGAAGCCTTTTGTTCTCTTTCACCCTTTTCTGTCACTCTGACACTGATGGAGAGTGTATTGACAGCACCCCTTGGTATCAGCGTGTTGTAAGTAATGGTCATGGATTGTTGAAGCGTGTTGAGCCCAGGAAGACAGTAGATTTCATTAACTTCTACAGGAGTGAAGGCCAGCTCATCAGCTGGCTCTGGCTATAAAGTTGGGCAAGGACGAAGGGTGGATTTCACGAGGCAGACTGGGGCTCGTCACAAATATCCAGCCATTTTTTTTACATGCTGACATGCCACTATGTAACCTTGTCAGCTGCAGACCTTTCAAGATAGGCTGCTGGATGTCCACAAAAGACAATGTGAAGTTGATTTCACACATCAGTTTGTTTACATGCGATGTTGTGTTCTTGCTCTAAGGCTGTCTTTTATGTAAAATTCCTGACTTCTAACTTTTGGATTATGGTTGTTTGCTCACACTGTAGGGTACATCTAAAAGATAATGTCTTGGTCCATTTGTAACCCTCAAAACCAAATGTTAAATGTTGCTCTCTACTGCATGTTAAATAAACCCTACTTTTTAGTGAGTATCAATATTAAAACACATTTAATATCAGCATGAAGACCCATGAAATCCACAACACACCTTAAAATAATGTTAAACGATTTCTAAGAATAGTTGGACACGATAGCCTGCTAACGCCAGCTGTGTAGTTTGTATAATTAAGTGGCGGGTAAAAAAAAAAGGTACTTTTTTTTTTTTATTATAAAGTCCGTCCTTTTTTTGGGGTGAATCTGTGATTTTTTTTTTTTTATTACTATAATTAGGAATTGAAAAAAAAAAAAGTAGGGGTGGGGTTGTTTATTTTATTTAAAAAATGGAAGAGAGAGATGAGAGTGGGTTCAGTTAGTTTTGATCTTGCTTGGGAGGAGGAAAAATTCAAAATTTACAAAATCTGGAAAAAAGAAGAAAAAGGGGAAAAATAACTAATAATACCAGCCAGCGGGCAGCCGGCCAGCAGGCTGACGTCTGGTAACTCAAAAAGACATGCCCCTAATTATTGTGTAATTGCAAGATTAAATAGCATCTAAATGGATGAGTTATATTTGAAAAATTCACCCTCCTCACAGTTGACATGAAGGTAAACTTGACCTTTCAAACCTAAAATGATTTTTTGAACCAGGCTGTAAACATGTTTATTTCTGCTGTGAAGTTGGCCTTTTTAACATGGGAGTTTATGCGGATTTGCTCTGTTTTGCAGCCAGCCCCTAGCGGATCAAGGGAGAACTACAAATATTTCCTTCTTCAGGGTCGCTTCATAGTTGGCCACCGGAGGTTGCCGCTTGGTTGTCCCACAGAGTTTCTTGGTGAGAGACTACTGTTTAGGCTATAAAAATATACTAAATGATGTATGATGAATGTCGGCAGATAACGAAAACCTCCCTGATCTCCGGCTGCATTTAAGATATTAAAAAAGTGCTCCACCTCTTGCTCAGCATGAGGCTGAGTATAATGAAGGCACATCATTCAGTGGGTTTTGTATACCTTTAAGGTCCAGCTCTCTTTCAAGAGTCATGAATCCCATATCGAGTGTTTATCAGGCATAAGAACTAGAAGATGTCATGTGGAAAAACTCAACAGATAATTTAGAAATTCAAAACAATCTCATGTTGCAGCTGTTGATAGTTATTTGATGACATACAGGTTACGTCATGGAGGGAACGCCCCCCTGATGGGCAGAAAGCACTCTTTCCCACCGCCAGCAGGCTTAGAACAAGCCAGAGAAACACACAGTTAGGTGCTACTGGAAAATACCAGACAGTTGTGCGGTCAGGTGCACAAACCAGGGAAAAAAGCAGAGTTTTTTTTTTTTTTTTTTTTTTACCACATTCTGTCCTATAAAGACAACCTTGAAAAAAAAATCTTTGGATCAATGCTATCAAACACACCTTGGTCCCCGGGTACAGCAAACCATGGCAGCCCCTCCAAATACACATGTATTAGCAGTGAACACTTCATCAACTGTCAGTAATGCCCAAGTCTACATTCATCATTAGCATGGTTTTAGCCATGAATAAAACCTTATGTAAGTGTTGATGTGGTTTGTTATATGGAGGCAACCAGCCCCGCTGTGATCCTTCTGAGTTGAAACAGTTTAGCTACTAGCTAAAAAGAAGGGATGCCGTAATGCAAATAAACTCCTAACGGAGGGATGTGGAAATCCTGCTACACTCATATTCAGCTGAATAGCACAAAGTACAGTAGGGATGGGGGTATTGATACCTTGAAGTTGATACTTCGATACCAGCCAGACAAAATACCTGAATTGATACTTTTGTGAGTATCATGATACGACTGTACAGATACAAAACATGCAATTTGTTTCTACTTCTGAGAGTTTTAGGCAATGAAATAATGAAAGCAGCCAGATTCTAGCTTCCGGATCACATGATTGTGATAGCCTATCAGATCAGATGTCATGATGATGTTGCTACTATTAGTGATGATGATGATGATGATGTTTTGTTGTCTTTCAGTGGTTTAATGCAGGTTATTGTACATTATGGTTTGGTAAATTTGTAATATTACTATACCATTTATTATTTTAAAATTTCCACTTAATAAATTTGATTAGTTTAGTTAGTATATATTATGTTATTTGATAACTGAAAGACATTTTTAATCTATTTTTGTTTAATTTTATCATCACAATAATTTATTATTGTTTAAAAAGCATTTCTTTCCAGTACTTCTGTTCTCAGGTTTTACTTATATCTAATATTGCCTTTGCATTCAAGATATTGATGCAAAATGTACAATCATGTGATTTTCTTTTAAAGGACAAAAAGTATCGGTATCAATATTGGGATTGATGAAAAAGTGCTGTAAACTGCTCGTATCGTATCAACATGAAAAATTTCGGTATCGACCATCCCTAGCACAAAGACAAGATGTTCCACTTATATTAAGAATATTATTTGTTGTTCATGCATATCTGTCCTATATGCTTTGCCTTTTTTTTTTTAATTTATGTCTCCATACCGCTGTATCTAAACCTGAGGTTGCAACAAGTTAAAATGTGATATATTTCTGTAATTCATGCTTGAACAGCAGTTGTCTGAGTGAGAACTGTTGGTGCTCTTGTATACCTTCATTCTGGCAGCTGTGTATGATAGATGTAAATATTACTGAATGCAGGCTCAGCAGGGACATGGCGGTCTTTAACAGCTCCGAGACAGCAGTCGCTACGGGTCACGAGTGTCAAACACTTCCATCTTATTCCTGTATCTTTGCTTCTCTGCGACTGACATGCGATTTAAACAACTGTTCTCCAGTCTGTCAGCAGACAGTCGGCACCGTCATCTTGGAACGTTCTTTCAGCCGCCAGGGCTCCCAGGAGGTCACGTAACTGTAAACTATCTATTGGCAGGAATGAGACACAGCAAGTTGATTTTTACATTATATTTAATTCTTTTATTTTATTTTTTTTTTTACAAAACAATTCCCTCATAAACAGAACACACAAAATGCATAAAGAAAACTGTACAGTCAGTTTTGTCATGTCTGAACGTGTTCTAAACATGAACAGTTTTATCTACAACAGTGGGTCCTATCACGGTCTATCACACCAAGCTGTTCGGCTCTGCAGCTTCTTACTTCAGGGTTTCAGGAGAGACACGAAAAATAGTCATGTGACACTGAGGGGAGGTCCACATAAACAACATGAGTTAGCCAATAATATCAGCAAGTACAGGTGCGGTCGGTGTCTCTGCTCTCGCTCTCCTTGGCTCTAGTAGCGTTGCCTTAATGCTGAATCCACAGACGTGACCATAAGAGGGCAAAAAAAGTGACTTTTTCACAAGCAACTGTAAACTGTGAGTGACTGTGAGAGCTCACCAAAGGCTCACTGAGAGGTCAGCAGCAGCCATATTGAAGATCTATTCTCGTTTTACATGCATGTCTCAGTGCGGCCCCGTATGGTAAGATGCTCACTGAGAGCCATCAGATGGAATCGTGATCGTTAAGGAACATTACAGCCACAATCTTTTTGGGAAACTTCAATTAAAACTCAACTACTTAAAAAAAAAAAAAAAATCCAGACAGCTTATAGTTATGCCAAATATGTTTCTCTCCTCAGTGCAACAGTGGTCTAAGAAACATCACTGACGCTGTTGACGCTCTCATATTTTTTAAGCCAGAAAGGTTTTCTTGGCAGATTAGCAGCGAATACCAAATATCACAAACGATGACGACAAATCTGCTTTACTCCCGTATCTCGCTTGGTTTAAAACCTAGAAGTTGCATCGTGCTGGGGACCTACAGGCACAACCACGCATTAGGAAAGGATGATTAATATTTAATGTGGGTTGCATTTTTTTTCATTCTTTCTTTATTTTTTGGTGGGGGAGGCACACTAGTTGATACAGTATACTTCAAACTAAACACGCTAAAGCTGGACTTTGACATCTTGATCGTCAATTTCTCTTCTTAAAAAAGAAAAACAAAAGTATGATTCACCAAACCAGCTAAAATCTCAAAGGCTGTGAGTATTTGTGCCCCAATGAGGAAGTCCTTCTTCAGTCGCTGCACATTATGTTTACGCTTAGTTTCTGAAGCACTGTTCCCCCCCTCCTGGCTTCACGCAAAGACTTTCTCATGTGGAGTTGGAATCAGTTGCATGTAACAGGTTCCCATTTGATGTCATCACCTTGGAAAGTTAAATTCACGACGTTGAATAAAAAAAGAAAAGCAAAAATCTCACCGCAGAGCTTTGTGTTCTGCTGTGAGAAAGCTGCTAAAGCACAATTAGCAGTGTCAGAAAATAACTGCAGCTGTCAGCGATGTGTGATTGAAGCAGGGACTGACACTAAATGAACTACTGAAAAACTCGCCTATGAGAGGGCGGTGATGAAATTTATCCAATTTATCCACAATAATGTGGCAAGATGTAAGTAAAATATCAGCGTAAAAGGTGTTTTAACAGCTGTCAGAGTGAGAAACGACTAAGTCTGCTGTACATGTTAAACCAAAACATTTCTTATCTGTAAACGAAGCTGTCATTGGTGGAAAAACTCCTTTTCATTAAGCTCATCTGTTAAGTTTAGGACCACATTTATACCACAGATTCATGCAGATTAAGGCATCATTTGATCTCTGACCAAACCTGTTTACCTGACTTATCTGAATCACCTGTGAATTCAATTTGTGAGGTGAAGTAGAAAAAGGGATGGCTTTTTCTTAAAAACCCTTATTCTTTCACAAAAAAGATGCCCAGTTGCATCTTTGTATAAAAGTGAGGTCATTCCCTGTGGCAACAGTGTGATTATTTTAGAGCTGCTCACACACATGTAAATCAAAAATGAAGAAAAATAGCTTTTTTATTACAGCAGCTGTATCTAAAGGGAGTGTGGATACATGTTACAACAACTTTCATACATACACTACATCAATGATGAATGTAGTCAATCATCAAAAGGGAAAAAAAGCTGAAAATCACTCTAAGTTTAAATGGACTAGCATTCAAAAGGCCGACTTCTCTCATTAATACTAGATCAATAAATTTCTCTCAGAAGCGATTGGGGTGTCATTCTTTAGAGTTGCTCTTTCTGCACAGTATGTTGGTGGTCATTTTGAAAATATTCCATCATTAAGCCGATGAAACATCTGGAAAGGGAGATATTTTCTTCAGGCTTTAGCTACAAACAGTAAATGATGATTACATGCTGAGTTTCAGGCATCAAGACAGCAGTTAAGAAACATACAGGTGAGATCATGTTACTACATACGTCTATAGCTCCTCATTGAAATCACCTTTTATGTGTAGAATCACTGCGTTACTCTTAAAAGTGTTGTTTACGTGTTACTTCTAAATCTTGAGGTAAAGCTTAGCTGAATATAATCTTGTGAAGGTGGATTATCGTTAGTGTCATGTCAGCTGTTTACACCTCACCACCCTATTTAGGGTTAAGGCTTATGTTTAGAAACAAATCCACAGCTGCATTTCAGAACTTTGCTAGTTGGTACTAGAATAAGCTGATTGAGGTTGGGAGGAGACTGGGAACAGAAAAAAATGTCATTGCCCCAAAACGTGTGAAAGCCTTTGAGTGCTGTCCAAACCAAGCGTTCATGTGGAGACAAGCGCTGCTGTGAACATTACATTTAGAGGCATTATTACAACTGCAGAGAAGCTGCAGCGCTGTCTTGCTGCTAATGGCTCATCATTGTGGTGATTAGTACAAGTGGAAAAACACAGTTAGAGGCAGGATGATGCTGTCCAACCACGGACGGAAAATGTGCTGTTCTATTACGTAGATGAAGAGTTGCTGGTGTTTATTCAGTTACTGTGTTAAGACTTGTTTCTTTAAATGTATATACAGTTTTGGAATAACACTGACGATAATAAGACAAAGCTGTACACTTATTTATGTAGTCTGACAATCAGTAGTCTTGTATATATTACATAATACATGTATCTGTAGTTTTGAAACAGTTCCCAAGCTTTAAGTTAAAATGCATTTTCTATTAAGGGAGTTTTGGATGATGACTGGAAGATGGTCAATAATAAAAATATGTTTTTATCTGTTATTTGCTACCACATGAGAAGTGCAGCTTCTCTGACCTGAAGTTGGAACTTGTGCAGCTTTCTGAGAGGACACACAAATGCTCACAGCCCGTCCCATAGCAGCGTTGACGGCGCTTTGGCTCGGCCTCGGCATATGGGTCAGTATAAACCGGAGTGATTACTCTGAGGGAATCTGCTAAGTGGTATAAGTGGCATTTTCAGGCTTCACAGCACAGAGCTGTGCTGCAGATTCAGACTAAATGTGAGGGACAGCAGGGGACACATTATACTGCTGCAAGAGACCAGAGGATGTACTTTTCGTTTCCTCTGCGACTGAAACATCCATTGTCGACGGCTAATGGACCAAGTGGGCTCTTTGGATAGACAACGTAAATAGAGGGTATTACACATGTGCATAAAGCCAACCTCTGCTGGTATGAGGAGAACGAAAGCTTTCAGAGGCAGAGTACAGTACAATACCATGACAGAGGCGAATTAACAGATGGTGTTTGTAGCTTTTAAAAAGACTGAACACGTACACACTAACGGCAGACAGGACGTAGACAGTTTGTGGTGGTTATATGCAGCACTGGTGAAAACGACAAACATTGTTGAGAAAAACAAAAACTGGAAAGCTTTTTATTCTAAAAAAAGTGAGCATTGTGCATAGTTCATAGTTCATTAATAACTCCTCTTCACGTACCTATTTGCTGTGATAGCATGGAAGGAAGTGCAATAATGTACAATTCTGTATAGTTAAGTGCACATAGATCACTGTTGCACTGAACGGCATTGACACTTTCTCCCAATAGAAATATCACAACATGTTTTCTTAATATTTTCTCGATTACTCTATTTTTAAGTGTATTTGTTACAGAAAACCCAGACGTGGTTCCGTTTCGCTCAGTCCCAGGGTTGAGTCCACAACAAATGTTCACATAAATCTTAATAATAGGTCATTTGGCCTGATCCCTCCTCATCCTTTTTATAATTTAATTTACGTCTTTCGCTAATTCTACATCTCCTTTTTTTTTTTTTTCCAAATCCCCCCCCCCCCCCTTTTTTTCTGACTTCATACCTCGCCGACCCAGACAACTGTGTTTCCTCTATTGATGTCTGACACCTCGCAGTGTGGTGTTCTCTGTTTTCCATTTAGGACAAAAAGGGACTCCACTGATGGCGTCACCAGGTACTGTCCGAACAACCCGCTGGAGACCACCACTCTGTTTGGGCCGCCCCAGGGCCAGGCGTGGGGAGCCAGGGGCTCCTTGAGGCTCCGGAGAACCTCAGTACGGCCTGAAGACAGATCGGCAAACAGGAGGTCCGTGCCTGAGCCCGAGGTGGCCACAACCACATGCTGGTTAGACTCTGTGAAAGAAGGCTGGAAAACCAGATCAGAGACATTTACATGCTCGTGTATTTCCTGATTCAGACCCAACTCTCCCTGGAACGACACCGTCTGAACTATCAGCTTTGAGCTCTGCAGGTCAGGTGTCACAACGTAGCGACCGTCCGGCGACACATAAGCCTGGCCCGTGATGTTTCGGTTGGGGCCGATCACAGCGTCGGTCACGCTGTCGATCAGGAGCTGAGGCGGGGCGTGCAGAAAGCTCTTGCTCTGGCACTGGACGAAGTAGAAGCCACTCAGGTGAGTGTAGGCCATGCTGTCTGGTATGCAGCTGTAGTTCTTCAGACTGATGGTCTTGACGCGGTGGAAGGTCTCCAGATCAATCTTATGTATCGCCGGTTCATTTTTGAGGAAGACAAAGGCAAACCTACAGCGACAAAGTTCAAAGGAGAGGTTAATTACCTTTCCAGATTTTTGGGGGAGTGATTAATACACACAGAGATTCTCATTTGAATTCTCATTTGCTCTTTTCTCCTTTGCTTTAGAAGGACAGTTGTGATGAGCCGTAAGGTCGGTAAGGTCAGAGTTGACCGAATGTGGGCGACTTTACCTCACATGAGTGATGATGAGGTTAGTTGGAGGGATGAAGAAGTCATTCACCCTTTGGAAAGTTGTGCGAATGGCATGATGAACCTCCCCGACACTGGCCTGAGGAATTACCTGTTAACACAAAGAGATATATAAAACGCTTATCTCGTATTGATCATTTTAATTCTGTTTTTACTTTTTAAAATAAGAAAACCCTCAAAAGACTTCAGAATTCTGCCATCAGACTTTTTATCAGATTCACCCGAAACAGTTCACATCACCCTTATTTGATCAAATCTTCATTGGCTTCCAGTCAAATTTTGAATTGATTTAAAAATTTTAGTTTTGACCTTCCAGGAGCTGCGTGGCCAGGCCCCTGGTATCTCCATGATCTGCTGTGTCCCTGTACCTCAGGGTGCACCCTTCGCTCTTCAAGCCAGAGTCTCTTGAAGGTCCCAAAGACCAGCTGCTTTCCAGACTGTTGTCCCTAGACTCTGGAATGACCTTCCCCTGTCCGTGTGGTTGACTGTAGAATCTTTTAAAGGTGCCATGACATCAAATTTCACTTTTCTGGGGTTTTGGGGATATAATATGATCTGTTGTGCACTGATGAGGCCATGTGAATGTCAGGAGTGAATATCAAAGTCCCTGTTTTTGGTGTCTTTGTTGAAGCAAAACTAAGTAACTTCAGCTTGGGGCTCCCCATAGTGGTCTCCTTTCACTATCGTAAAGTTCGTACTCCCCCTACACCCCCACAGCACATAGATGTCTTCTCCACTTGTCTGTCCCTTAATCAGATTACTGAATATATTTCTAAACTTTTAGCTTGTTGATGCTACTTTGCTACGTTGGTAGCAGCAGCTTGTCTCCCTCTGCAGCTGCTCAAAGCAGCGTCCTGTGTCTCCTGCAGTGGGACGTTTTACCTGAGAACTGGTTCTTCACACTGGCCCGGCAAAGAGTTGGTGACTGAGTAGAACCAGTTTAGAGAGCCAGGAGCCAGTGTTTAGGTGGTAGAAAGCCAAAGAACTAGTGCTTAGTCTGGTTCTGATTCGAACCAGCACTGGAAGCAGCTCGGTGCTAAGGGGGCCCGAGTGCCGTACGGCAGTTTGTGTTGTCGCAAGATTTGTGTCGAGTCTGTTACAGGCAGACTTGTAAGTGTTTCAGGTTCAGTTTCAGGCCAGAGACACTGGGAGGGAGACAAGGAAACATCACTCGTAAACCCTTTGTTTAGCCTCACAGGGATTCGGAAAAGCATTTCTTAAGGTAAAAGAAGTTACTTAGGTTTGCTTTAAAAAGGTTGAATCAGATAGCAACTTATCATTCTACGTAAATCATATTCTCCAATTCGAGCACACTATCAAAGGTCAAATCAAGTCTGGGTTTTCGAACAAATGGATCCAAAAAGTCTTCTGCAGCAACACAGAAGGAGACGACTACAACGTTGCCATTACCCGTAAGTTTATTTTTCTAAATGCTGTATTGTCTGATAAACATATGTTCACTGTCTGAAGTGCCCATGATGCTAACAGATAGCAAACTCTGACCTAACAACTGGCAGGTTTACCTGGTTTCTCTTAATAAGGTTATATCCATATAAGGTTGTAGCCAATCAAAAATTAAGTCAACTTGTTCTCCAGGCAGATCATACTACCGTACTCCATTTACTGAAAGGCTTGAGCATGCCAGATTTAGGGTAATCTGTGATGCTGAAACAGCCCTCCCTCCCCAAATAAGGATTTTTCTTTGGAGAATTGACATATGCAACGATATTAACTACATGAAATTGAAACTACATGAAACTGATATGTCATCACTCCTTTAAAAAAACAGCTAAAGACTTTTCTATAGGAAAGCTTTTGGTTGATTCGGTGTTGAAAGTCTGGATTTGTGTTATTATTTATCTTTTATTTATTATTTTAATTATGTGATCATGTTGTACCATTACTTCCCTTTTATGTGTAGCACTTTCTGATTTTTAGCTGTGAAAAGTGCTTTATAAATAAATATTACAAACTGTTGAAAAATATAAAAACCTCAATGCTTTCTGTTTAATACCAAGAAAATGAATGATAATGTATAGCTCAAAAAGATGGTAGAGGGAATTTTAGTCACACAATGTTAGAGTTCAAAATGAAACTTGAAGAAAATGAGATTTTAAGAAAATTCAATCAAATTTAATATTTCATATCTTGAATAAAATGCACGATCTATGAAAGCAGACTGGGGTTCGTTTAAAGCGCACCAAACAGTGCCGGTGTGAATGTACCCTTAGACACACTTATCAATGATTTATAGGGTTTTATAGACCAAGCTGATAAAAATCTAATGATGTAATTGCTTCACCAGAAACTCAAGAGGAGGGATCTGCAGTAAGCCACTGAACCAAATTATCACAGATTGGGAGAGTCTTAAAAGTTTGATTAATAAGGACAGAGTGTGCATCATATATCTTTGATCACACTAAATGTTTAATCTATAGAAAAGTGCTTGCTATAATCTAAAGGTAATCTTCATCTAATAGATGTGGATTATGTTTCAAAGACTCCAGTATATGAAAAAAAGCTAAACTGTCCTACCCCGCAGTGACGAGTTTTTCATTTTGGTGCTTGAATCCATTTGAATCCATAAAACATGTGATGGCTTCATCACAATCCCCTGCTGCTAGTTTCTGTAATTGAAATGAAGGCTCATAAGTCAGGTTCTAACCACCAGAGCTTATCGAGGCGACATCCCCATACATCCTGAAACAGATAAACATCTGTGTATATGACTTGGGCCGATGATATGTGGCCCTGTTTCAGTTCTCTGTACACCATCTCACTCAGCAACGGTTGTCTCAGGAGCACAAACCACAATAAAAACCTCATCTCTCATGTCATACTGCTGGCACTGAATCAGCATGTTTAAGGAGTGGGGGGGGGTTACATCCAGCCTTTCATGCTTCCCACCTTGCAAATGACACATGCTTCATCATGCACACCTTCATGATCAGATCTGAGTCAAGGACGAGGGAGTTGTTTGATGGGACGGCACTTATTCAAGGCAAACTTTCAACTGCGGCTCATTGATGTTGTCAGTGTTTTGACATTGACACATTTTTACATCTTTACATCACTATTATGAATTTTACATGAAGCAAAACAGATGCAGTTAAATTCTAAGCTTTCAGCTTTAACTTTATATTGTGAAGCAGCTTAATTATCATGCAAGTTTCCATATCAGAATTGCAGAGGATTCAATCTTTTCAGGGTCCACGCTCTCCGTGTCTGCAGCATAAAGTTCTGACTAATCCACATCCTGTGCTGGGAGTTACAGGGGTGTTTTTGGTGTGACAACAATCAACTTTAGTGGCTCCTATTCACCGACAAGTACCCTGTAGCTTGGCTTAGTTCATCTGACTGATAAACCTCTTCTTCACGAGGCTTAGTTTTTCCTGTTTCTTGTAGGAAATAACATATTGAAAATAAATTATATCTTCACAACTACAAGGGCTGTATATATACGGTAATCTTGGTCTCAAAAGAAAGCTGAGATGTGAGATTACTAACGAAGTTGGAAAAAACAGCACTCCAATGAGGACCTAAATGTTGAAGCACAATTTCTTTTCCTTCTTTTTCAATACTTCAGAGGAGTTAAAGGCGTATGCGTGACTGTGTCAGAGTAGATTCACCTGGAACACAGTGGAAATTGTTTTATGGTTATCTCCTTCTAAAAGAAAACCACATTACTTTCAATATGAGGAAAATCAGCCCGATTCACGTGGGAATTTGTAAGTGATGCCTGATAAGTAACTGGATTTAAAGGTCATAGCTACCTTTCCATCAAAATGTATATATGAAAAAAATCATACATACTCATAAGGTGTAATGGGGTGCAGAATAAAAGCATTAATTTTAATCAAATTCTATTTATAGCATATAAATAATTGCTTTATCAATTTTGATGGGTCTAGAAAATAAATATTTACATCTGACTACCATTGCAACTTCAGGACTCTACACTGTCAGCATTAGCTCTGGAATTGGTTGATTGCTATGTGCTGCTTGACAAAAAATGAAGCAGGATGAGAGTGAAGGTAGAAAAGGGGCTCAAAAGCTTCGTGGAGGTTGCTGCTTTCCTCATGAACATGCAAGTTAAACGTTTGTTCATGCTAAATAATGGTTAGCCTACTCTGAAACATTGGTAATGCTAATTAAGTAAGCGAGTGTGAGAGCGACACCTACTGGTGGGGAGGAATTAAACTTGTAGCTGTTACCTTTGAAGGGACTAATGCGAATGGGTGATGAAGCGTTAAAAACCAAAAAGAATGGGCCCACCCACATCTCTCTCCGTTGCCTTGAACAGGCTGTGTGCTGCATAATGTGCTGTGATTCGGTGGTGACAGTTTTGATACGGGAAGGAGACGGTTGCAGTGGATTCAAACACAGTAAGGGATAGTTATGGATTCTTCTGCCATCAGCAAACGATCCAGATCAACTGAATGACCACTAAAAAGTGGCACTATGGAGAAAAAGACTTTAGTGTTACAGCATCAATTTGTGCACGCTCCCGTGCTGACTTGGCTGGTGGCTGCAGTTACCTGGAGCAACAGTTGCAAGTCTCATTTCTTAACCTTGCCTCTAGATCCTTTAATGGACATTTTTTAAATAGAGATGTTAAGCAGGTAAATATCTCAGAAACCCATCCACTGATTTTAATTATAAACACCTCCATCAGTCATCAGTCAGGGGAAATATTGTAGAGGGATAACCCCCAAATTCACTTTAGAAATACTATGAAAATCCAGGGAGAAATGAACCCCCATGACAGTAAATCATGGAAAGAGTAAACATCTCACTATAAAACCTCTTTTATCTTCATGAAAACTACTAAGACCTCCATGAATTATTTCAAACAAAGACAGAGTTGTAGAGGAACCCACTAGTTATTTTTTGGGGTGAAATAAAAACATTTGACTACAAAACAGCAAAGGCAAGATGTGCTTCAATGCAGGGGTGTCCAAAGTTGGACCTCAAGGGCTGCTATTCTGCAGATTTTCAGTGTTTCTCTGCACCAACACAGCTGACTCAAATGTAATCTATCCAACAGCTTATGAAGTTCTGCACAACGGCCCAATGATTTGAGTCAGCTGTGTTGGAACACTGAAAACCTGCATAGTTGTGGCCCTGAAGGACCGGAGCTGGATACCCCTGCTTTAATGTCATCAACAGACTCGGTTCTCTCACATGACACCTTGTTTGTGTAGTTTGCTGGAAGTGGATAAATTAGCAGAAGCTCCAAAGTGGACAGTGAGAAGAAAAAAAGCAAGATGACCTGTTACAGGATCTCTGGTACAGAAAAGTGAGGAATGAGGGCGGGTTGGAAGTCTAACAGCTGCAGACATGGGGGCGGGGGCAGCGTTGTGATCCACAGCTACCAGGCAAACAGCCTAACAATTGATACAAATAACAATGAATTCTGATTCATTCAGATCCGTAACACATAGCTGATGGGACAGTGGCCAACAAGATAGTTAACTGTGCCAATAAAATAATGCACCATCACTACTTAATTCACAGGATTCAAAATTTATGAAAAGAATAAAGTACATGAATAACACATACACCCAAACACCTAGTCAATGAAAAAAAGAAGACATCTTTACATCAGTGTGTGCTTCTACAATATGCACAGTTTACGATATTTAGCATTAGTATCAATAGATAATAAAAAAAATTGACTTAAAAACAAACAAACATACACATACTGAAAGATAATGGTACCAACTACCTCACTTCGACTCAACTGAGCATGCATTTAATTTTATTCAGAACAAAACAGGAGTCAAAGAGTCGCATAACACGCATGTTTGAAACTCCAGCCTTCATTTAATGGTTTTAGTTCCATGGAGCTGCACATCAATACAGCACATCAGGTTTGTTTCCATTGTGGGAATGTTCACAGGCAAACTATAAAAGAGCCACTTCTCTTTTTTTTATTTTGAAAACTCCACTTGACATTTTTAAGAAGGATTCTGCTCTTTAAAAACATTCAAGGTTAAGACAGCAAAGCAAATGTTTCAAGAAAGTATGCTAAAATATTTTTGAGGGTAAAGAGCTCAGAGAAAATCTATTGTGATGCCAGTGCCTCAAAGCTGCACCTTTGCTTGATGCCCTGTGGGGGCAAGACTCTTCATTTCTTCCTTGCAACTATTAAATGTGAGGAAATAAAAATAGCATTTAAGTTTCTGACTTCTGG
This sequence comes from Atherinomorus stipes, assembly GCA_023101725.1. Classification (NCBI taxonomy): domain Eukaryota; kingdom Metazoa; phylum Chordata; class Actinopteri; order Atheriniformes; family Atherinidae; genus Atherinomorus; species Atherinomorus stipes. The sequence goes on from JALJCO010004862.1 coordinate 875,462, forward strand.
AGCTCTCTTTTTCTCTATTCAATTTCAACAGAGTGTAGCAGCCTTTTCCTCACCGTTGCAGGACCTGGAAATAACCCTTGTTAACAAAAAGCCATTACGACAGTTGCAGAGTAAAATAATGGGAGTTAATGAGGTTCAATGTACAATCACTCTTGTATTATTAGACAGCTGCGGGGGGCTCCAGGTGCTCAACTTAATGCCACAGGCTTTCTTTTGTTATTGCTCATCCTTGGATTTCATATCAGCACCTTAAGGAATGAGGCCCAATTGAGTTTTACTTTGCCCCTGCCTCCCTGCACCACCTAATACCTGAGGGGGATTTGGTTCTGACTGAGTAGTTTCCCCCTTTCACAAACATTCAGTCTGCAAAAGACTTGAAGGAGATTTTTATTATTTTCTATTTTTCTGTATTTCTTTATCATCTTGCTGAAGTGCAGCTGAACAAATTGGGGGGGATTCTCAAAATGATCCTGTGTACAGTATTTGTGTCATTTTTTAAATTTGATATAACTTTAAGTGTTGATGACAATATTTTGACATTTTTTGCCATGTTTTATAGACCAAAACGTTCTTCATGTTGATCTATGTAACAGAAACAGGCGTGCCTGCATAAGTAATTCATAAGGAAACATCGCTGCATTTCCGCACATCTGACCAGACTGTGGTGCTGTTGGCAGAAACCGGACATGACGAATCTCTGCTTACATTGTCAATACGCTGTCAATATGGATTTTATTGTAGTTTTTCAGTTACTTTTCAAGTCTTACAGACGGACAGTCACAGCTCAGCCTTCTGTTGTATTGATAGTTAATAGGTGTCTCTTACCGGTTTAGCAGTAGCAGCCCTCCTGCACATCTCTGCTAAAGTTCTCCTGCCTGCAGACACTGCTTACTGGACATGTTGAGACTTTTAACACATGGAAATGCAACCACATCTACTGGAATAATCTTCATTCATCAGTGTTTCCTTCACAAAACTGTGATGTGCAGTTGTGAACAGAGATGGCGTCTCCTCGGGTCTTCACACGACTTCTCAGTAGGGCTGGGCATTATGGACCAAATATCATATCACAATATATTTATTTTAGATGACAATATACGATATATACCGGTATTCTTACCTTTATTTGTCTGAAAGTTTAATTTCATATCAAACACCTGATTTTTAGTATTGAAACATGTTTAGCGTAAAAGTATCGCTCCACAGCAGCGATAGAACTGATAAAACACTGGTTAGAAATGTTTGTTAAATTGAAGTAATTAAAGATAGATAGAAAAAATAACAATACATTAGAAAAATTGTGATATTTTCATATGCCTATACCATATCTATATTTAAAAACATGATATAAATCTATTTTACTGATGAAATCTTGCAAGATATCAGTGTTCTGTCACGAAATCCTGCGTTATTTTGTGAAATCTCATGAGATTTCATAGCAAAATGATATCTCGCAAGCTTAGTAAAATAGATCGATACTGCGTTTTTAAATATAGATATGGTATCAGCATATGAAAATATCACCATTTTTCAGTGTGGTCGATATTTTTTCTCACTCTTATTAAATAATCAGGTGACGGCTTTGCAGTCAGTCGAGGTGCAGCCGTGTCATTACAAAAAAACAAAGCAAAAAAATTTTGCACAACTAACACCACGATATGACAATATGTGTAAATATCATATCTCTCTCATGTTAATATCATATCGCGATATCATATATCAGTATATTGCACAGCCCTACTTCTCAGATGTCACAGGACTTTTCTGGCTGCTTCCAAAGATGCATCCTTCCCTCCATCCTCATCTTTATAAACGGGATCTATTTAAAACTTGACTGGAACCAGGTCAGTTATTATCTTCCTGCTTTTAAAGGCTAATTATTTTCCGCGAATTAGCTGCATGCTAGCAGATAGCTGTGAGCTAATTGTTAGCCGTGGCTGCCTCTCCACTGTCACTCCTGACTCTGCCTTGTACTGCCTTGTGCTGGTCTTGGCTCGCCCGATGCCGGTCTAAACAGCTCTTTAACAGTTGTGGGTCTGCTTGGTGCTGTTCTGGGTCACTCCTTACAGTTCTCAGTCTGCTCAGTTTGGGGTCTTGCATGCTGGAATGGACTGGGCTCTGTTATAAGGTCTTGGAGCTGACTTACAGTTTTAAAGTCCGGTTTTCACCTGTAAGGTCTGATGGCCTGTATTCCTCAGCATCATCACACTCTTCTGAACTGGGTGATGATCCCACCACACAAACCAGTTCCAATCTAGCTGTTCTGGAGCGTTCTTTCATGTTTTCCACTGCTTGGATTATACATGTAAATCAACGAGCCAACCATGTTCTGCTTCTACCCGTGACGTCGTGTCATGGAGAGGCTAATTGCTAACAGCTAGCAAGCTGGGCCTTTTAAACATCGGATATTTACGTGAATATAAGTCTGATTGACTTCTAACTGCACAGAACTAATTTTGTTTAGTTGTATTGAAAAATTATTTGAAGTTAAGGTCTTGTCATCACCTTTAAGTAATGTGCAAACGGAGGAAAAAATTTCTAAAACAATGCTTTCCCTGAACACTCAACATCATTTCTTGATGCTGAATTTGTCATCTGAAATAAATGATTTTACTCCATATCATATATTTATAAATGCCTGCATGCTGATTTACAGATCTGACACCTGCAATGTGTCTGTGATGCCCTGATTCGTGCAGCCGTGGTGTGTGTTGGTGCGTGCACTGGGGGAGCAACAATTTGCCTCGAAGCTGCACATCTTCTTGTCAGGTAGATGCAGACTGGTCTGACAATCTGAAAGGCCATGTCTCTCTCTCTCTGGGAGATTCTTCCATTTGTCTTCTCTAATGAATTGACAATCACACTCCCTTTGATATTTACACAGAACTATTGAACCATCATTAAACTCGGCTGCTGAGAGACACCGCACACACTGAGATGAACGCACACCTACACACAGTTTGCACACGACAAGTGCTCAAACAGAGAGCCACACTCATACACATGTATGATCTGCTGAAGCGAAGCCGTGTCTCTGGTAGCGACGGGCTGCTGCTGAACAGGTCAATTACTTTCACTCCAAATGATAATGGCATTATCAGACCATTTATTTGTGGTGTGATCCATGTGGCCTCAAATTCATTATGTGGCTTCCCTGCAATTGCATTTTTGATAGATTTATGCCCTGCTCGCTAATTATTCATTACTTCTGAACGAATGAGGGAGAAAAAAAAGGGGAATTTCAATAAAAAACACAAAACTGTGTTTTCTGCAAAGCTGCTCTCGGTGCTTGTTTCAGATTACGGGAGAAAATAATTTTGTCTGCAATTAAAAGCATCCTTAAACAGAATTTTTCTGCTTTATTTAAGATTACATCTGGCTGAGGTGTAAATGGACTCTAATATCATCCCACCAGCATGTACCTTATTTGTGACAACAGCACAGAAACAAATCGCTTGTGCACATTTTGCAAAGAATTAGTGGAAAACTGAGAAACTATAAACGTGTTTAGTCACGCAGGCTGTAAAACAGTGGAAAGCTGTTAAAACCCACACACAGATAGTTGCTTTTTCACTACTTAATGTTGCCAGTTGATAATAGCACCTTTTAGATCCAAAACAATCTGCAGATACAGCCCAAATTTCTTATTTTTTTTGATAAGGCATATTTTTTTTCTGCTTCCTGTCTGAAATGATATACCCCAATATAAATAGGGTGCATTGTCACAACTGTAAGGGCTATAAGGATCATCTTGGTTAAAAGAAAAAAAAAAAACAAAGCCTAGACATGTGACATTACGACAGAAGTGTCGGAATCAAGATATTTGCTACTGTCTCAGTTTGAAATCACCTGGAACATAATGAAGAATTTAAATGGTTAGCTCCTCCTAAACGAAAACCATGAAGGATAGTCCCCCAAATTTACTTTGGCTTTTTAAGTGAAAAAACAAAGTAAGGTTTTGTTTTCTCTGACAACTCTTTTACAACATCTTTTACACAAGTGTTTTGAGGAGAAATTCTGGGTGCACACAAATGTGGGTGGAATGTCATGTTTTTTGAAGCAGTATTTTTACGCAAGGTCGCAAGATGGCGTCACCATCAAGACCAAATGCCATGAATATTTCTACTCTTCCTCTCCCTGTTTGTTGATACTTTCCTGCACTGGTGCCTGTTTGTGACGTTATCATTATGTGATGAAAAACACTTTTTTTATTTATCACAAAACAGACTTTTGCGTTTTCAACGATTTAGGCTACATGGTGACATTTCAGTAGAGGGTTTTCAAGATTTCCACTTTGGAAAGTGATTTCATTTTTTTGCGTTTTTGACGCACCAAAACGCCGGCACCATCTAAACGGTAGGCACATCTGGAAAAAATATTTTAGGTTTTTCACCCTGGAGCGTCATCGTGTAAACAGGGGCCTTAGAAACACCATAATGATCTAGGAAGAACTGAACCCCAACACTGAATAGTATAGGAAGAGTGAATATTTATGACACCCCCCATTCATTTTCATGTAAACTAACACAACCTTCATTGATTATTTTAAAGGCCCACAGCAGAACTTTTAGCAGTTTTCTCAGTGCCCCCTGTCAACGGCTAAACTAGCATCCATCTTTTATCCTACCTGTACTGTGAGTTCACTCCAACCAGTAAAAGAGTCTTATCTTGACTCTTGTTCTGTCCCTTCCTCTCTACCTACGGAATTTCCTTGCGTTTCTTTGCCGAATCTGACATGACGCACGTTCAAAACACCTGCTGTGTTCATATCTGGTTCATATCTGTTTGCATGGAAAGTGACGCGGTGCGCAACCAATAGTTGATTGCAACGTCAAAACCCCACCCTCGGGTGCAAAAGTTACATGGTGCAGTTTGTGAGCCTCAAGACGCCTCTGGGCAGTGACTGTTCGAAAATGTGCATAATGAACATTGGTGTGTCATCAAAAGGAGTCAGAAACGTATATTTTTAAGGTCTAAAAGTTATGTTGTGTGTCTTTAAAGACCCACTCTGATAAAAAATCATGTTTTTCATGGTGTTTAAATATTTGTGTGACATTTTTCTTATGCTAGAGAACATGTTGAGAAAACTAAACAAAAAAAACCAAAGGGGAAAAAGGGGGGGGGGGGGGGCTTAAAATTGTATTAATGAATATTTCTGCATTCAAATTATCATGTACCAGTGGCAGGCCCTAAAAAGGCGGGCTCAGTTAAACTGGCCTTTATATGTCGCAAAACTCCTAAGAAGGCCACAATCTGCTCTGCTCTGCCCGTTCAGACTGCAAACCACACCACACGTATGTGGTGTAGCAGGTTGCAACGCTAAGAAGAAAGATATTGACATCAGCTTTCATAATCCACTGAATCACTTTGCTGTTAGAGAGCAATGTTTTTTTTTTGGGGGGGGGGGGGGTCACAAATGTTTGGTCACAAAACAAAGTTGAGACAAGCTTTATGACAGCGGTGGGGAACCTTGGCCCTTATCCTGCAGGACATGTGTGCCTGCTTCAACACACCTGACTCAAACGAATGAGCCTCTGTGCAGAACTTGATGGTCTTTTGGTTCAATTTGATTTGAATCAGGTGTGCTGGAGTGGGGACTCATAAAAAACCTGCAGGATTGCAGCTGTTGAGGACCAGGATTTGGCTGCTAACCTGCAGAGTTTTTGTCCTTCACATTGATGAGATTTTTACATTCAGCAAGGCTTCGTTTGGTAGCAAGAGTCTTTTAGCTGAATTTCTCCCTGTGATTTTGGTATTCTACATGTTACTACTGATGTGCGACACCACTGAATTGCTTTCCGATCCGATATCAAGTAAAATTGAAGCCAGTTTAGAAATTTGCTTTGAAAACAGACTTCACTAAGAGAAAGGAATTACCGTAAACCAACAACCAAGCTTCACTCAGTGAAATACTCTTGTTACAGTCATAATGATGGAGATGTGGGATTGTGCAGGTGCTTTTCTTCATGATGCTTTAACCTGGTAAATATTCTTTAACATTGTTTTATTGCTTTAATGTGGGCTTCAATGTTTGTTACTGCTGCCATGTTGCCTGTCCTGCTTTTAAAAAACAGAATTTGGTTTTAAGCATCTGCCTGGGAAAACAAAGATGATATAAAAATAAATTGATAGTTCACATTTTTGTAGAACTTCTTACAAAATAAAACTTGAATTAATAGTAAAATACATAACTATCAAAACCAGAGTTGGTAATCCTGTTCAGAAACACTTTTTGTTATGGTGGGTGAAATGGTTCTTCCATCCTGACAGAAGTCAATACATCATTTATTCATTAAAAAAAAGAAGGAAAAAAGTTAGACCTCTGTGAGAGCTGTATTTTTGTAAAAACTCTGACCAATCCCTGCCATTTGCACCGAAAGGCAGGAATTGGTAATTTGCAAAATCTAGAAAGAACGAATCGGTGCCTTTATGCCTCTATGCCCCTCTCTCTGTCCCCCATGTGACCCCCCTGTGCGCCGCTCACTGAAAAAAAAGACAAAAAGGGGGAGGGGGGATTAACAAATATAGCTAACGGACTGCTAACTGCTGCTTTGCCAAAAAAACCCAAACCAAACCAAAACAACAGATACGGATTAAGTCTTGGATGTGTTGACGTTTGCAGTGTGTACTTTTTACACCACAGAAGGAGTTGGAGGTGAGTGGATTAAAGCTTTTAGAAACATGGTTTGTCAGCTGTTTACTAGCAAGCTAACGAGCTATCCACTCAGCTGTTATTGTTAACCTGCTCGTAAAACGTCGTCGCACATGTCCCTGCGCTCTGAAGGCGTGGTTTCAGGTGGTGTGTTTTTTTTTTTTTTTAATGTTGCTTGTTTGAACCATTTTTCCAACATTGCCAACCCTAGCTTTAAGACATCTTGTACATAAATAGGATGTCTTAGTCTCAGGAACATGGACAGCTGCTGTTTGAAAATCAACACAACAACCTGAACCTAGTAGACAAATGAAAACAACTGTCCTAAAATTCAGCATCAGCTCCTGTTCACTCTTTATATCTGGATACTGGTTAACAGCAGCCTGCAAGATCTGACACCAGGAGTAATGTCTGTCCACTGGTCCCTCTCCTCTCCATCACTTATTCTTTCATTATATAATGTGTTACAAGATGATTTAAGAGGTCTGTGGTGTTGCTACTGTATCTCTGTCTTCCTCCACACATCACACTGCACGCCGTTGCTGTTCAGTTTCACACTACAAACTGATTAGTGATCAGCACAGTGCTACTTGTGCTGTGGCTGCGGTGCTGAGCCTTATTACACACATGCCAATGGCAGGAGGAAGGAAAAGTTCCTACCATTTGGGTATAACTTAGACAAGATTCTTATATCAGACTTACTTTCCACTCTATTCTAGTTTGGGGAAAACTTCATATTTACACAAAATGACTAAAATATAAATGTTCTGACATGAAAATCGAATCTAGAAAATAAAAGGCTGGTATCTAAAATATCTATATTTCAGTAACAATCTGCACATCACTACATGTTAGCATTGGTGCTTCCTAGTGTGTGGTAGGAGCGTATATCATGCTGGCCCCTGTATGTAAGAGTTCAATTATAGTAGTGTAAATCTTACACTGCACTTTACATCAGCATGAATATGCATTACTTATAGAAGGAGGGCAGGGTTATTAGCTGCTGAGTAACCGTTCAAGAGATGGAAAAAAAACTTATGGGTTCAAGTTTAGTGTAAAATGATTTATTTGGCTCAAAATATTTGCTGACTTGAATTATAATAGACTTGATTGTGCATCATCCGTCTGTAGTTCTGCTAATAAACACGTCCCCAAACCATAAGATGCAAACACAACAGCTCATGACTAATGAAATCCTTCCCTTCAGTAGAAACTGACAGAGCAACACACATTTGTGTCTATTTCAGAGATTACAAGGATATCCCTCGGTGGCTTTACTCATGCAAGCATCCTCCACTGATACACAGACATTCAAGAACACTGGAGTGCTGCACCTTTAATAAAAAACAGCGCAGCACCTTTCCCAGTTCTCCCCTCCACCTCGCCGACCCACTCTGTATCCTTATCTCTCTTCCCTCATCTCTCCCCAGTCCCCCGAGGTGGATTAAATACGACCACACCTGCGATCATTTCTCATTTGTGACGCCTCCAACACCAGTGGTCCAAAGGGACACCAGGCACAAGCCGACAACATCGCAGCTGTGAATCGCTGTTTTGCTGGCTCTATAAATGCTCTAAAACATACATAGATTAGATGTTGTCATGTAACATACTAGTATCCCATAAGCAGGGATGTAGGTACACAGCTATGCTCAATTAGTTATGAGGCAGTTTTCCTCGCTTGGTGAACAGTTTGTAGCTTAAATAAATTATATTCTTTAAGGAATATAATCGTTCATCAGTGGTCATGAACACACACACCACAGAAGTATTTGTAGAAATAAGACAGTAATAAAAGAGGGCTATTTCATACTTTTATGGCTGCTATAAGCTGGATTTATGAAGCATAATCACTAACCTGATTTAAAAATGAGGCTGCAAAAGTGCATGAAGAACATAATATTTTTCAATGATTTTCTGGTGTTGACTAATTTTGCTTTATAACTTTAAAAGTGAACATTGCTGTTTGGTTTCATGTTAAGTTGCACCATGCAGTTTTAATAAAGGGGGGCATACAAATAAACCAAAAATAACTTTTTCTTGAGGTTGAAAGAAAACTAGGGAGAATAAACTAGGGTGAAGGGAGAGCCCGCTGAACTTTTAAAATGCTGTATCAGCTTTGGTAAATCAGAAGTTAGATGAAAAGATGAAACATTCACAGATGAAAACATCTTTATGTCTGGGAGAATTTTGGGCACTGGTGGCCACCATACATTCACAACAGTGCTCGGCATATGAAGTCATTGCTATTCCCATCTTTACCACTAGATGTGAGTAATTCTTACCCACTGTACCTTTAAAATAAACCTTTACCGATCTTACATTTCAGAAAGCACAGCAAAATTATTTGAATATCAGCAGTCCCACCTCACTCCTAAGACCCACCCCCCATTCCCCCCGCCTCCCAATGCAGAAGCAAAGGTCTGACAGGAAGGTCCCTCGGCCAATCCTAGGTGTGGGCCCCACTGCAAGGATTGGTTGGAGTTTTCATTATATATTTAGAGATTGGAATAATATTTTATCTTGATTAATGGTGGATCTGTCTTGTATTTCAGAGTTCCATTATCTCATTCATAGCATTCATAGCACCTATTAAAAAAAATAGTGTAACAAAGCAACATCAGTAAGGGTTGCTTTAAATGTGCCTTGACAAGGAAATGTCGTTTCTCACGGGTGTATCCCATTTATCGTAAATGTACCATTAATGGCTCTGCCAATTCTAAAATGAACTCAAACTCAGTGAAAAGCAGCCCATATAGGCAGTGGTTCTTAACTCACTGACTGTCAGACGTTTTCAGAGCAGAGTGCTCCATATTGCCAAGGTTTTCAAGCATTTTCACTGATTTTTGGAGAGCCACAAAACATTAAGCTATACTATGCCTATGCAAACATTGAAAGAAAGAAAAGCTTAGACTCTGTTCTCTCATAAAAAAATAAAAAATAAACAAAAATTGTTTCTAGCTTTTTCCGTTCTTTAGTAATCTGCAGTAGAACATGGGGTAGTAGAAGCAAAAATCCCTGCTTTTCACCAAAAAGCTAAGAAAACTAGCATTTTTGCAGCAATGTGCTTCAAGTGGAAAAGTGCCAATTTTTACTTTCGTGACAACTCCAACATCTGAACAGCTGTTTACTTCTGTGAAACAACAAAAACAGCACTGAGGAAAGAGTTTTGGTTGAAAAATAATTATTCACTAGCTATATACTGTAAACCACAACAAGTTTGTTTCACAACCTACCGTTTGACAGAAATCTGTCTTTCTATCCCTCCCTCACTCCCTTGTTCCTTCTATCCATCAATGTCTGCTTCACTTGCCCCACTTTCTCTCTCCTCTACTAGAAAATTACAGAAATAAGACGATAAACACTTGTTTTTCTCTGACAATCTCCGCCAAAGTGTCCTGCAGCTCCCCCCGATTAAAATCTGCAAATAACATTTATAGATGTTAATGGCATTTAACATTTCGATTTGAATCAACGTTTATATGGCAGCCAGTGAGTTAATGTTGCTTCTGATGGTGTAAATGAAGCTCAAAGCAAGACAAGTTTTCACCTGTCTAACACCAGGCTGTAGCTACATTACTATGGTGCAGTGTTTTTTTCCCCACATAAGTCAGTTCAAAACATGACGTTTGTGGAGATTGTGCAGAAGATCAATACCAACTGTCTGCAGCTGAGAAACTGACATCGGAAATGCAAGTATTGAGAAGTAAAATGGCTATTCAGTCATGTTTGTGCTAATATGATCTTGGAAATATAAAATGTTTTGTTTGAGCATCAGACCTACCTGAAGTGTTGGATGCGTTTTCTCCATGTCCCCCCATGTTAGAATCCACACCTGGTCATGTGATTTGTCATAGAGCACCTTCACTGGAAAAGGATCGGTTGCTACAGCCTGGAGGACACAAAGGGAGTTCAGGACAAAGTCAGAATTAATTACCTTTTATTTGACCTGAAATAAAGCTTTGCTCATGGTGCTGGAAATGCACAAAAGTCCAACAGAAACATAACAAACAAAAAGGGAAAAAAAAAGCATTAGAGATAAAAGTAAAGAGCGATCCAGGTAAATCTATTGCTTGAGCTTCTTTTGGGTTCACATCCCACGAGCAGGCAGTTGTAGTTTTATTCATAATTTAAATTACTGCTTTGTTTGTTTTGAGCATTTACTACCTAATGTCCTTTTTTTATTATTCCATTCATGTATAGCTGATAAAATATGACACAAACTGCATCAATGAAGCAGTAAAGTGAGTGCAGAGGTTGAAAATGTAGTTATTAAAAAGGCTGTAAAGTTGACTGGTTGACTGTAAAAACCTTTTAGAAAAGAAACGCTCCGATCAGTGCCCTTCCCTTTCTGCCTGATATAAACCTGGATCATAATATACCTGTAACACTGCAGATTGTTTCAAAATGTGTTGTTGGTCATGAATTTTATAAGATATGAACTTGAAAACGAACGTGCTGATAAACATGCAGGTTTAAGTTGTTTTCCTGTGACTGCTTACTGCTGCCATGGCAGCAGTGAAGCGAATGTGTCTCATGTATTCTAAAATGCCATAAAAATACACTCCTAACCCATAAATATAAAAGAATATTGCTGCTGTTGTTGGATCCTGGAAACTATGGAATACCAAGCAAGCAGGGAGCAGAAATAGAAGTGTGTTGCCTGCATTTCTACAGTGTTGCAGTAGAGGAGGTCTTAATGAAGGTATCTGACACACATCAGTGAGAGAACTGAAAGAATAGGCGATAATCTGTAGACATACAGCTGGGAGAAAGAGGGAAAGAGAGAGAGAGAGAGAATGAGATGGGAGAGGTGGGGAACACACTCAACCTCAGATCTGCTGCAATGTCAACAACAAGGAATAACACAATCCATTACCCTGCTTCTGGCTGAGTGGACGGGGAGCTGGCTGACACCCTCACCAGTGGAGCGAGACCACGAGCTCTGTGTTCAGTAATGGGAGGTCCAGCCCTCTGCTCTCCACCGGTCAGCCAAGTGTCAACTCAGCATGTGCCTATGTATGGTTTGAGGAGAAGGTGGATGCTGTTTGTGTGTGTTTTTCTACATGAGTGGAGCAAAGGTAAAGCTGAGGCCGAGTCCTTTATGCTGCAGCCCAAGGACCCAATGTTCAGTTGAAGATGAAATCAAGAAACTATTTGTAGATATAAATGCTGGTTTAAGTCCTTTTTTCTCTCTTTAAATGATGTTTCAGGGGGATGTTCAATAGACATGTTTACATTTTAGATCCCATTTAATAGTCTCGAATGTTAAAGATGCAACGCACTACAAAACTTTTTGCAATTTTCTCAGTGCCCCCTATTGGCAAAAACTGGCTTTCATCTTGCATCTTACTGTGAACTTACTCGAGCCAGTAAAAGACAGTCTTATCTTGGCTCTTGTCTTCTCTGTTGTTCTGTCCCTTCCTTTTTCTTTTCCTCCAATAATGTTTTCCTGGATTTCTTTCCGAATCCGCCATGATGCACATTCAAAACACCCGGTATGTTTATTTCTGTTAGCTACCATGTGACGCAGTGCACGACCAATAGTTGGCTGCAAGGTCATGACCGCACCCGGTTGGAAAAAGCTGCATAGTACAGTTTCTCAGCTTCGGGACGCCACTGGGCCGTGACAGCTCGAGAAAGGCGCATAATGAATGTTGTGCCATCAAAATGAGTCAGAAACGCATATTTTTAGGTCAACAAGTTCTGTTGTGAGTCCATAAAAACATGTCCTGAACATATTCGTCCATCTCCTTGCCCATTTTACAATTGCAAAACAGTGTTTAAAATATATCTGTTAATTTCTTGTCCTGACTCTTGACAGTTATTGACTATTAACAGGCAAATATTAAAAGGACTATAAGCGATTTTTCACTGGTACAGTAGGTGTGCTGCTGTGCACTGTGTATAGAGACCAAAACAAAGTATGTCATGATTGACATTTTTTGTCTATCTACACTACATTGCCAAAAGTATTTGCTCACTTGACGCACATCTGAGCTTAATTTGACATCTCATTCATAATCCACAGGGTTCACTATGACATTGGTCCACCCATTGAAGCTAAAACAGCTTCAAGTCTTTTGGGAAGGCTGTCCACAAGGTTTAGGAGTGTGTTTATGGGAATTTTTGATCATTTTTCCAGAAGCGCATTTGTGAGGTCTCACACTGATGCTTGACGAGAAGGCCTGGCTCTCAGTCTCCAATCTATATTCATCACAAAGGTGTTCTATCGGGCTGAGGTCAGGACTGCAGCCCAGTCAAGTTCGTCCAGACTAGACTCTGCCATCCATGTCTTTATGGACCTGCTTTGTGCAGTGGTGCACAGTCATGTTGGAAGAGGAAGGGGCCAGCTCCTGAAAAACAACCCCACACCAACCCCCCCCTTCACCACACTTTACACTTGGCACAAGGCAGTCAGGCAAGTATCGTTGTCCTGGCAACCGCCAAACCCAGAGTTCTCCATCAGATTGCCAGATGGAAAAGCATGATTCGTCACTCAAGAGAACACGCTTCCACTGTTCTAGAGTCCAGTGGCGGCTGCTCTACACCACTGCATCCCACGCTTTGCATTGCACTTGGTGATGTTTGGCTTTGATGCAGCAGCTGGACCATGGAAACCCATTAAATGAAGCTTTCTGCGCACTGTTCTTGAGCTGATCTGGAGGTCACATGAAGTTTGGAGGTCTGTAGTGATTGACTCTGCAGAAAGTTGGTGACCTCTTCACACTATTGGCTTCAGTATCCGCTGTCCCCGCTCCATCAGTTTACGTAGCCTACCACTTTATGGATGAGTTGCTGTCATTCCCAAACACTTGCACGTTATAATACAGCTGACAGGTGAGTGTGGAATATTTGGGAGCAAGGAAATTTCACGACTAGAGTTGTTGCACAGGTGGCATCCTATCACAGTTCCACGCTTGAATTCACTGAGCTCCTGAGAGCAACACATTCTTTCACAAATGTTTGTAAAAACAGTCTGCATGCCTAGCTGCTTCATTTTATACAGCTGTGGCCATGGAAGTGATTTGGAACACCTAATTCCCATAATTTCGGATGGGTGAGTGAATACTTTTGGCAATATATATATATATATACACACACACAAACACACACGCGCACACACACACATACATATATATATATATATATATATATATATATATAGCTGTGTGAAGTTTTTTCCCCCTTTCTGATTTCTTACTTTCTTGCATGTTAGTCACACTAAAATGTTTCAGATCATCAAACAAACTTAAATGTGAGACAAAGTAGTGTGATGGTCTGGGGCTGTTTTGCTGCCTCAGGACCTGGAAGACTTGCTGTGGTAAATGGAACCATGAATTCTGCTGTCTACCAAAAAATCCTGAAGGAGAATATCCGGCCATCTGTTGGTGACTTCATGCTGAAGCGCACTTGGGTTCTACAGCAGGACAATGATCCAGAACACACCAGCAAATCCACCTCTGAATGGCTTAAGAAAAACAAAATGAAGACTTTGGAGTGGCCTCGTCAAAGTCCCAACCTGAATCTGACTGAGATGCTGTGGCATGACCTTAAAAAGGTGGTTCATGCTGGAAAACCCTCCAATGTGGCTGAATTACAACAATTCTGCAAAGATGAGTGGAACAAAATTCCTCCACAGCGCTGTAGAAGACTCACTGCCAGTTATCACAAATGCTTGATTGCGGTTGTTGCTGCTCAGGGAGGCCCAACCACTTATTAGGTTTAGGGGGCAATCACTTTTTTACACTCCCCCCCCTTAAAAATAAAAAAATCTTCATTTAAAAACTACATTTTCTGTTTACTTGTGTTATCTTTGTCTCACATTTAAATTTGTTTGATCTGAAACATTTCAGTGTGACTAACATGCTAAAAATAAGAAAGCAGGAAGGGGACAAACACTTTTTCACACAGCTGTATACATATATATATATATATATATATATATATATATACATACTGTATATAAAAAGCTAAACACAGGAAGACTGTATAAAAGACAGTAACCTGAGGTAAACAGGTTCAATGGTACAAAATTCTAGCTACATTCTAGCTACAGACACCGCAGAAATGCCAAGGTGTGAGATGTTCCAATAATAATCTTTAGTGTGTGTCAGATAAGCTGCTGGAGGTGATGTCAGGGTTTGCTTTGCCAAAATAAAGAAAAATGCAAATGTGTGCCACGTAGGATGATTTTAATCCGTTTGAGAACCAGCAGGTTTTTAAACTGCTTTAAAAAGAAGTAGATTTGGGCTCCTAAAAGAAAAAGCATAACCAAAATCTAAATGACAACTGTGGAGTTCATCTCACTGATTCACTGTAGCCTCAAAAAGAAACACCATAGAAACATTAAAGCGACAACAAAACCAGAGGTTTTTGCCATCTGGCTTTCTTTTTAATTAGCTGATGTGCTGTTTTTTTTCAAACCCAGCGGGAGAGCATTGTCAGCACAGATCAGACACGTCAGAATCAAGGTTAGATCTCTGTTGGGAAATATAACAAAGGTGCTATTTCCTTGTGTGAAACAATATGGAAACCTTTCACTTTTGAAGCTTTTTCACATGTTTACAACCTCAATCCATTGTCTTTGGGTGCTAAGACTGTGTATGAAGAGCACAGAGTTTTGGAAAAGATATTCAAAGAAAATCAGGTGCACAAAAAACAAATTCAACAAATCATCTATTTTTTTCTTAGATTCAAATGATGGCTTCAGTCTTCTTTTATGTCTCTAGACTTATTGAAAAATTAATATCCATTGTGCTTTGGAACATAAAAGTTGGAAATAGCGTTGGGTTTATACATCTCATTTTTGATTTCTCAAACTTGAATATCACAAAAATTCTTTCTTTTTCTCTCCTATTGATGATGGAAATTTCCACCATCCTCATTCCAAAACTCTGTTTAGTCTCTCTTCACTGAAACATCTGCAGTATTCTGGCTTTACCATTAAAAATTGGTAGTTTCTGTTTAGTTCATGGATTCTGTCTGCAATCTTTTCTCCGGTTCTGACATCTTTGTAAAAAAAAAAATGGAGCTTTAAAAAGGGAGGATGCATTAACCCTCTGCACCCAGAGGCCAGGAAAGCAGGATCAGGACCAGATAGATAGGGCAATAAAGAGTGAAAAAGCGGTTTTACAGAATCTGATGGAGTAAAAGAAGAGAGGGAGGCAGCGGGTGGGTCACAATACATCAAAGGTTATAACCTCGGGTGCTGTGACAACATCTTCCTGAACATATACTGTATGTCCCACAACAATCTGTCCTTCAGTTATATGGGATTGAATGTGGGTGTCTTCAAAAAGAAATAAAAAAATAGAAAGAAAATCAGTTTTCTTTTTGGTCTCTCCACTGGTGCCAAATTATCCTTAATAGAAGAAATCATGACTATGAAGCGGTGCAAAATAGTGACCACAGATAACTGAAATAAAAAAAAGACAAATTGGTAAATTAATTCAAATATGATAAAAGAAGCATGAAAAGACATTCAAATGAAGAATAGACTGAAAATGACCAAGAGATTTTTATAGATTCAAGCTCAAACTGCACAGAAAGCAGACCTATCTGCATGGTTTGTGGGGTTTTTCTTTCACTGGGTGTCATAACCTTCTGGAGGACATGTGGAAGGTCTTTAACATGTGTGAGCCCAGAGGCTCGTCATTTTATAATCCCTCCATGCATTAAGTCCCATTTCCTACCTGGATAACAAGGTCAGCTAACAGGTTTATAATGACATTTTTGCTCTCAGTGTGCTGTCCTCTCCCTCTCTGTCTCATTCTCTCAACTCACACTTTTCTTTTCTTCTCATCCGCCTCCTTCTCCTTGAGTTAGGCCTATTTCCTCTCATCCTGCACCTCAGTATAAATGATGCTGACCCTGGGAAGGACCCTGAGGGATTCAGTCTCTAAACAGCCGTTACAGGCAAGATAAATGGCAAGGCAGCCAGCACCCACCTGGGCACCATATTGTTTCTAACGCTTGAAGTGCTTTTGATTTATTTTACCTTGCATATGGTCTCTTAGACGGGTGGAAGCCTGAACTCGCAGACTGTTGATATTTGACATGGAGTCTAACACTGGCTACATCAGTGTTTGTCAGACAGATGCTGTTTATAGTGAACTGTTCTTTCTTTTCTGTATCTAAGGAGACCTTAGCAAAGGAAAGGCTTGACACAGGGTGAACCTGCACAATGTAAGGTGCAATTTTAAATGTGCAAATACGGAATGTAGAAAATCATAAATTTAACCATCTAGCTAAACTATTTACAACTTACTGCATGAGGTCTATCAGGACATATCTGGTCAACTTGGGGATATAAAGTAGTTGTCCTCAAAATTATTCATACCCTCCAATTAAAGAAGGAAAAAAGCAGCTGTGAGTTGAAATTGACAAAAGTAATAAATAAAAATTGTATGAAAATCTTGACATTGATTTTGAATAGTGGTTCAACAAAAATATTCAAAACAAACACACAAAAAATAAGACAAATAAACAAGCATGAAGGGGCTCCGAAGCAAAAACTTGGTTGAGCAACAGTTTGAGGAAATTGCTGCACTCGGGTGTTTTCTCTCATGATCAAAAAGACTTCTACACCTGTTGACAGGTATTTTGGTTCACTGTTCATGGGAAATGTGCTCTAGTGTCTGGGACAGTTCTGTTGGATTTTTTTTAAAAAAAATTATCATTATTTTTAACTACAATTCAAAAGCAATGTCTTATTTCACAAAACTAGAATTTTGTACATTTTTTATTCATTATTAATTTCTTTAGTTTCCTGCTATTAGAATTACTATTATGAATTTAGCCTTTTCTTTAATTGGAAGGTATGACTAATTTTGAGGACGCCTGTATATACAAGCACTAAAAAAAATTAATCCTATGCATTTGGTAGAATCATACCAGTATGAGGAAAAAAAGACAAAGTTGTGCTTCCCTGCAGAGATTCATAAAAGCACTATTGTTCATCTGGTGCAGCTAATTAAGACCCACTGTTGTGTCCTGATATAACTTTATGAGGAAAAAAGTAATTACAAGCCAGTATTTTTTGGTTTAGTGAAGACGTGTCAGCTGTATGATACCATTTGATGCCAATGATTCAGAGTGCTGGACTTTTGCTTCAACACCATCGGGCCAAAATACAAAGTTTAGATGGCTGATATTTGAGACTAGTGCTGTCATCTTTGGACAGGACTGTGTGGTAACCTGCTCCACCCACCTGAACCACCTTCTGTGCTTGGATGTCAACAACCAGCAGTCGGCTCTGTAGGGGCTGGGTCACGTAGATGTACTTATCCCTGACGTTGACCGCTGAGGACCACACGCAGCGCTGAGGCGACACCCCCTCACCTTTAGGGCACATCTCCTCCTGGGAAGAACCCAACACACGACAAAGAAGAAGATGGAAGAAGAGCAGTCTTTGTGTGGTACTTGAACTCTCCCTTACATTGATAATGTTATATTAACTTATTCTTTGATTGCTTTATTCTGAATCACACCTGAAATGATTGTGCAATGATCCAGCATGACTGTTATTCAAATATATCTATCTACATGGGTATTCTGTATTCTTATGGTAATTGGTACATGTATCACAATCCACTTGGTACCGGGGGATGGGGTTATAGGGGGTGATTAGATTTAGAGAGCTTTTGTCTGATGGTGTGAAAACTATATTGTGTTTATCTTAGTGGATTGTATTTTTGTCATTTGTGTAATCGTTTGTGTTGAGGTCCTCCTCGAAAATTAGATGTTCCTTCTCAAGGGGCTTTCCTCTTAATAAATTTTAAAAAGTTGACATGCACATGCAAATATCTTTATTGTTTTAAAGGTACAGTGTGTAAAAAATCAAAGGTCACTGGCAGAAAAATATGATGTATAATTCAAAACTGTGTTTCTATTGAGGAGTAATCGCTGCTCCAGAATAACTGTTATATGTTTATTTTCTTAGAATGAGTCAGCATATATATATGCTGGGCAGTGCACATATGGAGGCTGCCATATTTGTGCCACCATTTTTACTATGGTGTCCCTTAATGGACAAAACAATGTGCGTGAAGTAAGTAACCCTCTGAACTTTAAAACTGCTGTACCAGCTTGTTTAACGGGAGTTAAAGCACTGTCGGGATAAGTCATGCTTTAAAAGACAGAAAAAATAGTTACTCATAGTACAGTCATAGCTACACCTGAGACCCTGGATCCACTCACACATGAAAACATAATTTTGTCTGGGAGAATTTTGGCCACTAAAGGCTACCATACATTCACAGCAGTGCTTGGAATATGACGTCATTTAAAAGAAAACAGCTTTTCTTTCAAATACCCATCTTTACCACTAGATGTCAGTAATTCTTACATAATGTACCTTTAAGTAAAATTAGTTGTTTATATTTATTAAGGGCACATTCACACCAGGATAGCCCAGGGGACTGGGTTCACTTAGAGAAATGTCGGACCTTTCTTCGGTTTGGGCCAGACTGCACTATACTCAGCCAAAGCAAACTGCCGAGACGTCATACAGCTACAACAACTACTATCTAAGGGCAATATTTCCTGCTGACCACAGGGAGAGAAGAAGAAAATCTGGCTCATCCGCTGGCCAGGATGGAATACAACTTGTTCACTGCAAGAAAACAATGGAGTAACGATAAATTCATGCTGTCTTAGGGTTTCTGTTCTTACTTAGGCTTTGAAAGTATTTTGGTTTTCATAACAAGCTACCCAGTATGATCAGCTTTCACAATGTAAGGGAATCACACCAGGGATTACTTGCAACTGAACCGAGACCCTGGTTCTAAAGTGAACCAGTTCCCTTCTGTGGTCTGAGCCAGAGTGTAGATGAGCATTCACACTACAACAAACCATGCTCTCCTTTTTTTTTTCTTTTTAAAAGAGGACCAGTGTGAAAGTGCCCTTAGTTAACTAAGCAAACAAACTATTTCAATGACTTGAGAATTTCATAACTAATTTAAATGATGTAAAAGTACTGATGATACTGTAATATATTATTTAAACTGAAATAAGGATATTGATTTAAACCATATTGCATAACTAACAAGATGTACAAAGATCCTTTTGACGGTAGGCTTTAGTCCGATAATAATCTGTTTTATTAAAACTACAAACTGCCTAAATGAGTAACTGTTTTGATGTAATAATAACTTTTCTCTGATCTACTGAGAAATTAGTGTCCACTGTCAGAGTTTAGAAGAACTGGTTTAATTCACTTTGATATCAATATGTAAATATCCTGCAACTGATTCAAATCATAAGCCAACCTCCACTGGTCCCATCGTCAAATTACCCATACATATATCCCTTCATTCACTAAGTCATGGTCAGTCTTTGCTTTTCCTTTTATGGCAGCCCATTGTTGAAATACAACATTAATTTCTCCAAACTAACCAGAATAAGCTAACACTGAAGTCAAACCTCAACCCAATTGTAACTGTAACTGTAACTGTTGACCCCCTACCCGCCCTTTGACTTTGTGGTCTCATTTTTTTGCTGCCCAGGCAGCCTTTGGACCTCGCAAGTACAGATAAAACATGACCACACACACAGGAACAGTGTTTCAAGTGTGTCCACCTCCTCTCTGCCTCACCAAAGTGGAGAAACTGCTGTTTATAGCAGGAACTGGCAAACACATGGCTTATTGAGTTTGTATTGATCTCTAATACAATTACACCCTCCTGTAAAAACCAAATCCCTCAAACAAACAAGCAACTTCTACCATCTAAAGCCTCTTGCTCCTCGAGATGGATGTTCTCCGGGGGATTAAAAACCCCAAGGTCTGTTGTATAGACTTATGCACTCTATTGTTGCGAGCTGTTGACTAATGGACACGAGTAATTCCATTACATTTAGTGAGGTGAGGAGTTGCTTTGTGACATCAGGAGGGAGGAGGAGGACAGATGGGTATGGTTTCAGTGGCAATCCCTCCACGCTGCAGTGGACTAGAAAGAATATAGTATAGAATTGGCTGAACAAATAAAATCATGAAGATTGTCAAGGTTGGAAGATTTTCTCACTGTGATTAATGAGTGGGAACTTGGAGAGCTAAGTAACACATTTGACTAACTGTCAGAGTGCTGTAGGACAAGGAGGATGTGTGGCATATTTAGCTGAAAGCTGGTTTTACACTGTAAAAACTCAAAATCTTATCAAGTATATTTAATTTATATTAAGGTCCAATTTCTAGTCAAAATATCTTAAGACATTTAACATAAGACATAATCACCTAGAGAAACATTTCAGTGAGGTATAGGAACTTGTTTTACGACAATGCGTCTTAAATATGTCTTATCAAGAAAATGTTACTTGTTCTATTGGCATTTTTTTTTTTTCTTATTACAAGCAAAAAATCTTGGCCACTCATAAAATAAGATTAACAATAGGGAGTGTGTGTGTGATTATGGTGATTATGTCTTATGGTGAGTGAGATATTTTGACCAGAAATTAGACAAATATACTTTGTAAGATTTTGAGTTTTTGCAGTGAAATCTGCCTTTTTTTTGCTTACTATTTTGGTGCTGAATCTATTCCTGCATCAAATCAACATGTACTTACATAGGTAGCGACAATCCTCTCCGTCCGCTTCATGTGTTTGCGTATTTCGCATTCGCTGGGCTGAAGAGCGGTGATGCCCTCATCAGAAAACACATAGAACATGTTTCCCACGCTCAGCCCTAAACATCAAGACAGGAAGGCGAGACAGTGTTGACAAAAAGCTGCTTGAAAGGGAGCAAATACAAATTGAAACCTGCAATAAATCCCACTCCTGTCGTGTGTGACATCTGTGATAGACATTTCAATTTCAAATCCTGCCAGAGGGGACAAGACAAGACACCTGTTAGCATGCACTCCCGTTAGCGGGGCTGGATGGTGAGTGGCTGCCAGATGCTTTGACAACGCCTACAAAGGGCCTTGTCAACAACACGTCCGCAGCCTACTGTAAGAACAGGCATCAAATTAACGTGTCTTGTCTGATTGGTGTAAACGGCTGAACGCACCACATGAGCAGAGATAAGCACATGCTCACATTTGTGGTTTGAGGTATACAAGCACACAATAGCTGTGTGAGTGATTGATCTGTCGGGGTGTTGACTCTATTTTGCCGCATGATATTTTCAGATACTGTCAACAGTGTGAAGCTTACACTCAGGTAAAAATGCTAAATATAGGACAAACACTGACAATACACTTAAAATGCATGCATGCACACTCTGCACACTAGCATTTAATTAGCTGTTTCCAAAGGCTTGTACACACAAACATCAAGATTTTGACTCTGTATTCTAAACTGCTTTGGCTCTTTAAGTTCTGATTAATTAACTACAGGTTACATTTCTATTGGCCTCTAAAGCAAAGTGATTTTTACAGTGCAGTAAAACTTTTCTGCGGTAATAATGTTTACAGCATAAAGAAAGGATGGATTTGTGCACTTCTGTTTCCTCCCATTGCCTCTGAAATGAATCAGTGCTATTATTTACAAAATACACATTGTTCCTGTTTATGTGCGACCGTTTGCCCCCTTTGGTGATGTGAACAAAAACTGATTAGAAAGCACAAAACTTCTTGAGGATGCAAACGGAGGAGGTCAAGACTTAAAGAAAAGCTGCAGGAGATAAAAACAACTGTGTGCTTCTCCAGGAGAGCAAAGCTAACTGGAGAAGTGGAGCAGTTAATATATCGGCTGCGGGGCTCTGAAGGCTACAAAGCATGCTCGCTACTCTTTCATATTCATAAGAACACAAACACATATTCATGACTGTAATGTTTTACCTTCTTCTCTCCAAAGAATGTTTGCGACTGCAGAATCAGCCGTAGAGCAAGAAGAGAGGGAGGAAGAAACATATTAATTCATCTCATGTAAAACTTAGCAAAAAACATTCCTCACCGCCCCGATGCAAGACACACACTTCTCAAGGGAAGACAAGATTGATTTTTTCACTTTAATTAAATGTTTAATTAAAGCTTTCTAGGTGGTGATCATGACCTTCTTGAAATGTTTTTTTTTTTTTTTTTTTTTTTTAATTTAAGACCAAGTATCAAAGAAATTTAAAAATGGGTGATCTGATTGTTTGGATATTTCTGTTTCAGGGAAATGAAAACAAAGGTGTGTGAGTCTGCACTATTAATTATGTAATAAGAAAACTAATTCTTATTTGTTATTGGAAAAGGTACATCTGGGTTTCTCAGTATTACATACAGTATGCTGCAGCAGTGGTTCCCAAACTTTCATGACCCCCCCCCCCCAAATGTAAGGCTGGAAAACTGTCAGTCTTCCTAAATCAGGAGAATAAAGCAGTTTTTGGTGGATTATGTTCACAGCTGAGAGCTTAAGCAACAGCTTCTCTCAACGAGATAATACCAAATTCAGATTTTAAAGATAGCACCTGTATCAATTTTGTTTCTGGACACTCAATGGTAAATAAAAAATACTAAATGTAAGGCTTTAAAGATATCAGAAAGTTAATAAATAAGGAGGATAAAGTGTTTTTGCAGAGAACATGGACAAGAGAGAAAAACATTCATAAGTGTTAAACTGGACATAAAAATCGTGTCTGAACAGAGGAGGCATCATGTATTATCTTTCCAGCACCTACACTGCAGCTTTGACTCCCCCCTGAGGAGGTTTCACAGCAATTTACACATTAGACCTTTCAACCAAAACAGTTCTGGTCAGGCAAGTAAACAACTGACAGGAGACATTTGCTTGAATGACCCACACGGTAGTGCGGTGAGTCAGTGTCACATATGGCCTTAACCAGCCTTAACGTGCAAATGTTGCCTTTACGTTTATTAGCCATAACTCCCCAAAGACTGAAGAGGCCTTTCCTGTTAAATATCTTTAAGACCTAAGAAATGCGAGTCAACAAGGATTTCCTCCTCTTGTTAAACACATAATTTAACTTAAACTAAAGGATGGTGTTTCTTCAACAAGATTTAAAAAAAAAAAGTGTTTAAATCAAAGGGTCTGATTGTTTTATTTAATTTTTTGCAACAATTTTCAATGGTTTTACTTCAAAATCTACGTAAAACCTCAGAAAACAGAATTCTAAATATTTGCGTTGGCCTGCATTTAAAGCAAAGGTTGACCTTTCCACAGCTGAAACAAAAATGTAATCCCATTCTATAAAAGAACATTAACCAAGTTTCATTGTTTATCTTTTGGTGTTGAAGGTGTCTTTGCAGAAAAAAAAGTAGTTGTGCACATGCAGACTATGTGAAGTGACGCAATGCAAGCTTTCAGGTCTGCACTGCTGAGATGAGTCCAGAATCCAACTCCATCTGCGGTCACCTCCACAGCTCAGACGGAGTTTAGAAATGCACATATTTATGTAAATAAGGTTCCAAATGCCACAGTGGATGTCAGGGGTTAAAACCAAAGAGTTAAGGTTAATGAACTGTCTGTGGAAGCCCACAACAGCTCTGTGGGAAGAATATAAAACCATTTCTGAAGCTTTAAGTATTACCAAGAACTACATGACATCAATAAGTGTCAAATGGAGGTAGCAGGAGTGGTCTCCATCTGGACGACTGACCAAATACTGCAATGGAAGAAGGACCATCTTAGCAGCTCTTCAATAATCAAACCTCAATGGTAAAACATTCTGTAGAGGCAAATCTGGATGGAACAGCCTGAAAATAGCAGTTCACAAGTACTTTTCATAAGATTTGATGGAGATCTGCTCAGGAAGATGATTATGTGCCAAAAATTAAGTTTGGAATGCTTATTGAGGTTAAATCACAAAGGTTAGCATCAAAGGTTGAATGTGGAACATGGACAGAACAGCGACATCACGTGTGTTTAGTTTGTAGTTGCAACAACAGAAAAACAACTCCAGCCGTTTGGTTGCAAGGCTTGCTGCCAATATGTCCGGAGACCAACAGCCTGCAGCATGTCCAACGAGTAATGCAGAGTTTATAACTGACAGCTAACGTTAGCCACGTTAGCAAACAAGTTACCTTACCGATCCAGGAGGAAAGTTGCCATTTCCGTGTTTTGATGCCGTGGAAAACGTTTATGTGGGTCCATCTAGTGTAGTCTTCATCTAAATTTACTCTATTTTTTGAAGAGGTCACTCCTCTTCTGAGACAGATAACAATATCTCCGGGGCTCTGAAGCAGCTGCTTGACTTACCGACTCCACTGTTTCCACCTGTTTCCACCTGTACCATCCTAACTGTGCCCAACACACTGTTGCCACACAGAGATCATATTTGGCAACCCGCACTGGCAGCGTGTATCAGCATGTAGTTGTAAACATAATGCCATTGTCAAACCCGTTAAAATTGATTTTATATTCATTTTTAGGCCAAATATAATTTTTAAAGGAAATGTACTTTCATTCTGCATCCTCCCTCCAAACGACTCATGGAGGTATTATTTTTTTTTCAAATATAGCTTTTAATAAAAAAGTTCCATATTCAACCTTCAACACAAACAAAGGACCTCTGGAGTTCAAATAATTGATTTAAGGAACTTGTTTTGTGAAGATTTGGTTGGACTTCACAGAAATAAAGCAGAAGTCATGTACTGTGATCTCAGCTTTATTACAAACAAAGCCAGGCTGTAAAAATGTCTTTGTAGCTTCACTGTCTGCCTGATTATCAACGCCTGCCTGGGCTGTTTATTTTTCTTTAATTTCTCTAACATCTGAGGGCAGAGAGAATCAATTCACTCTTGCTTGACATAGTGTTTTATTTATGCATTTATTTATTTCTTATTTTTTTGTGCTTATTGGCTTTAGTGCTCACCGGATTAAAAATGCAGATGAAGCATGGATCATTTTCAAAAGCTCATCTGCACAGGAGGCATCTCAGCTGCATTTTTCAGTCATCTGTCTCGTTCATGCATGACACCGAACAAGTAGCCTTATTCTCCAATCAATACAACCGTATCCCATTGCAAATGAATCAGAAATGGGAGAATATTCAGTGCTTAAGTTTATATATTCAGATTTCTACATGATTAACTGCAATGAATTTATATTGGACTGAAAGCAGCCAAAACCCACAATGTTCAATGGTAAATATTACGGAATTTTCTGCAGACATGGATGCAGGACTGAAGCTGCTGATGCTGCTCTGCTTCATCACTTTTATATATATAAGATCTATGTCAGCACGCGATGCCATGACATATTCCTGGAATAATCTCATATATGAGAATTAATTGTACTGTGCAGCAAAGAAGCAGCAAAATGTGACAGTGAGAGACTTACGCGTCTTTTTGGCTGAATCTTCAACAAAGAGAGAGGAGATGTCCTCGTCCACGCCCACCTCATTCTTGGCGATGCAGGTGTAGGCCCCGGTGTCCTCGTACCGCACGCTTCCAATAAACAGCTCGCTACCATTCGCTACAGAGAGGAAACAAGGAAAAGATGCATGACCCATGTCTTACTGACTATCTGTTTTTTAATATATTTACTTTATAACAACTTCTTGCAGAGAAAGTTACAAGAAGGCAAGGCATTTTCAAAAAAGATCAAAGGCAAATCATAGGATCAAAATTTAAAGTTCAGTTAAAAAGGAAAAACACAGATGAGTTAATAAAATTACAGGTTCAAGCATTTTTTTGCAGCATTCCAAATAATATCAATGGTCTGATTTGGATTTTTTAAATTTATCTCATGGATGACAAGAAAAGTTTACACTCATGTTTAAAACTGTTTCAATTTGGCAGCTGTTTTTTTTTTATTTATTTAAAAAATATGGTATTTACCCATAATAATGATAACTTTAATGAAAAGCAGGGATTCCCTCGTAAGTTTAGAATTATTAAAAGTAATATCCTCAATTGTAAATTGTTCAGTTTCATCAATTTTATTAACTAAGCAGCTGTGGATATCTTGACAGAATTTTCTGCTTACTGAGCAAAAGAAGAATAAATATTCTGTTTATTTTGGATTTTCATGACAAAATTCACAGGGATCGACTTCAAAACCAAATCTACTCCCTCAATGTCTCTGCTGATGGATAACAGTTGTTAAGAATTTTAAATTGCATTTCTTCCACTTTGGGGGCAATCCGCCATTTCAGAAAGTTCCAGTGCTTTTTCGTTATTGTCGGAGGGACGTTATCAGCCTGTGACCCTGCATATCTTTGGACCAGTTTAACTGAAAATTTTGAGATGTTGGCTAACGAATATAAAAGGATACAGACACAAACTCATCACACAAAGTAAGGAAATTTGTGTTTGGGTGGTCATTTTTCTTCCTCTATACATGCAATACCATTTGGTATTATAAATGTTAGAAAGTCTCATTATCTGCCTTTATCAAGAGGCATAATTTATAAGGATAATGCTTCTGAGGGATGAACATAGCTAAACATGGGGATTTTAACCTTCTAAATTTGGCGAGACACTGCAGGCAAATAGGGTAAAAAATTTAACTTACTGATATCACCATGAAACTTTCCTGGTTTATTCCTCACATTAGGGCCATCATTTTTTGTATTGCAAGTTTTCTGAAATTTTATGTTTAAAAATGCAAATGATGCGTTATATAGCCAAAAATAAACTAATTTGCATACATTTCTAGGAAAAAAAATCTAAACACTGGATTAAACCAGGTTCAAAGTTTCTTTTGAATTTTGTTAACATATTATAAAGGGTGAGGAGTTGTCGTCACAGCATATCGCCCCGCCCCTCTGAACCAGCGTTCCGCCATGTTGTTCACTTGCTGCGAGCTACGTTGGTCCTGAGTGGAGATGCTGGATTATTATGTTGAGTGAAAGACTGTGCCAGGTCTTCGCATATTCAAGATGAAAAAAAAGACAAAAAAAGGGCATGTTACAGTTTCTCAAGATTCCCAGTCTGAAAAAATAAAAAAATAAAAAAATAAATCAAGGATTGTAAATTGCTGAAGTGACAGGAGACGCCGAATGGCTGGCAGCTGGAGTCTGAAGGAAAGAGATTACCTTCAGAAACATAACATCAGAAACATCCCTTTGTGACTGATAATTGTGGTATTCTTCAAAAACTAGTTGATAAATAAATGCTTGAAACCATGTTAAATATCTTCCTCCCTACATGTGTTTATTGACAGCTCACAAATGTTTTTTTCTTAACTAGCAGCATAACAGTTAACTGTGTAAAAGTTAGGGGAGTGGATAGCCCAGTGGCAGCGTGGGCTTGGGCGCGGAGGACCCGGGTTCAATCCCCCGACACGACTCCTGGGTGAACCACTGTGGACCCCTGAGCAAGGTCCTTAACCCCCCACCAACTGCTCCCCGGGCGCTTTAAGTAGCAGCCCACTGCTCTCTGATACTCACAGTACAGAGATGGGTGAAATGCAGAGCCCTAATTTCCCCTCGGGGATCATACAAGTATAACAAAAAAAAAAAAAAAGGCAAAATAACACTTCTCTAACATTAACAGAGCAAAATGACAAATGTTACCACGTTACAAACTGATTTTGAAGACTAAATAATTAACAATGCATCGGCCGCATGTCTTCATTGAGGACGGAGGTAAACGGTCCAGACTACTGTCCCACTCTGATCCATCCAGCTCAGATAGGTCCAGTCCGGATATGTCCCCTAACTTCTCTAAACAAGTCTTCTTTGGACTAGACATTAAATTATCCCTGTACGGCCTTTCTCCTTTGCTCTTTTTTCCTCCAATGTTAAAACTCCCGACAGCTCTCGTTTTGACAGTCAAACCTGTAAAAACTCCGCTTCGCTCAGAATTGTCACGTGAGTCCTCAAGCTCTATAGCCCAGTTTTTACACAGGGGATTTTGGATGTTTCTTATCATTTCACAATTTAGAATATACTGTCAACAACCAGAAAAAAACTCATTTTTTGGCATGTTTTTGGGATGAAATGTTCTATAAATCAGGCTGTGAATGAGATATAAAAAAAAAATCCCTCTGTCAAAACTTTAAAGTTGTACTTCCATGGTCATTTCATTAATATTTCGGTGTTCTCCATTATTATTGAATGCATTCTGCATCGTTTCTGTTGAAAAAAAAACCTTCTGGTTGCTTTGTATCCAGCTGTATTTGTATACTAGAAGAGAGGCTTGTGGTCCAACGGCAGGCTTTTCCGGGTCCTTCTCATGAATTTCCGTCTGATTGGCTGCCTCCCATCAGTGTATGAAGGAGGCTCCGCCCTCCGCTCTTATTTTGTTACAGACAGGAAATAGAGCCGACAAACAAGTTTGTTCCGCAATGCTAACAAACAGCTAGCTAATTAGCTTCTCAACTCCGAAGCTACAGTCGTGCTGTCTTCAGTTCTAGTGTGTAGTGGAGGGTTACCTGCCTTCCAATGGACAGATAGAAACCCCACGTGGGATACGCTATTTGCAATGTGACGTAGAACTGCGAGGCTGTTCCCGATTCGCTCTTTTCTTCGTATTGTTTCTCTGATGAGAAAGCACAGCCCACTGGGAGGAACGCAACGCTAGCAAGTCAGCATGTGTAAGTAAACAAGGGGAAACCCTCCGTATTTCAGAAGGAGCAAGTTAAACAGGTTTTCAGTGGAAGGAGGCCTTTAAGAATACAGTCAGGAGCAAAACTTGAAAGTTTGGTTTCTGTAAATGCTCCTGAAGTTGAGATTTTTTTCCCAACTTTAGCTGCATTTTGAGGGGATTTGGGTGCGCATCAGACAAAGTACCATGAAATAAACCCCTAAAATGTTTATTTTGGATGTTTTTTTTTTTTTTTTTTACTCTAGTCTGAAAAAAAACATGTTGAAGGAGGGAAAAAAATTCAAATCTCAAAATTGACCAGGTGATGAAAAAAACTGGGTTTTTGCCTGTATCGTGTCTCCCCTTAAAATCCCTTGTCATATTATCCTTTTGGCCATTTTTACGCTTTATTCATTTTGAACCATCAGGGACGTCAATCAAGAGTTGTTGTAGGTCAGCCATCATAGTTGTGCTGGTTGCAAAACACATACAGCTCATCCAAGCTAATCCCACTAGCGTTCAACTTGGGTGATGTTTTTAGTCCCAGAGCAGACATTTGCTTCATCACAAGTCCCAAATTCTGGAGTTGGTCTGGGATGAACCTGGCTCTGTGGCTCTTCCCCAACAGCTTGTTGTCAAGTTCTGCACAAGCCTCTTAATGATCAATTCATCTGAATCGGTGAGACATCTAAAACCTCCACATGCACTCTGCATGTTGTGTTCACGTTCCTCTGGAACAATAAATGAGAGTTTATTCTAGCAACTTCACAATTTTACGTCTGATTTAGTGTGTATAGAGAAAGATGGCAATATTTCTCCTATATTTCATATTCAAAGTTTATTCGCATCGGTCCTGGTGTGAAAAGGCCTTTAGTGTGTCTGGATCTTAAGACACTCAAATAAAGTGATCCTGAGAAATGATGAAGTTACAGTTATATTTTGTTTATAAACAATTCTGCATTTTTCCCTCGAGTTGCTTTGGCTTTGGTGGCAGGTGATGCTGATTGTACTGAAACTCAAAGACAGCCTCTCTGAAGTTCAGAGTAGCTTCTAGATGAGTGATGTACTGTACAGCTGCACTCTGATCCTTTTTGTAGCACTACATACGTCCCATGATATGTACGAGCCACGGCAGAGCTCTCACAAGTCATGTTGTGCAAGAAAAACATTAAAGAGCTTTTTTTCTCATCCTTTTCTGATGAAAGACATGATGGAAACAAAGAGCCACTGTAACATACAGTATTTACAATATCCTCCCCTTAGTCTTTCAGGTTACACTACTACTTTTATTTTATGCCTCTTCCACCAAAAACTAGATTCAATTCCACTTTCAAAAAACTAGAGTTTTTGATGATTTATCTTACTGCAGAACAGAAATTTTTTCACATATGTAAAGAATTATCAACTGTGTTCAGTTTGCACAAAAATTTATTTAAAAAATTAAAAAAAAAAAAAAAAAAAAAAAGGGTTAATATTCTGAAAAATTATTCAAATAGAGCTCAAACTTCTCATCTACATCTACCTAGTAGCAAATTAACATTGAAGGTGCTGTCTTTCAAAAAGAAAAGGTTTTATTTTTAGGTTTTCATTTTCCTTTTTTAAAAGATGTTTTAAAACCCACACTTCACATTAGCAACTGGACATCAACACACTGACAGTTCTGAGTGCACCATGGCTGGTTCAGCCCAAGAGGAGATTATTAGAGGAAGTCATGAAAAGAAAGAGAGAGAGCAGGCAATGAGACACGAGTTGACATTTTACTTGCTGAAGAATAAAGGAAGGGAAAGATTAATTATGTGTGGGAGGAAGAAAAAAGAGTGAGTTAAAAGAGTTCAGTTTACTTGAAAATATTAAGGAAACCAATTACCTTGGAAAAAGTAAGTAAACAAACATAATTATGTAGATTATTGTGACATTAGTATGCTGAAGTGAGCTGTCCTTTTTAAAGTTGTGACTTTTTACTATGTCTCAGTATAATAAATTCAAAACAAGCTGTTACAACTTAATACTTTAAAGACACACAACAGAACTTTTAGTAGTTTTCTCAGTGACGCGCTGCCTATCGACAGCTAAACTAGCATCCATCTTGCATCGCACCTGTACTGTGATTCACTCCAGCCAGTAAAAGACAGTCTTATCTTGACTTTTGTTCTGTCCCTTCTTCTCTTTCTTTTCCTCTCTTCCTCCAGCAATGTTTCTTTGTGTTTCTA
Source organism: Atherinomorus stipes (assembly GCA_023101725.1). NCBI lineage: Eukaryota > Metazoa > Chordata > Actinopteri > Atheriniformes > Atherinidae > Atherinomorus > Atherinomorus stipes. The sequence continues at coordinate 906,737 of JALJCO010004862.1, forward strand.
TGGCGAATCTGACATGATGCGCTTTTAAAACACCCGCTGTGTTCCTGTCTGGTTCATATCCGTTTGCTAGTACGTGACGCAGCGCGCAACCAGTAGTCGGCTGCATTGTCCCGGCCCCGTCCCGAATGGAAAAGATACATTGTGCAGTTTCTGAGCCTCGAGATGCCTCTGGGCAGTGACGGTTCGAAAATGTGCATAATGAATGTTGGTGTGCCATCAAAAAAACGTCAGAAATACAATTTTTAAGGTCTAAAAGTTGTGTGTCTTTTTAGTCACAAGAACTTAATATTTTTGACCCAAATAAGTGGGCGTTGCTAGAAAGTAAACTACACTGAAGGCAGGGATGCCCAAGGTGGGACCCACCAATTTGTTGTCAATACTATTATTATACTTTCTGAAATGCATATAAAAATCTGCTTCTCTCAAGTTCTCAAAGTAAGAGCAGCACACTGGTCTGAATGCAGTCTTCCACTCCACATATACTGGAATTTTCACATAATCCCACCATGACTAAGACCAGGTTCAGTACTTCTTAGACAGGTAGAGGTCATGGAATTGCATGGACATTTAACTCATGTTGCAGAACAGAGGGTGCCACAAAGCACGATGGGAAATATGTAAATAGGCCCATCTATCAGGAACAGGTGTATACAGGTGTTGCACACACCCAGAAAAACTGAGAGCATAGTACTTGATTAGACAAGTAGCAGGTAGAAAGTACAAAAAACCTGATGTGTGCAAATAAATTTGAAAAAAAAAAAAAAACTAGCATGAATTAAGTTTAATGTTCTAAATAATCTTAAGTAAGGACATTGTTTGTATTTACAGTGTTCCAGCACTTCTATGACTCCTCAGTTTGAGGACAGACCCAGACTAAAGACTACTAAATTATTAAACCCAAATGCTTGATGGGTAATCACCATCCCCGCCAGGAAATGATTGTATCTAAAATACCAGTAAGTATACTCACATAATGAGATTTTGCCGTATGTATTGAATAAGAACAGTCTAAATTGGATTTGATCTGCTTTATAGCAAACTAAACAACATGAAATATCAAGCAGAGATCTCCAGCAGGCTGAAGTGGTTTCAGCACAATGGACAGCTCCACACGGTCTCATTCACTCAGCTACAAATTCATTTTTATCGCCCGACTGTGGCTCACAATCACTTCCGCTATTGACTGTTAATACTCCATCTTCTTCAGACTGCAGAAATGGAAACTTAAACAATCTGTGTTGTTCCTGTGTGAGATATGAGTAAATGAAGTACACCTCTGTTTTAATCCCTCTTATGGTTGGAAAAAGCAAAAATCGGCTTCACACCAAATTATTTTCACCCCCCTGAAGGTCTTAGTGAAGTAAAGAACAAACTGTTCCTGTTAGTAGGGCTCCTCGCCCTTTCCATTCCTCACATTACTTGGCAAATGTCAAACTCCAGCTGTTGCAGTGTTTATGTGTTGGTAAAGCTCGCTGAACCTTTCTTGGTTGGGTGTCTAAGGGTTGATAACAAGCTATTAGCATAGGTAATGATCCACACTCTGTGAATAAACTCTCTTTTAAATGAGAACTAGGCCATAAAATAGAAAGGCGTGTTCCATTCTGCTCCTTACCTGTGATGCATTTTGTAATAAATAAATACATTGGGGTGCACGATAACTATCAGACCAATAACAGGAAATTATGACGTTATTCCGATATGTCCAATATCATGTCAACTTGCCCCGATAACATATGTATTATTTTTGTTGTTTCAAGACCCACAATGGAACTTCTAACAGTTTTTTCAGTGACACGCCCCCTATTGACGGCTAAACTAGCATCCATCTTGCATCGTACCTGTACTGTGATTCACTCCAGCCAGTAAAAGAGTCTTATCTTGACTCTTCTTCTGTCCCTTCCTCCTCTCTTTTCCTCTCTTTCTCCGGTAATGTTTCCTTGCATTTCTTTGCCGAATCTGACATGATGCGCGTTCAAAACACCCACAGTGTTCATGCCTGGTTCATATCCGTTTGCTAGCACATGACGCAGTGCTTAACCAATAGTCAGCTGCAACGGCACAGCCCCGTCCCAGACCCAAAAGTAACATAGTGCAGTTTCTGAGCCTCGGGACGCTGCTGGGCAGCGACGGCTCAGAAATGCGCATAATAAATGTTGGTGTGCCATCAAAATGAGGCAGAAACGCATATTTCTAATGTTTAAAAGTTACATTGTGGGTCTTCAATAATGCACTTTATTTACATAGACAAGTTAAATGTCAGTCATTATTATCTTATTATTTACAAATAAACTTTTTTCAGATTCTGTTAACATACGATAAATGTTTGAATCCAACTTATTAGTGCATCATTTCTGTCTTTTTAACTTCTTGATTGCACTTTCTCCAGTTTGTAATCCCCATGCATGTATTTGCATCAGTTCAAGGAGCCTTTATTTTTGTATGAGTAAGCAATGCACCTTATTCAAGCTGATGTGCATTTGAGATATCAAATTGCTTTGTTTGATATCTTTTTAAAAACATTTTAAGAGGCTTGCTGATAGTTTTTCACTTGACAAAACTGTTTTTTTTCCATTTTAAAGAGTGAAAAGTCTTTTTGGATCTGTTAATAGTATTGATGTCATGATTAGGTATGTATGTGTGTTATCGGTTATAAGTTATCTGTATCTTTTGGAGCTGAAATTTAACGGTTATCTGTATTGTTTTTTTTAAAAAGGTCATCGTGGGTCCCTTAAATAAATTATTAAATAAATATTCCAAGTCAAATAAGAAGCTGCTATTAAACTTTTCTTTCTATCAGTTTTTCCTTCACTTTACAGAACAACTATGTTTCCACTGGTTGTGGGGCAAATAAAGACTGCTGAAAAGGGTGACTGCAACCTCATTTTCATCACCCTTGAATGAAAATGAAAATCAATGGTAAGCACACGGCAATATTGCTGCTATAAAGTGTGTTTGTCAATACTTTGAGCGAGACTCTGCTTGGTTTCATTGCTACAAGTCATCTTGGTCTCTTGGTTAATAAAGATATGTGCGTTCCTGCTGGTATGTAACACCTCACAGATTAGACACTGCATCAGAGGTGCGACTCTAAATCTATCTGAACAACCCCACCTATGAGAGAGAGCTGTTTGGAAGAACTAGGCTGCAGATCCATGCCATTCTTCAGCCAGAGAAGTTTGGGATTTGGGATGCCGTCGGCATGGCAATGGAGGCTGGCAGAAACACCGGGCTCCTGGGCCTGCGTCTCCGGGTAGACCAGGATCACTGGAGGGACTGGACACATAAACACAAAAGCAGGGAGAGAGGAGAGGGACAAGTGAAAACGTAATTATGCACTGTTTCATGGTCGACTGTAACTCCAGAGGGGATCTAACACAAACACCCACACATGCAGTGGGCAGAGGGGAATTTGTCTCACCCCAGCATGGAATATATTCACAAATAACAGGGATCCAAGAGCTCTGGGGCTGTTTTATTGCAGCTCTAGTCCTGCATGAAATAGATGTTGGACGTATCTGCCACTTACCGCCTCCTCTGGGGAGAAGACTGCGAATGAATGCAGAGGAATTGAGGGAAAATGAAATATGAGGTAATAGTTTACATGAACAGGTAAGGTGTAGTTTATGGATTGTGATGCTGGCATTCTCAAACTTGGAACAGCTGCCACATCCCTATGGACTCTCTTTATAACCACGTTTCTTAATTACAATAAAACATTGCATTTTTGCTAATTACATACAGTATATATTTTTTTTTCTTTTTCTCTCTAGAATTTATTTGTTTTTCTTCTGTGAGCTGTTTGAGGTTTACTTTCATTCATTAACTGCTTTTAGTAGAGGAAAATAAAGTATGGAGTACTATTCAAAATGTTTCTTTCATCCCTTTTCATTTTGCTTCAGAGTAGTCAGACATTCTGTTTTTTGTTTTCTTTAAAAGTAGTCTTGAGTAAAAGTTATTCTGGCTTTCTGAAAATTCCTAAAAGTATTTTTAGGACATTGGGTTGCTTTTCTAAAACTCATATTCAGTCTATTCTTTGCATCTGTCCAATTTTTAGAGAAATTAGTTTTTTTTTAAACAGTCATTAAAGCACAAACAAGCACTAAAGTCAAGGAGCAGCCAAGTGTTGTGTCTACATATAACAGACGACTAGGGCAAAAGTACCCATTTAAATTGTGTCTGCAGACACTTTGCCACCAGCCTGTTGCAAAAACACATAATTTGATCCCTTTTCTTTTGTTGCATCCATGAAAAATGCCAAATACAACAGTTTGATGGGCATTAAATAATACTTCTGCAGCAACAAAAGCGATTATCTGAAAACTTGTCAGATTTCAACATGTGCAGTGCGCTCTTAAATAATTTGGATCCCAGACAAGCAGAGAGACAAAAGAAGTGGCAGGTGCAAAAAGCTATTTGCAACAGTACTGTGTGGGAAAGTGATGTACTTAAGAGAAAGCTCCGGCAAAGACCTGACACAGGACCTGAGTCCTGTTTACTGAAGCCTCATCAGAAATGGTCTCCATGGGATGATGGGTGTCGACAAGACATTGTTAAGGAATGAAAATGGGGGGGGGGAGGCTGAGGTATGCCAAATGTGACAAGAAGTGGACTGAAAAATCTGTGATAACAGATCTTATGGAGTAATGAGTAATCCCCAGAGCTCAGACCTCGACATTATTGAGGCAGTGTGAGATCATCTTGACCGAGAAGTGAACAAAATGCAGCAAAAATCTATAGAAGAGCTTTGAAATGTCCTTTAAAAAGGCTGGAGAAGTGTCATTGAAGACTACTTATAGAAATGTCTACAAGAGTTGAGGCTGTGCTGAAAAATAAAGCTGCTCTTACCAGTTATTGACTTTTAAAGGGGAATTTTGCTCTTTTGGAACCTGGGGTCTGTTTTCATACGTCATTTCATATATGTGAGTGATGGAGAAAGGAATTTTCAAGAAAGCTCCAGTATTTAGCCAGGCAGGCAGCATAGCAGCAGCCTAGCAGCCCAGCTAACGATAAGTATGGGGCAACTAGCCCCCGCATCTAAGTTTGCCCTAAAAACATGGTTTTTTTCCACACTGAAGGGCTCGGATAGTCTAAACGAGCGTCTGAAAACATACTAGAGCGGAGAACGAACGAAAGTATCTACATTACCTGGCGATCGCTATTCATTGAGGCAGATAGTGGAATCCCCCCACCGGTGTTTTGACCTGAGTTATGGTGCAATTTTGGAATGAAATTTAATGCGTCCCCAGATTTGGACACAGACACCAAAACAAATAGCGATCGCCAGGTAATGTAGATACTTTCGTTCATTTCTCATCTCTAGTATTTTGTCGGACTTTCGTTGAGACTATCTGAGCCCTTCAGTGGGGAAAAAAAGCACGTTTTTAGGGCGAACTTACACACAGGGGCCATTTGCCCCATATTCATCATTAGCTGGGCAGCTAGGCTGCCTGCCCGGCTAAATACTGGAGCTATCTAGAAAAGCCCTTTCTCCATCACTCACATATATGAAAAGACATATGAAAACAGACCCCAGGGTAAAAAACAAAACAAAAAAAAGCTAATTTCCCCTTAAAGCTTGTTTGTTGTACAAGCTCTGGTATTACCTTACTGTATGTACCTACATTAATTGTTGCAAGCTTTTCAATAAGAAGCTCCATCTGTTTTCTATTTTTCTGGCAGTACTTGCAAAAAATGAGGAATGACTAAAACCTTTTCCACAACACTGTGCTCAGTCAAGTGTTATTTTCCTTTCGGTTCCACTTTCAGAGGGACATTTTGTTCTTTTTACCCCACTTCATTGACGGTATCCGCCAGCCATTAAACTACGGTGACTTCAACAAACAAGCACGATGCATCTAGAAAGAGCAAGCCACCGTCAGAGATTCAAGCAGGGATTTGAGACTTTTTACTTGTTCATCAGTGCAGTTGGGACTTCTTGTTCCAGCTTCTGCTCTTGTTTGAAGATGCTTTATACACCTCAGAATAATACATCAACACATGGTTTAAAAAAACTAAATAATAGATGTTTTTTGCTCATCAAACAGACATACAGGTAAAAACAAGGCAGCACATGAGATGCATTGAAGTGCCCGCTCGAGCAGCTGTTATGTTCTACAATCAAAATCTCTCTTTCTTTCATTCTTTTTTATTGTGTTTACTTTTTGTATTGCTGACTCATTTTTGAACAGCACTAACACACCCTAGGGTACTGCAACACCACAGACGAGAGTACTGTTCTGCAACGAGGGGAACTTCTGCTATGCTGAAGCTGCATTGTCATTCCTCTCAGCACAGCATAGAAAGCTGCTGCTGGGATGCAAACCGCCTACTTAGTATAATGTGGCCCTTGGCTCCACTTCATTCCACCTTATCTTGCTTCATCCTATTTAATTTGAAATACCTTCAATACCAAAAACAAACATTTGCTGATTTGCCTGGAAGTGATAACTTGCCTTCTCCCTGCCTGCACGACGTCCTTCACATCACTCTTGTTCCTTTGAGGTCTAGAATTCGGCTGCATTTCTTATCAATTAATAGCTGTGAAAAGCCAAACAATCACCCCTTAATTGAAAGAGACTTTTTTTTTATTTGTTATGTTACAAGTGCTTGTGCTGTACAAATTCTTCTCCCCTGGCTTTGCTGTGACAAGATGATCAGTAAGAGCTCTGAATGAAATCTGAGGGAAGCAGAAATATGGGAATATGTTTCAATCGTAGATGGTCGGTATATCAGTGCTGGATAGTGTGTGTGTGTAAACTTAAGTAGAGGCAGCGTTTATTACCTCCAGCGAATCAACAGAAAATGCTGCATGCAGTCACATTTCATTTCTGGCTTATATGATGAGACTGTCATGGCAAGACACTGACTTTAATGCTGTGACTGCAATGTATGAAAAATGCTGCTTATTTGATACTTATGGGAAACTAATCCTTTTGAAAATCATCTCTGCAGACAACAGAATATCCTTCACAATAACATGTTAAGGGAAGATCACCCTGACTTTGAAAACTGTGAACTAAACTGTCCTTCTACCCTCAAAGAAGACTAGAAGAACTTTAGTGTAAATCAGAGCCAAATATGAGGGTGAGACCACTCCAAAGCCCCTCAAGCAGCTCACATATTTCTCTAGACCTAATATTTGAGCTCTGGTCTTAACCCTCTTTATTGTGGGAAGCATTTTAGCTGATCTGTTCCATCTCACCTGCTTTTATCCTAGATCGTTTGGTATTTCTCCCACGATTAATTCTGATTAATTCTGATGTCCCTACTCAGGCCAGATGATGGGAAATATCTCCATTTCTCATCTGATACAAAATAAGACTGCTAACAAGCTTCTCCACATTATCATGCTGTAGCTTCACTAGCAGCCTGGCTAGCCTCTCATTTAAATCAAACTGGACGGTGTATCTTTGGCTCAATCAGTGGATGCTGATTAAGCCAAAGATAACTTGGATGCTGGACTATGATCATTCCTTTTAGTGAATTTTTAGCTACAATGTGAAGAATCTTAGTTAACTCTTTATGGGTTGTCCCTTAATGCAGTCGTTTTCAAACTTTTTGAGCCATGACCCCTAAAATAACATACTTAAGTGTTCGTGTTCATGCCATCTTAGGTGCCCAAAAAGACTTCAGAGGTGACCGGTGGCACCCCAACCTCCCCTGTAGTTCTGTCCCTGCTCCTACTTGAGACATATTTGACCTCAATGAAACCTCTTGGTTACACAAAAAAATATGACATAAAAATGACATAACTGCCTTCTTTTATTTATAGGTTTAAAGAATGAGTAACCTATCACCGAGCCGCCCATTTACCAATGCCGGCTTATTACAGGTCAGATCAGTAGCAGGTTTGCAGAGGGATACAGCCTCCAGCTGTTACTGTACACAGAGTCAGGTCCTCATGGTCTTCATTAGAGATGCACCAACCCAATACCCGAATCAGATATCGGCTCTGATATTGACTAATTAGCTGGATCAGATATCGGCTCTAATATTGACTAACCAGCTGGATCAGATATCGGATGAATGAGGCCGATCCAGAATCCCAATCCAGTCATTTCCTTTTTTAAATCAATATCATACACAACTATACAGTTACAGCCATCTAGTCACTTCAATTCTATGTTTGCACTGCCGGTTATGTCTTGCACACAGAGCAGAGAAATCTTATTTCTTTTTACTACTAATGTACACTTTGTTAATAAATTATATCAAGTACATTCATATCTGTGTTTATTTGTTACTCTTTCTTAACAAGGCTAAATGTTTATGTTAAGTCTGATGCCTTCAGTCACATGGTGAGTTCATTCATTCAACAGTAGAAACAGATCCGTATCTGCTATCGGCCGATACGCTCAGCCCAAATATCGTATCGGATTGGATCGGAAAAAAATGGATCTGTGCATCTCTAGTCTTAATTTTGGTTGTTATATGGCACCATAATCAACTCCTCCTGATCTAAACATTTATTGCGCCTAAACCAGTTGCAGTATGGACATGCTCATTGTGTTACAGCGAACTAAATGAAATTTGCTTGTTTTCCCCGAAACTGTTCTTTAACTAAAAGGCTGCATCTTTTTTACTGAGCTGTCACTGGTCCCTTTCTTCACTGTAAGGATGACGGGTGATAAACTAATAATCATAAATAATGATGTGACAAAGAAGTCAAAGAACATCACACAGAAAAATTAAAACAGTTTTAATACTCAGCCACTGTAAGTAAGAAAAGAGCCGCTACTGACCATTCACCTGGAGAACATGTGTCTGATAGAGGTCTTCATAGCCGTAGGCATGGCAACTGTAGTTCCCCATGTGGATTGTTGTCACCTTGGTAATGTACAGGGAGCCATCGTCCCCAAAGTCCTGTAATACAATGAAGAGATGGAAGAGGAGCATTACGTAAAGAAAGGAGGGAAAGGAAGTGAGAGGAGGCGAGAAGACGAGGAAGAAAAGAGGAACAGGAGGTGTAAAAGTGGGAATCGTGAGGAATGTGGTGCAGAACACATCCACAGGGAGTGAACGTAAAATGGAGGTAGCTTGATAGAATACATAACAACGCTCTGAGAGCAGAGAGGAGGCACACAACAGCAGGGAATGATGGGATGAGACAGGAGAGAAAAAGAGTGATGAGAAAAGGAAGAGAGACCATGAATCAACGGTTTCCCCGTTGAGCTGAGGCAGGCATTGGGGAATTTGATCCTCCTCTCTCCCCTCACCACACTGCCTCAGCCTGATAAATGGCAAGGGTTAAAAATATAAAGCCCATTAGGTTGATGAATGGAGGTGGTTGTTGTTGGTGCAGCATGCAGCAATCATGGGGTGGGGGGGCAGCTTAGGGTGGATTAAAGCATTAAATAGTCACTGTCCCACCAAGTGGCAGAGCTCAAGTCCTGATGCAGCTTTGTCATGACATTTAAACCACAAAAACAGCAGCTTTATTTCCTGAAGCCACTAAAAATGAATGTGACCTGACAGGGAGTCGCTTTGAGACAGGAAACACGTGAAATGATAGAGAAGCAGGTTTATGCAGTCAAGGTTCAAATTTACAACTAATGTGGGAGACACGAGAACACCGGCAAGGACAATTAGAAAGGTTTGGGTCATTCAGACGTTGTCTGGAACTAAAACGTGAGGGCTACATGGAAAACACGAGGTTGGACATGTTGGTTGGTCTGCTGCTCTGCAGGGTTGCTTGACTTTAATGAAAGTGGGCAGAAGTCATGATTGTTAATTATCATTTTCATCAGCTCAGAGTAAAAGGAAATTGCAATAATCAGTGATTTTAGAGAGGCAAAACTGGATAAAAGGGAATGTAGAGTTCAGTGTAAAATACCAGTTTTTAGAGCATCTCATCATTTCTGATGCTCCATGGACACTCAGACAGGGGGAAAATGTTATTTTATTTTCTTTTTCTTTTTTTTTTTTTTTTTATATAACATTAACAGGGTAATACTGTGGTTGCATAGTGGCAAATAAAAATTAACAATTTATGCACGAAAAATAATCCATTACAGAAGTTCTGCTTTTTAGATGGCAAATTAAAACAATGCTCTGCATGAACTTTTTTCAAAAGCAATCATCTTTCATTTATTCATATTACACAGAATTTTACTGATAGAGTAAATATATGTTTCATATTTACATATATAACAAGTTTTAGCAGCGATGAGTTCTTTTTAACATAAGAAAGCTACTAATCAACATAAGTTTTATCCCCAAAAATGTTTTCCATCTCAACCTGACGGAGGCTGAAAAGTCAAAACGCTTAGGTGAGTGGATAATTGAAGCTTAAAATTGCAAATTCTTTTGTTTTTATGTTTTCCATCTCAGTTGGAAGCTCTATGATACATCTTTAGCCAAGTAACTCTACACACAAACAGTATTTTAGTGTATATATCAATCATGCTTGTTATTATTTCAAAATGTTGCTCACTTTCCTTGTAATCTGGCATTACTGAGTGGAAAGTTAGGCCTAAGACATACTGTACAGGTTAACATAATAAAACTTGGGGGAAAAAAAAGGTAAACATGACAGTTGGTCCTATCTCTCCTTGTTCTTCAAAATTTCCATATAAAAAGTGACTGCACCTCCTGAGTGTGGCATCATGGGAATTGTAGGCGTTGTTTTATAAGGTGAAAAGCATCGAACTAACAGGGTGGAACACAAGGTTTGAGGACACCCCATGAATGATAAAAAAAATAACCTTTTTTTAAAAAAAAAATTCACATGTTTTTATACACAGATACTGTAGATAATAACATCATTTATACAATGAAAAAGTCAAAATTATATTCATTTTTATTTTCATTGCAATTATGTCTCATTGAAAGTAAAACTTTGCTTTTGGGACATGTATATGAGTAAGGATTTAAAATTTTTTAAAGTAATTAAAAGTAAAATATATGTAGTAAATTTTTGCATGTTGATCCCATTCAAAAGACTTTAAACTATAATAAAAAGCTTTTTTATCATAGATGTAACATTTATTTTAAATAAGATTTTTACATTTATATCCTGGGGACAGAAAAGTTACCAATATCCAGGAATGACCCGATAATGTTGTCTTCTTTTTTAATTGCACACTTTTGTATACACATACTGTTGCGCGAAAAGTAAAAGGATTTAGATTAGTGGATTATCTGTTAAATTGTACCACATTTGTATGTAAAATGGAAATGTGAGAGGAGCTACAGAGTTTAGTGTCTGGGTTGAACCCATAAAAACTTGCCAAATCTTTATCAATGCCACACAGCTTATTCTGCTTAGTATTTTTTGTTTTCTATGGGATTGTATGCTGGATGAGTTTTCTTTATGCTACTGAGAGCCCATTTTTAAATAGAAAAAAATATCAAATTGCTTATCTATCTTGTATCTTCAGATTTATTAAATATTTTAAACTTATAAATAACATCAAACAAGAGCCAATAGGAGAATAAGCTGTTGGGCATTGGTGAAGAAGATTTGGCAAGTATTAACCTGCATTCTCAACTTTGCTCTTCATCCCCAGAATGCATTTTCCTTACAAATTTAGCACCATTTAAAAGGAAAATAGGGAGACTTTCTAACAGTACAGTATAAGATTATTGCCAAAAAAGCATTATTACACTGAAAAAATAATCCATCAAACACTAATTTCCATTCTTTTTGTACTTCATACTGTTCGTATAACTCCACATATACAGTACAGTACAGCTCACAGGTCAGTTCAGGATATAAAAAGTCCAGTTTTCTGACTGAAAGTTGAAAATTGCAAAAGGAAAAAGTGATTTCATAGAAGCAGTGCAGAAGACAGGAAGGTGGGCACAGGGAGAATGATCATAATTGAAGCTCAAGTCCTCAGGTTTGAGGGGAGGGGCAGCGTGCAGGGAAACCTCAGTCACTGTCACATGAAACTTCTGCAAACAATCTGGTCTCCATTCAGCTCAAATCAACAGAAAACCACACTCAGAGAGGACAGGAGAAATGTCCTCTCCCTCCTTTCATTCTTTCACCTCTTTGATCTGAACCGTTCCAAGTAAAAAAAAAAAAAAAAGTCTCAGTAGGAAGGAAACAGGTTGTTCCTCATGTGCAATACACTCTTCTTCACCTCATGCTGCTGCACTTTTACTGTCTTCAAAAACAAGGTTACAGGAACACCATGATGCCTGGATTCACTTGACAGAATCAAAACTTGCATCCAGAAGCATTTAAGATAAACTTTGCAGTAACTGTAACAGTTTACATAGAATTTGTAACATCTGGGCTGTACAGTAAACGTCTGTAGAGCTCAATTTCTTAAATCAAACTTTCAGGCTTAGTTTTTTTTTTTTTTTACTGAAAATTATGCGACTTGTAAAGTAAATTTGTTCCAGTAAGCTACCAACTATTTAAAGTTATTGAGCAGCTGTCCAACATCAGCAAATGGACAAACCTTCTCCAAAGGCTTTGCATACAGCCTGTAATGTGCTGTATTTCTCTGCTCTTCCTACTGATAACCACAAAGCTAGCCACACACAGCAGAGCACTAAGGTTATCTCTGTCATTAATTTAGCTGTTTCTCTGTTTCTTCTTTGATTTAACAGAATGAAAAGAAAGCCAAACAAAGCAGGCAATCCTCTCTCCCTCCTCTACTCAGATCAGTAAAGCTCTGTGGAAATCCATTATGTGCGGTCAAGAGCCTGAGGGACCTCTGTTGCCATCACCTCTCCTCCAGTCTCCACCTTAACACTTGACATTGTTTATCGGCTCATCACCACGGCAGACCAACAAGGCTGCTCATTAACATGCAATTAGTGAACTGTGATCCGCTGGTGCATAAAGCAAAAGCTGGCGCTGTGCTGTCACCTGCTCAGATGTGTCCAAACAAGAGCAGGCTTGCATAGTTCATTAGGCACTGAGCTAACATTAATTGTAGTGTTTCATGGAGGGGGCAGAGAAGCACTGCTTCTTAGTTTCACTTCGTTTTCATGGCTACCTCTTTTTCTTTGGAACGATTATTAAGCCTTCTGCTCTTTCTTCATGGTTAGTTTATTTATTTATTTAACTATTTGGCTGATTCACAGAGAAAAAAAAATGTGCTTTTACAAACAGCTCACAGTGCTAATGTTGTTTTACTCCACCTTTCTTTAGTTGGACATCTCCTATTGCACATAATCCTGACAGCTAACTGGTGGATGTGCCGGATTTTGGAGGAAAAACAGGAGGGAACCACTGACACTCCATGACAACATGGCAGAAACACAAACCTTAGTTGTCATGGGGTGTTTTTGCCCCATTGGTAACAAAAATCTACCCGGATTGCATTAGTGCAGTATAACTGCAAGACTCTGGATGATTGTAGATAAGAAGTGATGCTGTGATGCTCAGAGGTTGTCAGTGGTTTTCCCCTATTTTTCCATCCACATCCGAACTGAAAATAAACAATAAGGGAAAACAACCCGTATCTGTAGCTTTTGCTATCAACTCAAGCACCACAGCCATCACCAGCCATGATGGAAACAATCCCAACATACTCACGTTGATATCCTCAAGGTCCAGGAAGTTCAATATGATGCCGTTCCTCTTCCAGATAATTGGTGGACGCAGCGTCCCCTGGATGGCACATGTTAGGACAGCACTGAGGCCCACTGTTACCGTGGAGATGCTGATTCGCAGGTCATCTGCCAGGCTCAGCTGGACAACCTCTGTTAGTGAGAGAATTTGGAGGGAAATGATTGGTGGTGGACAGGAGGTGGATGGAGGAGGCAGGGATAAGAGAGAAAAAAAGGATGAAGAAAAATGAGAGGACAGAAAAAGGGATTAAAGAAAAGTGTAATTGAGAATCACAGATGTTTGTGTCTGCTGATGTGGTGCAGCTGCAGCCAAGCTTAATACAGTTTTAATTCCTGGTGAGAGAGTATAACCAGCTACAGAGGAGAGAAGGGCATTGTGGGTGAAAAAACACCACAGCAAGCCAAATATCATTTAATATCATCAAATATCATTAAGGAAAATGTATGTTCATTGAAACAGCTTCCAGTTCAGTTCACCTCGACAGAAAACTTATTCTCCACCAGTTATGGAGCCATAAATAATATCTGTCATCAGATTATACACCAGCTATCAAATCTGCAGAGCCAGCCTTTAATTGCTATGTGATGTTTTTGCACTTTTATTTAAAGAGCATTAGCCACACTGAGATCAAAAATGTAATTTACACATTTACAGAGTCCAGTCAAACCAGAGCATCTAAAATCTGGCTCTGTAGCTCTGACGTGCATTCTCACTGCTAGAACTTTCTCATGACCTTTACTGCATAACGCCAGATCCTTCCTATTCCTATCTTCTTTTGTTCGATCCTCTCTGCACACTGTTTGCTCGGCTAGAAATTACATTTATTTCATGGGTGTAAAACTGGAACGGGCATGCTGATGACGGTGGGGTACCGTGTGAATGTTAAGCTCAGGGATGTTGCCTTCAACAAGATATATGCGAGTGTGTAACCATGTGTCAATATGGGCTCATGGTGCAGGATATACTCGGCATATAAATAAATAAAGAGACATCTGATAGAAATCTAAATAGAAGCCACAAAACCTATCACTGAGTAAATATTGAACTGATGCTTTTCTCAAGGAGCTAAAAGATATACCAGCCATATTTTTCACATTATCACCATAGCTTCTTTTTCTTCCCCATTTTTTTTTAAGGGAAATTCTTACCTGTATTTTGAGGTAAAAGACAGAGAAATGACTCAGAGGCTAAAGGTCATATTCTGATTATATTTGAGAATGTTAACTAATGAATAATTGACAGTATCAGTGGGCGAAGAGGCACAGAGAAGTCAACACATTAAAACAATGACACCTGATTTCAAAACCAGCTTGGGGTAAATAATTTTTCACTGCCTTGTTTCCCTTTTCACTCACTGTCTAGGAAAGATGAGACAGCAGGATTCCCTTAAGGTACAGATAAAGATAATGTATGGCAGACTGGATAATAACTATGACCACTGTTGAATTTGGTGTGAATAAAACAGAATGGAACAACTTTAAAAAACGAAAAAATTGATAGTAATATATACAGGAAGAGTATACAGGCTTCGATCATAGTACTGTATGGTAATTCAGAGTGAAAAATACATGTTTTATGAATGATATTATCAATAAACGGTAGTAGGGAGGAGATTTATGGATGCAGTGGAGAAACTGAGCAGTGTAGAGGTGTGTTCACCTCTCACACATGGATGAGTTATAATAAAAGTTTTTATGAATGGGAGGAATGATTTGTGGAACCTTTTTTAATGACAGCAGAGCTGCAGCCATCTGTTGGAGAAAGTATGTTGTGCAATGAGTATGAAGGACTGCATGATGGGACGAGCTTGTTCGGCAACCCCTGTCTTTGACTCTCTGCAGTGTCTGTAGCTTGTGTTCATAACTTTACTAGCTTTGTGATTACTTTGTTTACTCTGCTGAAATCCCTTGAACTTTCCCATTACGAATAAAACAGGAAAATTAAAGTTAGACTATTGAACAACACATACACATACTGTATGTGCATAAAGAAATTCACAATATTAAGAGGAAAAAAAAAAAATAAGAGTATGCAGGAATGATGCTGTAGACATGGGCCCTGATTTACTAAGACAGGGGTAGGCAAGTTCGGTCACAGAGAGCCACATTCCTGCAGGTTTTTAATGTTTCCCTGATTCAAAACACCAAATTCAAATAAATGAGTCACTGAGCAGAACTTAATAAGCTGTCGGATCCCTGTAATTTGAATCTGGTGTGGACTGCAGCTCTTTAGGACTGAAATTGCCTATTCTTGGAATAAGATCTAGAATAAAGACTGCAAAATTGTGCGCATGCTGTGTGTTCTTCATGAATTAATATAGCTCGCCTATTCGGTAACAACTGAAAACAGCAGTATTTCGCTATTGCTTTGCCATGGAAAGTTCACAAGAGCAAGAAAGTCGTGAATGTAAAATGACATTTGACCTGATGGTGATTAAGATATTCGTGGAAGAGGCAAGTTAAATTATACATAGAATCTAAAATAAGTATAATTAATGTCAAATAAAACAACAGAGCATCAGAAGTTTGAGGACATGGATAAGGAGTTGCTATTTCAACAAATGAAACTGTCTGCACTATTGAATGTGGTCTGACATCTATTATGCACAAGGTGCACTTTGTGACACAATTCTAAAAGCTCCAGAGCGCTGAAGCTAGGGCTGGAGAGGAGGAAAAGCACCAAGCATACACAAGTTAAAGATATGAAATTGGCAAAAAGGGGAAATAAAAGAACGTAATCAATGTCCAGTTTAACTACAATCAAGCTACAGTGGCTACAAATGTTCTGATTTGTTTGTCCAGAATAAACCCGAGTTGAATTGTGATGTTTGCTGCGTTGATTGTTGCTGAATTACATAATGAAATGAATATGTTGTCCTCACTGCTCATGAGAAATGATTTTGACCAATGCTGCATGTCTGCAGTCCTGCAGTATTGGGTTGTTGCCCTTCTTCAAGAAGCTGCATCCACTTGTGTGTAAAGCTGTGCCAGTTAATACTTGCTTTTCAGTCATGCTAAATACAGAGGTGCAAAAGAAGTCACCACAATCTACATTTGGAAAATCACAAAGCTGATTCATTTGCATATTCTCCTCCCAGTATTTGCCACATTCTGCCAGAAATACCCATACTGCATGTTCATGTACAAAATGGATTGTGGGTGCTATTTTCCCATTTAACAGCCACAATCCTCATTGCACCCCATCAGTGAACCTGCTGCAACAGGTTTTTGTGAGTGCAATCAATTTTGCGCTCATTTTAACAGGCACAAACCTTTGGTAAGTCATGACCATGTTGTACTGATACTGATCTCTTCAGAAAGAAATTCATGGGTTCAAATAAAATAAAATAAAAAAAAACCCTAATATGTAACAGGTCATAAACTATATGAAATAACCTTATCTTGCACCTTGAATGTCAGCTTGCTTTAAACTTAATCAACCAGTCATGATCATCTACTGTCAAACTTTCAAACTGCACTTTGATAGACATGTTATTTTCACCAGTTTCTAAAATTAAAAAAATCTGCATAAACTCAATAAGTCCTGCCAAATGTGAAGTGCACTTGGTATTGAGTTTCTCTGATGAAGGACCTGAGCTGATTAAAAATGAACGCATGCGTCTTACATTCATCTTCTATTATCTACGACCAACTCTTTTTTTAGTTTTCCCTGACTTCTGCTCCCTCAAACCCTGTTCAGTCTTTCTTGATTAAAATGATAATGACAAAAAAAAAAAAAAAAAAACTTTATTAAATCTAAGTTTGTTAGGGCAATCAGTGATAAGGCCAGTACCACAACTGCTCCTCATTGCAGTATTTGCAGAAGACCATATTTTTCTGTCCAAACAAGCTTCAAGTAGATGGTGAACAGACTGAAATGTTTGTGGGAAGCTTCCTGTCTCAGTGCAGACTTTGACAAACGCTGTTGTAAAAGACCCCAGGATATTCGCTGTCTGTTTCACAGAGCTCTCCTGGTGATAGATATATCTGTGTTGACAGCTGGGTCTGCCAGTGATATTTCAGAATGCCTTGGGTACCGTACACTGCCAGGTCCAACAAAGTTATAATTCTGCAGATCAGTAATTTGGGTGGCAGAACAGGCTTTGAGTGCCATGTGGACAGATGAGAGATGAAGTGCATTGATCTGACATGGCTTGGAGGGGCAGTTTTAGGTGGTACTGTGAATTTCAACGAGGCCACTGCTCATATTGAATTTAATACGGTGCATGAAAGCAAGACCTCTGTGGTTTGCCAAGTCAGCAGCAGCTGATGGTTTGGATGGACATCTAACACAACTTTATATTGATTCTTTTAAGAAAGGGGAGGAAGGCAACAGCATGGCTGATGTGCAAGTGAGAAAAAAAAACAAAAAAACCTCTTCTATGTTCACTCTATGCAGAACTGTGGCTGTAATTAATAGACTGTGGAAAATAAACCACAACTCAGGGAGGACAGCTGCCACATTACAGTGTGTGCTGATGCATGAAGTTGAAGGTTTTCAGAAGAAAGAAGAGAAAAAGAAGGTGGTTTATAAGAAACGAGAATGCAGTTTATTTTTTTTTTTTTAAGTTTTAAATAAAATTAGCCTTAAAGGTAGAGTCGAGACTTACCCCGTTTCTGTTTGTAAACACTATTCAAACTGGAAGCCCCTCCCCTTGGGCTAACGGTCACATTGCTCTTCAGCTCCAAGCATCTCCTTCAAAGCTAGAAAGTGGGTGAAAGCCGCTTCATCTGCCATTTTTACCAAAAATTCAATTGAATCTGGTGTCGGCATCAGTCAACATTTAAAAAAAGAAAAAAAAGTTGACTCCAATCGACGAGTTTATCCCAACAGAATGCTACTGTATACCCTTAGCTCTGTCATTGGGTACGTTTACATGGAGACTTTTTTCCCTTTCGGTACGAAATCATTCTGATTGAGAATTTTAGGGCAGCTGTTTACAGAGGAACTAATTCATTCGGATCTGCCGTGTACATGCGCTAACATTTATTCAGAATAATCCTGTCCGACATGCGCAGAATAATGTAAATCAAGTTATTTATCTACAAGCTGATCATCATGGTTGTTGTGGTTTCTGCAGAGAAAAGACGTAGAGACAGAATCTGAATTAAAAATAAACTTTCTGTTGCTGTCCAAGGAATTACGTTGTTCACAGCCATCTGTCAAAGTGAGGAAACGTCACTCGTTGCACGTTGACGTCTTGTCGAAGCATGCACTGTAAGAGCGCAACCGCACAACTTTCTGATTCAGCGTTTACATGATGCCCCGTTTGGTTTAGGAAAAGGAATATTCTACCCCCTTGAAACCGAATGACAATTCATTCAGGGTCAGATGTCCCTGTTTTCATCTTGATTTTGAATTGATACTTAAATTTGACCTTGTAAAATGATCCTTAATGCATTAAAAAAATCCATCTGCTTAATCCCGTAAAATGGCGCAATAAAGACTGCTGTTTGCACACTGAATAAAACTTAAAATCAGCAATTCAATGTGGTTGAAAATCAATTTCAAAATGACCTCAGTCTGAACAGCCGTGTCGCATTTCATCCGACTTTTTTTGCCATTTAAGTGAGACATCACAATTCTGTGCCAAATGATGCAGGAAGTCGCCAAATCTAATGTAAACAATAGATGAAAAGATCAGAAAAGATTTCATCCATTTCTTTCATCATTATGTCCATTACAATGGACATTCTTTTCACCAGTCTTTTACTACCTTATAGCTTTACAAGACCCACAATACTCTTCTGAGAGCATCCTGAGCTTTCCATTGATATGTTATGTGATGTTTTTGCATACTGGGAACTAGGGTAGTGGTGTTTTTTTTTCCAAACTGGCAAACAGATCAACAACCACATTTTATTTTATGACTACAATAAAGCAAACTGTATTTTTAAACTGTTGCTGTTTTAACTATGAAAATTCTATATAGTCTTGTTTATAACCATGTCAATATTAATATTCTTGCTTCTGTTTCCTTTTGTAAAACTTGCCCTTTTTATGAATGTCAGTGGACACTGTACCATTATTATTTAGTGATTCAACATTGCTGTGAGTGAGAGAGAAGCGGAGCAGAGGATTCAAATCCTAGAAGACTCAAACTCAGAGCTGTCGAATGAGGTAAAGGATGAGTTTCAGCCTGGGATAGGAGGAGAAGCTGAATAAGAATCCATTTTTATCTGAGATGGGGTCACAATTACAGTAGCATAAAAAGAGAAGGCTAGACTTCCCTTTCCC
Source organism: Atherinomorus stipes (assembly GCA_023101725.1). NCBI lineage: Eukaryota > Metazoa > Chordata > Actinopteri > Atheriniformes > Atherinidae > Atherinomorus > Atherinomorus stipes. The sequence goes on from JALJCO010004862.1 coordinate 926,505, forward strand.
CAGCCATTTCTTCAAGCTCATCTGGGGGATTCTAAGGCTTTCCCAGACGAGCTGAGACATAGTCTCTCCAGTCCTAGCTATTAGCTGGGGTCTCCTCCCAGTAGGACATGCAGAAAACATTATTGGCTCCTCTGGACATGGAAGAGCAGCAGTTCTACTCTAAGCCCCTCCTGGGTGGCTGAGCTTCTCACCCTATTTCTAAAGGAGAGTCCAGACACCCTGGGGAGGAAACTTTTGGTCCTCTGTATCTGTGACCTTGTTTTTTCGGTCACTACTGACAGGTTGTGACCGCATATCAACTGGTAAACCGAGAGCTTTGCCTTTCAGCTCAATGCCTTCTTCACCATGACAGACAGATGCAGTCCATATCTCTCCAGATGCTGCACTTCAATCTACCGCTCCATCCCTCCATCACTCTTTGACAAGACCCTGAGATACTGGAACTCCTCCACTAGGAGCAGGACCTCATTCCCAACTCAGAAAGGACACTCAATCCTTTTCCATTTGAGGACTATGGTCTCAAATTTGGAAATGGTGATTCTCATTCCACACATCCCAACAAACAAAATCACATCATCCACAAAACACAGAGACCCAATCCTATATGCACCAAACCAGATCCCTCTCAACACCACAGCAGATCCTAGAAATTCTGTCCATGAAAGCAGAAACAAATCGATCTTCCTGCTCACAATGTAGTCCAAGCTATGACATCGAACAAGGACAAAACAGCCCTTGTTAGGGGGCCTGGTACCTCATACTTCAGAATCATTCCCTGCGGGACATGGTCGAAGAGACACACCGGACAAACTGCAGACCGTCGCGGTTGTCACCAGAAAATGGGGTTGGGCTGATCAATCGGCTTCAGTCTCGCCGACACGGTGAGAAAAGTGTCCAAGAACACATTGAACCGACTCCAGACTTGGGTGTACCTACTGCGCATGCGCAAAATATAATGTCCCTACAACAGCAGGCGGCGCTGATCTATATTGTGTGCCCAAAAAAACGAAAACCGGAAATGACAGACCATTTCTCAAGACGAAAACACGACTGGCTGATGCTGATTATACATGCACAATTGGCTGAAAAGAACACCGGCATTATTGGCAACGGCTGCGGACGGCAGACGACACAGAACACACCAAACTGACTCACAACCCCAACTTCAGGAGACTCCACGACACCAGATGGCCGAAAATAATTAAACTCTGTAGAGTTTCACATGTAAAATGAAAAAAAAAAAAAAAAAAAAAGACATTTGGCCCCAATTTTTGCTGCAGTGTATTACTGTCATTTTGTACTTGTGATAAAAAAAATCTCATGGTAATAATACAACTAGGCAACCCTGACTATGACTACGGTTGAAAACATGGCGAAAGCAAATCCTCCTCGAAAGAGATTATTCCATAAATTTCTTCTTTTAATTTTGTTCATACTCTCATATTTTGAGAAATACAACTATACTCTGCTTTGAGAGCAAAGATCCCCAAATATCCTTAACTCAGCCAGAGGAGTTCATTTTGGATATCTGGCTGCTATATGACAAATACTAGCAGGTTTTAGCCAACATGTGGCTAATTATAATGTTTCTAACAACATGGTAACTTAACCAACAACGTAAAACCAGACATATTATAAGCAACTTCAAAGCAAGTCAGTCTGTAGCAGCAGCAGCTGCACCGTAGTCACATGACTCTGAAAGGAATGCTGGGATATGAAGTTCTTCCAGAACAACAGGGACTTTTATACATGCTGGACTGCTGCTAATGGAACAAAATCTTGCAAGATTTCATTTTTAAAAATACCGGTCCAAAAAAACAATATAGATATTTTCTGATATCACATTTTAATGTCAATATCGTCCGATAATATTGGTAGGTCGATAATATTGGACATCCCTAATAACAATTTTTCTTCTTCCCCTTATTATTATTATCATTATTATAATGTTACATTTGACCAAGTGACAACCTGTGTGACTACTGGCAACAATTGCTGTTTTCTTCAAAATAAAGTGCAAAATGGAAAAAAACAAATACAATACATGTACATAACATGATACAGAGGGACTAAACTGATAAAATTATTTGCCCTGCAAATCCAAAAAAATATCTGGGCATAAGTGGGTTAGTATGTTAATGTTCATGACTGGACCTACAAAGAAAATCAACCCATTAAAAAAAGATGAGCATTTGCATAAGTGTTGAGGACAAGCATTAAAAAAAAAATTAGTCTTTCATGACAGTTTTTTTTAAATATGCAGAGCATCAATAAAGTCACTGGGGGAGATGCGTATCTACTTGTATACAAAAGGATATTAAGAAATGTTTTGATTATGTGGGTGGTGCAGAGATCTTGTAGAGATGTGACATCAGAGATGTGCTGTTTTGTTTACAGCACATCGAAGATGCTGCATGAGGCTCCGCAATTATTCATAATGACGACTCCCTCTGTGTCAATATTGATGAACAAGTGGAAATCTCCATCCACACCGTGTATCTCATGCAGATATTAGTGCTCTCACATATCGCCCCTCTGGAAAACGTTGAAGTATCAGACCACACATTTAGATAAGTGGAGGTGAGACAACTAGTTGATTACAGCCATAGGAGAAACACTCATACTCACCCTATATAAACCTGGCTTTGATATTCTCCCGTGTTCTGCCCTGTTCTCTGATGACCCAGACAAATTGCATATCCACAGGCAAACGCCTGCTCTGCCCCAGGCCTGGCTGGGGAAGGTTGTCATGGCATTAGCTAGTTAATGAGTCCTACAGTTTCCCACTCTCCCAAAATAGGTCCAATGTGCAAGTTAGTAATTGACCCTCAGAGGAATTCAGGAGCTTCACTCATCGATCTGCCCTGCTGACCGAGCTATGGATAGGCTGACAGGGCCAACAGGGAGGTTTCCTGTATCCACTGAAGATGGACAGCATGAAGAGGAGGGGAGAAAATGGGCTGCAGAGTTAAAAGTTAAAACAGAGCAAAGTAAGGTGAATGAAATAATTCTTTTAAAAAAAAGTATGAGGAGGAAGAAAGAAACATCGGGGAAAAATACGAGCCAAGAGCCAACTCAGAAAGAGGATGGGAGAATGATAAAAAGATGCATGCTGACAGATGAAATGACAGGATAAGGAATAAAAGAAGGAGTGGATGTGTGTCCATGAGTCAGAGAAAGAGAGGATGGATGCTGAACATGCAGAAGATCTCACTGTGAATGAGGCTGCAGCTCAGAGAGTTTATTGCGAGCCTGAGTAAGACATCAAGCCAGAGGGTGGAGAATCCAAACAACATGGCTGCAGATAACATCCTGACTGTTGACCAAAGAGATGTTGAAGCCTAGATTTAGAAGGTGGGAAGGATTTGATGGGAAAAGGGTTAAAGGTGAAGTGAGGGTTGTGGGGAATTGTGTCAGAATAACTAGAAACCAAGAAAATAAGCCGACATGAAAGCAGACTGCAAAGGCCTGCTTAGATTTCTGATCTGTGGGGCAAACAAGTATTTATAACCCCCTTAAGCTTAGAAGTACTATCGAAAATACCATCCAGAAAACTATTCTCAAGTTCAGTAATATCTGAAGTCTAAGACCAAACAGCCCTGGGAGCTACATATCAGAAACACCGGAGAGCTGTCCAGTACAGTCAGCCTCTTTATCCTGGAATTTGATCAACTTCAGGAAGAAAGACTTTATTTTTACTTTAAGCCAACCAAAAATGTAAGTTTGACTTGAAACTATCATCATAAAGTCATAGAGAGAATACATTCATCATACAAATAAAAAAAAAGAGACAAAACACATTGAAAAATTCATCCATTTAACTTGACATCCTGCAACTTAAAGCTAATAATAACGAAAATAGTTTAGACGCATTATTCACAATGTGGTTACTGCTAGTTGGTTTAGTCCTGCAAATGAATGAATCACATTCACTAAAGACCTGACTTCATTTGTTGTGACATTTAAAGGTGCATGAAAGTGGTTTCAGGTACATGATTTAAGAGGGTAGTTACATTTATTTCTTTAAAAGCACAATGACCTTTCATGTGTGTGTGTATATATATATATATATATATATATATATATATATATATATATATATATATATCGATTATTTGTGTACACGATACAGCTGTGTGAAGCTTTTTGCCCCCTTCCTGATTTCTTACTTTTTGCACGTTAGTTAAATGTGAGACAAAGAGGTAACACAAGTAAACAGAAAATGTAGTTTTTAAATGAAGATTTTACCTTGCGCTCCCTATTTTAAGGGGGGGGGGATCCTTAAATGGTCTCTGAATGTAAAAAAAAAGAAAAAGTGCTTGGACCCTTGATAGACTTTTAACCTAGTAACTGGTTATGTCCACCCTTAGCAGCAACAACTGCAACTCGAGGGGCTTTTATAGTGATAACTGGCAATGAGTCTTTCACTACATCAACGTGGAGGTATTTTGCTCCTTCTCATCTTTGCAGAATTGTTGTAATTCGAGAGGGGGAGGAAGCCGCATCGGAGGGTTTTCCAGCATGAACTGCCTTTACTGACCAGGCGCAGCCAAATCCGCGGATTCTACAAATAAATAAAGGACTTATATTATTTCTATGTCATGGATCACGCGCGTACCGAACCGCGGGAGAGGGCACCGTGTTTCCTCTCTCTTTCGATCCAGTTTGTAGGGTCCCATACAGTTTTTCCTCCCTCCACTTTAGTTACGTTATCACCATAAAGCTGTTATGTTCAACAGAAATACCAGTCCGGGCGGAACGTCCCTTGCATCAACGTTGTGCAACAGAAAAAACAAACGGGCGGATCCGGAAAATGCAAAGAGTGAATTTAACGAATCCTCGAGGCAGTTATTTTGCCTCGAGCAATTTTATGAATCAAGTTACTCGAATTACTCGAGTAATCGTTGCAGCCCTAATATATATATAGATAGATAGATATGGGTGTACATATACAGCAAGTTTTTGCCCCTTCCTGATTTCTTACTTTTTGCACGTTAGTCACATTTAAATGTTTCAGATCATCAAACAAATTTAAATGTGAGACAAAGATAACACAAGTAAACAGAATAATGTAGTTCTTTAAATGAAAGTCTTCCAGGTCTTGAAGCAGCAAAACAGCCCCAGACCATCACACTACCACCACTATATTTTACTGTTGATATGATGTTCCTTTCCTGAAATGCCGTGTTACTTTTACGCCAGATGTAATGGGACCTACACCTTCCAAAAAGTTAAACTTTAGTCTCGTCAGTCCACAGAGTATTTTTCCAAAAGTCTTGGGGATCATCAAGATGCTTTCTGGCTAATCTGAGACAAGCCTTTATGTTCTTTTTGCTTAGGAGTGGTTTTGGTCTTGGAACTCTGCCATGCAGGCCATTTTTGCCCAGTCTCTTTCTTATGGTGGAGTCATGAACACTGACCTTAATTGAGGCAAGTGAGGCCTGCAGTTCTTTGGATGTTGTTCTGGGGTCTGTTGTGACCGCTTGGATGAGTCGTGGTTGTGCTCTTGTGGTAATTTTGGTCGGCCTGCCACTCCTGGGAAGGTTCATCACTGTTCCACGTTTTCACCATGTGTGTGGATAATGGCTCTCACTGTGGTTCGCTGGAGTCCCAAAGCTTTAGAAATGGCTTTGTAACCTTTTCCAGACTGATAGATCTCAATTACTTTGTTTCTCATTTTTTACTGAATTTCTTTAAGATCGCAACATAATTTCTAGCTTTTCAGGATCTTTTTGGTCCTACTAAACTTCGTCCGGCAGGTCCTATATATATATATATATATATATATATATTTACAATTTAAATGAAGTTTTTATAAACATAACGTACTAACATGGTTAAAACCTCATACAGTAAAAGTCCATTTTTCATGATAGGGCCATATACAGTAGATATACAGTAAAAATGCATTAAAGTGAGTTTTCAGAAATATGTCATAAAATAAATACTCTACATCCATATTCATGGTGCAGTGCTTTGATATCGTGGCTCAGTCAGTAAGGATGTATTATGACTGAGCAAAATTTGCTTCTAAAGTTATTTTTTGACATCCTGCTTACTTACAGTAGAAGTGAGATAGCACCTTGGTAATAAGCTTGTTTACTGGCACCTTCTTCCCTGGATTAGTACGTGGATTTATCACAGGGATAGATGGAGTGTATTATGTATTACCCATGTGATATCTCTAACTAAACCTGAGAGGATAAACACACACATGCAGACAGGCAGAGCTAAAAACATGCTTTCTCTGTGAATTAAAATTTGACTGCCTTGAGCTGTAAAATTTTAGATACTCCACGGTTGAAAACCAAAGTGATCCTTCTCTTACTGTCTCTGCATACCAGACTTGGGAGGTGGCATGTCACCCATGACAAGTTCATCCTCGTCTTTTCATATATCATGTATGCAAATCATGTGTGACAAACTGAGATATTCATATTTGACTGTCATGGAAAAAAACATCCTCATTCAATCTCATTTGGTAAATTAATACTGGGGCTTTAATCACGAAGCTGGTGGCTGAGTGAAAAGCAGCTGCTACAGGAAGTGAGCTGCATTCGCCAGCCTTCACACCCTACATGTTTATGCAAAGCTGCCAAAATGGTAACAGATTTGTCTAACGCAAAGCGTTTAAAAGAATAAGGTAAACCCTTCCCTAAAATTGTATTTTGACTTGGTTCTAAACAGACTGTTTCATTTCAATTGTTCTTAAGGAAGAATAAGAACATCTAACCATCAGGCACTGCAGCACAACAGCCTTCAGTTTCACACTGTTCATAAACACATTTCTCACCACAGAGAGCACTTCCAATCACAGGAACGCACCAGGGACAAAAGGTAGGAGTAATTATCTAAACACAAAAGAATAACTTCAGAACGTGCTTTACCATTAGCAGGATTTGTAAACCTCTGTGTCTTCCAGGGTCACTACAAACTAATTTCTGCCAAGTAGCATGAGACACTGTTCCCTGCAGATTAGCATCCATTTCTATAGACAGACTAACTGATCACATGAGCTCCACAAGGTGCGCTTGGCTGGCTCACCGTTTCCTTTCTGTGAGACGCTGCCATATTAGGATTGTTGTTGTCAATTTCAATCCAAATCAATTAACAGAATCGATGTGAATTACTTTAGCCAAAGAGTTGTCGCTGCCTTAGATTTTAATCTAATATTCTGATAGACTCTTAAACGTACAGTGTGTAAAGAAAACAGGTCAATGGCAGAAAACATTAATATATAATCCAAAACTGTGTTTCTATTATTGTGTAATCACTTCATTAGAATAGGTGTATATGTTTTTTTCTTAGAATGAGTCATTTATATCTACTTGATTGGGGTGCACAGACATGGGGGCTGCCATATTTGTGCTGCTATTTTTACTAAGGTGTCCCTAAATGGATAAAACAATGTGTGTGAAGTGAGAACCCTCTGAACTTTAAAACCGCTGTACCAGGTTTATTCAATGGAAGTAAGATCACTGGATCCACTCACAGATGAAAACATCTTTATGTCTGGGGGAATTTTGGCCACTACCAACCACCGTACACTCACAACAGTGCTTGGAATATGAAGTCATTTGAAAGAAAACACATTTTCTTTCAAATACCCATATTTACCACTAGATGTCAGTAATTCTTACACACTGTACCTTTTATATGAACATCTTATAGTCTCACAGGATGTACTCGCTTTCTTTTTCTCCTACAGGACATATAGCCAAACATTTTTCTATTCAAGCCATGCATGTTCAGGCATATACACCAGATAAAACAGCCTGCTTGCTTGCTTGCTCAGAGGGAACCGTGTGACTGATGGATTTGCTAACACACTAATAGAAGACCATCCTAACCTGCTGAGACATAAAATACTGGATAATCCTGCAACAATTAAATTTACATTCAATCTGTCAAAGTGAAAAAATAAATATATATGTAATTTTCTTCACCAGTCATCGATACTACAAGAAGTATTAAAAAGACAGCTAACTCACTGTCAACTGTAGTAATGTTTTCTGAACACAATGACAGCAGTAGGTTTGCATAGTGGATGTGAGGAGACATAACTCCCACTGGGAGCCCACAGTGTACACAAATTACCCTGGTGTGTCTCTGTGCATTCATTACGAGGGCTGATCTCTGCAGGGGGGCTGCAGCTATTAGTAAATACATAATCAATAGCTCAAACACTGACACTCAGAATTTATGTCATGCTCAATGCTGATTTCCCTCAATAACTGCTAAATTCCCAGTGAAATCTATGCATGCAGTAGATGACGTCTTTTTCATACACTATACATGCATGCAGCTCATTTACTGTCCTCCATGCACATTTACTCGCTCTTCTGCGTCTCCTTTGTACACACAAGCACTCATTCTCCCTTCCACGCATACACATATACAGAAATTCATGCTTTCTCTTTGAGAGCACTGGTGTGGTGATTATTCATGGAGAGATGGGGGATGAGCAATCAACGGCCAGCTCATTAATCACACTGGATGCAGACCCTTAATCTCCTCCACAGGTAGAGAAGAATCTTCTGCTGCCACTCCTCATTGCTCCTCTAACTTCCTCTCCCTCTCTTTCTCTCTCTCTCTGTATCTTATATGTCTCCTCTCCTTCTGTCTTCCACCCACCATCTCATTTTCTCCCTGATGCTGTGTTTGCATCTTTGGCCTTTTTTTTTTTTTTTCCTCCATCTTTGTCCTTCACAGACAGAGCCTCTTACCCTCTTTGGTACCTCTGTGACTGTGACTGCCTGTCTCCTTTCCCTTCCATATCGCTTCCCCCCCCCTCCTCTGTCTCTGGTTTTAATTTGCTTCTCTATTTCTCCTGTCGCTCTACTTGAGGTGCGTCCTTACTTAGCTGTCTCTCAACTTGCTAGCAAAGCCACAATGCTTTTTATTTCCCATTTACTAGACAGTGAACAAACCTTGTTAGATGACGCAAAGAAGAAAAAGCAGGGAAATCAAAGATGTGTATTTCAGAAAAGCTTGCGGATGGGAGGATTTGGAGACATGTTACAAACTGTATGAATAAACCAACTGTAGCAATATAGGGTGTGCTATGACTCTGCAGCTCTGCAACTGGAGAAGCATTCAAGAAAATAGGGTAGTTTCTGGAACTGCAAGTGCAAGACAACCTGACAAAAAAGAAGTAAAAAGCAGGAGTATAATAAGATCTTTTCCCGGCACTTGAGAGCAATTCCTCTGGTTAAATCTCTATGAGAAAGGACTGAAAAATAAGCCTGCTGGAGTCAAGAGTTTCTGAAGATATCCGCCAGAGTCCTCTGCAGCAGCACACCTCCCAGGCCTGCCGTTACCCCCGCATCATTTAATGACCAATTTTACAGAGCAGGCTGTTAACAACAGAGTCCATTTCTATGTGGGTGTTGCTGAGAACCTGTGCTCACTGAAAAGTGATAGCACACATAGAGGATGAACCTCAGTAATGGTCAGTTTGATGATGACATTGCAAATTTTTATTTTTATTGTGTTATCTAATTCAAAAGATGGTGTTACTGCTAATTTCTCTCAGTATGGCCTTTTAATCATTGACAATGACTGGGGGAGCAACAATAAAGATAGATGAAAGTTAGATTTCTGTTAGATACAGATCAGAAAGATGGTGTTTACACCCTGGATTGTGTTCAGCTGTGTGGGTCTTCTGTGTAATATGAATTGGTCTGCACCAGTGCCTGTCTGTGATTGGCTGACTGCTCCAACCTCCAGCCAGTCTAATATATCATCCTTGGACCAGTTCCCCAGTCCCATTATCCAATCTGAATGCTTGCTGCTCATCATCGCACCGTCTTTTTGCCCATTCAAACTGTCATTCAGGAAGGCTGTAGTTTAATGTTAATATCTGATAGTAGAAACTTAAAAATCAGTGCAGCTTCTGTTTCTAACGAACCTTGCGATCAGCACTCAAATAGGCCTGTTCATATAATTAACCTGACATCCATTTTTCATTTTGTCTAGAAGGTTTCATTTGTGCTTTGAGGCAGGTGCAGTTACGAGTTTGGTTGCTAATGCAATGTCACATAAACAGAATTGTGGTCATATTAGTAACACAGTTTTACTCTGGTTCATACCATGGTCTGGGTGAAAACGAAAAAACGAAAAACTGTGATTGGCTGCAGGATGCCTGTTACCATATATTGTAGGACATCTATAAAAAAAAAGGGCTATAAAAAAGGGCTGCACGGTGGTGTGGTGGTTAGCACCGCAGCCTCACAGTAAGAAGGTCGCTGGTTCAATTCCCGGCTGGGGAGGGGGTTCGAACAATTCCAACTGTGGCCTTCCTGTGTGGAGTTTGCATGTTCTCCCCGTGTATGCGTGGGTTCTCTCCAGGTACTCCGGCTTCCTCCCACCATCCAAAGACATGCATGTTAGGTTAATTGATCACTCTAAATTGCCCCTAGGAATGAATGTGAGTGTGAATGGTTGTCTGTCTCCCTGTGTTGGCCCTGCGACAGACTGGCGACCTGTCCAGGGTGTACCCTGCCTCTCGCCTGATAATAGCTGGGATAGGCTCCAGCAACCCCACGACCCTGAACTGGATAAGCGGTACAGAAAATGACTGACTGACTGATGACTGATCTATAAAAAAAAAGTACCAGTCACATAGCCTGTTTATTGGTAATTGAGGCAACAGAAACTCAGAATATGCTAGCATACATTATTTCACAGTTTATTTATAACAATGGCCAGGAAAATATGTTTAAGGAAGCCAATAATTTATGGCTTCCTTTGACATATTTGATTAGGCCTAATGTAACAACTGCAGCCGACCGAGCTGCAGGTTCAGTGGCCAGAGCCGGTTACTTTGGAAACACGTCACGACAAGAGATGCTAAATAGTCCACGCAGCCGCTTCTTGAGAAAACAGTATTTTAACCGTAGAAAACAACATTAACATATTAATAATTGATTAAAGATTAATTTCTTTTGTAAGTGACCATAACGCCTTTCAAGGTGTTCATTTTCAGACATGAATGGAATCTACAGAAACAACTGTTGATGGGGAGGGGGGGTTAGAAAAAAGAGGAAGGAGGAGGAAAAAGAAGGGGAAAGAGAAAAAGAAATTGGAGATTACTGGAGAGAGAGGGGGGGGGGGGGAGAAAGAGGGAAAAAAGTGGGAGGGGTAAAAAAGAAAAAAATCTGAAGGAATTAAAAATAAAAAAGGGAAAAAAAAAAAAAAAAAAAACCCCGGGATAACGCATCATCAAGTTGCATTGACAAAGATGAAAGTGTATACCGTCACATTTTATGCATTATTCCATTAAAAGACATTAGGTATCCAGTTCCTGTAAAACAAAAAAAAGACGCATTTTCATATCCTTCTGTTAAACTGGTGCAAGGACCAAGATCAAACTTCTGGGCAATGAAATCATGGAAGTCTGGAGGCTTTAACAACATGACTTCAGTTTTATTCTCATTTCTTCACTTGACTTTACTTCTATATTATTTGCATTTTTGGATAAAAGCTTTTATTGACACCAAAATCAAACCAATCTGAACAGTTATTGGAAGTGTTAAACCACTTGTTCCAGTCTTAAAAAAGAAAGAAAAAACCTTTGTTGTAATAATAACTTGTATGTACCTTTTATTTTCCATTGCAAAAAACCTGAAGTGGATTCAAGTTTTACAGCCTGTTTCACCAAGTTTGAAAAAGAAGGGGGTAAAAGGCTAAGAAGAATTACAAATAAAGAAGAATGTATAAGATAACTTGAAAAAATGTATCTTCACACATTTCACGCATGCTTTGATATAAGTGAGGACACTTTAAGTTTCAGAAGCCAAAAAAAAAAAAAAAGAAAGAAAGAAAGAAAAGTCATCCTGCTCTGAGAAGCTTAGTGGAAACAAGCTGACAGTCTACAGCTAATCTCCCATACTTCATTTGGCCAGATGAGACCCAATTTATTAAAGCTATACTCTCATCTGATAGGAGCATAAGATCCCTGACAATCTCAGTAATCTTTCATCTTTATGGAAAGAAAGAAAGACACAACCTCCCTCCTTCCCTTCCTCAGCTATGCCTCCTACTGTAAACTGCAAAGGCGCTGCCTGACAGGGCTGGCTAAATGGTGTTTCTCCTTTCAAAGCCCTTTCAGCCTTGTAGAGGAGAGATTAGTGGCCTGCAGCACAACTCTGCTCTGCAGGAGCCACAGCTTGACCTGACCTGAGGGCCCACTTAGACCGAGACAGAATGCACAATGAGATGCATTGAGAGTTATATGTGTGAGCGTGGGTGCATGCATGAGCACGGAGTGCTACGCCTTTATGTGCAGGCATGTGTCTCCAGTTATACACAGTCTGTCTGAATTTCCTGTGGATGTGGACGCTTGCAAGCGTTCTACCAACAACATTCTGATTAGAGCTGCAGGGGAGAGGCTCAGGAACACCAATAATTTTCTTTCATGCTGCTCCCACGGGGGCATCCTTCCAGAAAAAGTACTCTGGGGTTAAAGAGGTCAATGTACTGTTGAGTTCAGACTGGAGAAGAACAACACCATGTGCTGTATTTTTAATTTGATTTGATACAAAACAGGTTAAGCAGGTTACTTATTATTCTATTCAGACAGAGGGAAAGAGGTTGACATTTGATGAGATAAATTTGGTAAAAAGTGGAGAGTAATGATGATCAACATCCAGAGAAAAAGGTAACTGGAAGGAAGCTCTATTTCTTTTATTATTATTATTATTAATAATAATTACTTTTTACATTCTCAAATTAAGTACTTGAACCCAGTTACTGATCATACTTTTTGCAATGATATTAAACACAGAAGTGCAAGAAAATAATTATAAAGTTGAGTATTATGGAATTTTCATTCAAAACTGTAGAAAAATGACAACATTTAATTACTGACTTCCACAAAGAGATTAGTTAATTATCTGTGTTTGGAATCCTGTCAGAGAAATAGAACATCCCAGTGTATGTAGTGGCATAAAGGTGCCAAGGAATACCTTGGCATCGTGGACGTGTAAAAAGGCTCCTCCTGCCTGCAGAAATCTGCTCTAGAAACACAGTAAATCTGATGGTACACTTGACAAGATACCATCTTGAAGTATAATTAAAGTGCAATTACACCCCCTACTTTTTGCATAACTCCTCCCACTGCCAGATTTGGGGAAAAAAGGCAGAAATTGTGAGGTGTGGGAGGGGATCACGGGGCGGGAGTATGATCAGGAAGCAGAGAGTGGGCACGTCATGATTACATGGGCAGCAATTTTACATGGCAGGCCTTGGCAACTGGTGGTGGTGGTGGGTGGGGGGCAAATATACCTCTACATCACATTTGAGCAATGTAAAAACAAAAAAAAAAATCTTGCAATCGGCGTTATGAGGCATTTTTGATCCACAAAATCGAGAATTTTTTTTTTAAATTAAAATTTTAACAATCCATGGTTTTCATTACAATAAAGTAATAATACAATGGTTATAGCTCAAAAAGCACATTTTAGGGTGCACTACCCCAGCACAGCAAACAGCTCAGGCTAAGGGGGATGTATGAAGTGGGAAACCACTAGGTATTGAACGGGAGCTTCAGCAACAAATGCCAAAACAAAATAGCAAACAAACAAACAAATGAAAAAACAAAAAGGAATAAAAAAGAAAAAAAAAGTCAGAAGACTCAAAAGCTTCTAGATTTTTTTCCAAGGGTCAACATCAAAGGATGTTCACTGATTCTATCCATGTCTTTAATTGAAAAACAAAAAACAAAAACATGATTTAGAGATGGGGTCGATGATTGCCTACAAACCTCTTTAGACTCCAGTCTGAGCCAATGAATTAAATGCTCTGCCACAAATATAAAAAATAGTCACCTGTGGAATGGACAGGACTAATCTTGACCCACCGGTTCAGGACCATTGAATGATGATGTCTATCAAACTCAACTGCCATTTTTCGCACCCCACTTCCTCTCTGTGCAACTCACAGTGTAAACAAACATGGCTGACAGACTGCTGCTGATATCTGCACAGCTATTTGCTCTGATAAATCCACCAAAGAGAGAGAGAGAGAGAGAGAGAGAGAGAGAGGAAAAAAACTGATCTGGATGAAGTTGTGGAGACGCTGACAGAGTGGACTTTACACTGCACAAGGAGCTGAAGGTGAGCGAATGAAATACAGTACTTTCAGAAATGCTGTATATCAACTGTTTACTTGCTAGCTAACAAGCTATGCGCATGTTCCTGCACTCTGGAGGTGTGGCTTCGGGTGAAGTCTAAAGGTTGGAGTTTTGTAATGTGCTTTTGCAAATGTAGCTTGCTTCAACTGTTCTCCTCTACCCCACCTTTTAGAAGGTTTAGAAAAAAGACCAAAAAAAAAGTTTGCTGTGACTACAAATTAAATGCACAAGCACATATACACGAGGTCAGACTAGTTTGACATTAAAAAGGTTGTTGCTATGGTAAAATCATCAATTCTGCCACCCCTTTACAAAAGAAATAGTTTGCTGCTGTGTTTCAAATGTCATATATTTCACCTTTAAAAGAAAAGATCCCAATCAACTCTGCCTGGCATAACAAGTTCACACAGACAAGTTGCCTGACCTTGTTTTGAGGTACAGAACATTTTATTCAGCTGACAACAAATCACTGTCAGTCTGCATGTTAACATGACACGGGGGGGTTGGGGGGACAGTGTGAGGGTGACCAAAACCAACATTTACAATGCATGTGAACAAATCAGTGGCACTGAGATTGTACAAATCAAAATGCAATAAATTAGACACGTAAGCATTTGGCCAGAATCAAACATGGGTGGGTGCTCCACACAAACTTTTTAGATTTCTACCACTTTTTTGTAAAAATAGTTAAGTGCAAACTGAAAGAACCAACACTTTACTTATCATTTGCTGACTTTAAAACTGAAGTATCATCTGACAAAACCACCACCAACAGAACTTGAAGACAACATCCTAGTAGTGGATATGACTTTACTGACATTAATGATAATGACCCACAGAGAACATTTTCAAGTGCATAGCTTCAGACGTGTGGTACTTTTGTGGATACAGTAATTTGATTTTGCTCTTGTTTATGTTTACTACAGCAAGGACAATGGCCCAATTTATTGTTTAGGTTGAACTCTAACTGTAGCTTGACACAAAATTGCAGGTTATCATCGTGATGAGAAATGATTTGCTACTCATGGTTCTGTGTTCATATAACTTAGGAATATAGACCAAGGCCACAGGCTCCTTTTAGTGACTTATTTAGAAAAGCAGAGAACTGCCGGGACCCTGTGTTTATCTTTAGGGTGTGGGTTTAACTGTGGCTCCAAGGATGTGCTTTTTTATTTTGTGTTTTGGTGTTTCTATCAATAGAGACCTCAGTCTTGCAGACCATGCAAATACCCAAAGTATGGATGTTTTGCATGGATTTTAGGGGATACGTGGTACGTTTGTAATCGATGTCTAAAGTGAAACAGACACCTACCAAAGGCAGCAGTTTGTCATGATTAAGTCTGTGCTAAGTTAGGGTGACTCATTGATTGCCACTGAGCTGATTGTTAAACCTCAATATACCCATTTATACAGATGCCAGACAAAAAGCTGCTTTTGCCCCCTTTGATAGCTCATTTGGCAGCGCAGAGGACTTTAGGTGGATGAAGGCAGTTATCCTTTGCGTTGCAGGTTCATTTCTGGCTCAAAGGAGGTTTTTGTCTTTTGTGGAGGCCAGTGGGGTTTCATCTAGCCAAAAGACACCCTCGAAAGCTTTTAAAGTAGTCAGATATACTCTGGGTATGAGGCTGGTGGTGTCATGGATAACCTGTTTAACTCAGATTCCAGTTCAATTCCAGGCTACTTTGAAAAAAAAAGAAACAACTTTAAGCTCACTCCTTGATTATGCAGGGAAGGAACATGAGCACATTCCCTTCTTTACCCACAGTGTACCTTAGGATGCTTACCTACACACTCAGAAAAATGAGTACTAGATTCTACCTTTAGGGGCACAATGGCTTGTCACTGGGGTGGTACCCTTATGGGTACTGCTGGTGTACCCCTAACAGTGGGTACTTTGTGCTTTGAAAAATAAATGTACCTTTCAGGCTCCCAAAAAGGTACATATAGGTGCCTTGAGGTCCACTTATGACCCTTACAGAGTACACAAATTCAAATTGTACCTTGAGGGACAGAAATGTACCCGTTCTGTCACCCTATTTCTGACAGTGTATGACATATGTCATACAACAACAGACTCTTGCAATGCAGGTTTAAATCTGCCTTACCCCACGACTTACAGCTTTTTTTTTTTGTCTGTCCTCCTCTGGTGCAGCAGGATTCCTATACAGGGGCTGGGGGTGGGGGAGTGTTGATCTTATTTGTTATTCAGAATGCAGTAGAGATTAGTGTTGACTCCACACACCTCACTTCACTAAATATTAGATCTCTGTCCCTCAAGTCATTGCTAATAACTTCATAGTTTCTCACAATTTAAAATTTCTTCTTTCTGACAGAAACATGCTTAACAGGAGGCACAAATGCTAATATTCTTAATGAAACAGAACCCACTATTGATGCCTTGCTGTTGGTGACGTCGCCTACGCAATCCACCTTACTGCAGCCATATTGTACACTGAACTCATAGAACTCAACCGTTCTATCTTAAGAGGGTATTTTAACATTCATATCATATATGTTGGATGGTAATGTCAAAGAATGTTTTTCTGTATTGGACACATTTGATCGGTTGCAACACAGAAAAGAGCGGACACTCATTTGAGGCCACTTTCTGGACTTGGTTATTACTAAAAGTGCTTATATGTCCTCTGTTGTGGTTACTGACTTGGCCTTGTCTGACCATTTGTGTATAGTCTCTAACTTACTGATCACACAATGTTCAAACAATCCGCTTCTCTGTTAAGAAGATAAACATTAATGACAGAGTTTCTCAGTTTATCAAAGCCATGGGTTAACAATGTGTGCAGTGTCGATTGACGGACTCCTGAATCATTTTAACTTAAAAATCTTAAATGTATTGGATGCTGTTGCACCAAGAAAAATTATGAGCATCTCAACTGTTTTCAGCAAACAGAAAACAGCACGGAGAAACAATTCAATGAAATGTTTGATAAGAACGTAGGATAGCTGAGCACATGTGGAGCAAAACTGAACATCAAATTCACTGAGTTATACAAGCAAAGCCTGCGCAGTTATAACACTGAGCTGCGTAAGGCCTGACAGCTGCATTTATCTGAAATGATTAACAAGAATGTCAACAATTCTCTCACTGTTTGCTATGACTGATAAACTTACAAATCCTCCTTAACAGATAAGCTCAGACCTCCTCCCCAGTGACAAATGCAATGAATTTGCCAACTTTTTTTTAGCAAGAAAGGGAAAAACAAACAAACAAACAAAAACAACAATCAAATAATTAGACAAAGCATTATTGCCACACAGTCAAAAAAGACAACTAATCTGTGTCAAAAACCTAGAAATAGGTCTGATGTTAAGGCCCAGTTGAATATAGTTGCTGAGAAGAGATAGTTTTACATCTGAACTGAACAACATGCAGTCTGGACATGATAGTTTTTACCTCTGTAGAAATTTCCATCAGGCTTTCAACCCAATCACAGCACTGAAACATCTTTGGTCAACATGTGAAATGACATTTGGTTGAAAACTGATTCTTCTCATGTATCAGTCCAGGTTCTGCTCGATCTCAGCAATGTGTTTGATACTGTAGATCACAAATGGGTAGAGAATAGTCTCATACACATAAGTATATACAAATGGGTTTTCTGTAAGAACTTTGAGTGCCGAAGCCAGTGCTAAAAACAATTCTGTGACCCTTCAAAATCAATGTCTCTTCCAGGGCGACGTCATGAAATGGGCATAAAACATGTTGAGATTGGTTGAGAGTGTCCGTGGTTCAGTACAGTCAACCATCTTACTTCCGTGTTGGAAATTAGATGCATAAAAAAACTAATATTTAACACCAAATTAGTTTCTATAGTGGCAATGGGAACATATTTAGCTTATAAATGCCTGTATATGACTTTTGGAAGTTTGAAAAGCATGATACAGCTCCTTTAAGGAAAGTAAGGGCTACCCCAATAGAGGTTAGAGTTGTGGTCCTGAAAGTATCTGACAGCACAACGATGGTTATGATGTGTGGAGTCCCCCAGGGCTCAGTTCTTGGACTTCTTTTGTTCAACATCTGGCTTTCAGCAGCCACATCAAAGCTGTTACCAAGAAAGCTTTTTACCAACTCAAAAATATCGACAGAATTAAAAGCTTTGTCTCCCAAAAACAGACCAGGGGAAACTCACCCATGCGCTCATCTCCACTAGCCTGGATTACTGTAATCGCCTTTAACAGGCTTCCCCCTCCACCCCAAAAAAGTGCATTAAACAACTGCAGCTCATCCACAATGCTGCTGCTAGAGTTTTAACCAGGATTAAGAGATCTGAAGACATCACAACAGTTTTAACACCTTTACACTTCCAGTCAAGCACATTATAAATGTTAAAACCCCGGTGAAAATCTATAAACCCCAGAACGGTTTAGGCACACAATATACATATTTGAGTTCAGAAAAAATGAACCTAGCAGGGCTGTTAGATCCAAGAACTTAGGTCAGCTAGTCCAGACCAGAGTCCACGCCACCACTGAATCGCCAGTAGAATGAGGGCACTATCTAGTGTGCTACAGTATAGGGCAGCCCCTATAGCCCCCTATGCAGTGAATGAGTGGTTGGGGAGTAAGGGGGGCATTCTGACACAGCCTAAAGGTCCTTAGTATGTTCCTCATGCTCCGAATCACCAGATAAAATGATCGACTAAATGAATGTCATGTAATTTAAATTGTTTATTTCTCATTGAGATGGGAATGTTATGGGCTCACATGATGGTGGAGGTTATAGTGACCGTGATAAATGCAAATGCAGATCCCAGTCCTTTAATAAAAAACAGTAAACTTTCTTTTTGGAGATTATGCATATGATGCTTTACTTTTCATACAAAGACAGTTTCTCTCAAGTTAAATATGAAACAAGAATGTTTACCCCTTTTTGGTAGTATCACAATATACTGTGCTTTAATGCCTTTTTCACAGTATGTGTCATATCAGTAGATTGCTAAGGGCAACATCTTTGCTGTTGTAATGTCATGTTCATCAGAATTTATGACATTTCATGTCTGGAAAACACTTTTCTGTAATTATGCTATTGCATATGTAATATCTTTTTTTTTTTTTATCAATTTCACTAAGCTGCCTTGATACAAGATAGAATATAGGAATTAGGTTGCCTGTTTGAAATTAATTATGCAGACAATTCCAGTAAAATGCAGATTCCCTGCTTTGTTTAAAAGAAGACCACCGACATGTAAAACACAAGAAAAGGAAAGTGTTGTTGTTAAAATCAGCTTTATTCATCTACAATCGATTTAATGACTTGTATTTGATCAATTTAAAAGGAGAAAAACTTAAATTACAGTTGAATTCCAGAATATGTGCGGATTTACCCACCACTACAAATCTTTTTTTCCAGTTGATTGCCAAGTGTTACACTCTCTGAGACTTTGTTATGACTTCTAATAGCAAACAGGCTCATTCATTTGGCCAAATTAAAGCTTTGACAGCTCTCATTTCCCAATTTTAAACCATTACATTTATATTCCTTCTCCAGCTCCTTTGGTGAAGACAAGACAGCATTTCCGTTTCATGTATCTGCTGTCATCGCACATTTTTAAAGTCTTTGACACGCTTTGTGATTAATGGTCACAACACAGCTGGTATAAGTTGGATGTTCTCAAAATAAATTTTCCATATTAAGAAAAATGACTTTAAATCAAGTGACAAGGGGCTATTTTTACAGTGAAAAAAAAAAGTCAGTAAAATACAAGGCTGAATCATGCCTCATTGATCTGTCTTGACAGAGTAATTTAGGTGAGAAATGGTGAAGGTTCAAGTGTTGTCAACAAGAAAAACAAAGTGTACCTGCATTATAAATGCAAAGCGAAAAATAAAGGGGGGTGGTGACTGATGTAAAATTTAAGCTTTTTCTATTTTTCTACATTGTTTCTTTTTGAATGGCTGCACCGCCTCTATAATGTTTGGATTCTTTGTTAGACAGCATCTAACACAAGTTAGAAAAGCAGTGTGAGTCATTCATGACAAAAATCTAATGTAGCCTCCAAAACCTGACACGACATCACATCCTAGAGATATGCAGTTGTCAGCCTTCTTACTGTTTAAGCTGCTATTAAGCTGCTCCAGATAAAGTCGCAGAATGTGTGCAACAACTTAGATTCTTCTTTTGTTAGTCTCTCTGGAAGGAATCAACATCTTCGCAGCTCTGGCTGAAACAAGCTTTTTTTCATTTGAGATCTCTACTTTCAAGCTGAGAAGCTCCACTTATGTCAGTTGAATTACTGTCAGCAAAGGCAACGCCAGAGTTATATTTAAAGGCTTAGTGTTGCATATAAAAGCTTGTCATGTGTCTCTTGAAATAGCTATTACAAAAGTAACTTGTTTTAATTAAAAGTATGTAAACAAAAACAAATGCTTTTGAACAAACCAAGCAGCAATAAAAGACCATTTAAAAATTGCTTGTTTTGGCTCGGGTTGGTTTTTCTCTATCAACTGATGACAGCCGCTCCACTTTGTACAGTGATGAATGAACAGTTGCAGAATAATAAATGAGATTACTGGCTTATGTTTCTTGCACATTTTCCAGTTTCAGGAATCCAGCATCTTGTTTTTCTGCAGTCCAAGTAAAACTAAAGCAGATTTTTTTCTTGATTAAACAATAGGAAACTACGTAAAAGTCTCTGTATAGATGAACCATCATGTTTATTATGTGTCTGTGTCTGCAGTCCAACAGCACAGATGCTCTAGCAACAGAAATTTAGCTATTCTTTGCCTTGAGACTTGGGGGCTGCTCAACAGACTGGATGGCCATAAAAAAGATTAACTCGAATCAAATGAATATTAAAAGAGATCTGTTCCTGATTTACAAGTTAACTTCGAACTAAAAATGGATTTTTATAGCCAAACTTCAAAATGTTCCCATTTCTTACACTACAAATCTTTTAATGAAAAATTCTCCCTTTTAAACAAAGCTTCAAATTTTTCAGTTCAACTGGTTTCATCAAGTAAACTTTGGTAAAAGTGGGCTAATTAATTAGCAGTCCAAGTGAACTAAACGGGCAGTGCAACATTGCTCCATTATAAGCACTAACAGGCCTTTTAAAAAGCTGATGATGAATTGATGACAATGATAAATTGCTGTATAATTTGCCCCCGAACGCTCCCTCTCTCTCTCTTTCTTTGCCATCTAATAAATTATAGGCGAATAAAGTTTGTCTATGGTCTGCAAGCACAACCCTAGCAAATTATTATGGATTCTCCAAGCATGAGTCTTGCAAATAACTATGAAAGTTTCAGGCTAAATTCATGCGTGTGTATTGATCGAGTTATATGTAGGCAGCAGAGCAGCCAGCGGGTTAAAAATTCTGCGTGCAATGAAAATGACACGGGTATGATTCCCCAAGAGGACCCTTTTTTTTGCCAAGAATCTGACCTAAAGTGGCCTGTGTGTGTTTACAGAAGACAGTATGCTAATTTCAGCACACACTGCCTGTCACATTAACCATGCAGGTGACCAAAGGCATATGCTGCAGACTCATGCTGGAATAGAGAGTAAAATATAAATACCAAGTGTACATATTTCTCATTGTAGTCTATGTTGAAATGCAAACAATAAGGGTTATATGAAGGCATGATACCTTTGCATCAGTCCAGATTTACTACAGACCAACACTCAACAAGCTACAAAGAATGACCTGAAGCCAGTCACTTCCTGGAGTCCTCTGCTTCCATTTCAGTTTCCTACTCGTTTGAACTGGTGTGGAATTACTAAAAGAGCTGAAAGATTGTTGTAACATGGTTGTATTTTTATCTTTCAGCTGGTTTAGGCCCTGTAAACTGTGTAAAATCATATCTCTTCCCCATCCAGACATCAAAGCATCGAGCTCAAAAGATTTAACATTCCTTTCTGGAGTTTTATGTGTAGTACATCACCTCATCAAGGCGTTCGGCGTGCGTGTAGCTTGTGAGTGGGATTTTGCCTGGGAAATCAACAACAAGAAGAAACTCTAACCCTCAAGCCAGCTCAGCGAATCTTGTTTCACAGGACTGGATCGCATGGGGGCTTGCACCTGCGGGAGATACCGTGTTCTAACTCTGTGCAGCAGGGAATCAGAAGTTCTCCTGAGAGTAAAGACTTCAGAGATTTGGGATTACCTGCTCCCCTGTCATCAACCTCTCCCTCTCTCGTTCTCTTTGTTCCTCACAATCAAGCTTCAAAATGTTTGACGGTTTCAGCTTCCTGAAGGTGTCAAAGCTGCACTTTCAAGGTCGACAGAACAAACATGCTGGCTTTAGAGATCCATTGAAAACACGAAATGATAATGGTGTTCAAAAGGATCATGTAATTATGCATGATTAGTATGTCTGGGATGCTTTTGGATAGACTTAACCTTTGGTACTTTTGATGTCTTAAAGGCGGTATAGAAGATGTTTGCTGCAACTCAGAAAACAGGGACTGTTAGCAAGTTTTTGAATGAAGCATATGCTTGCAGTATTACACTCGCCAATCAATCACTCTCAATTACTTTTGCCTATTGCCTGTTAAACTGCCTGTCAGTCACTCTTACTAAGCTAGTAAGAGCTTGCTTCCGCACTTTATTCAAGAGAAGTTTATACAAAGACAGAAGGATCAAATATCTTTAACACAGTTAGGGCCAGCATAAAAGTAGGTGTGTATCTATTAGAGAAGTTCATCCAGCGGTTCTCAAACTGGGGGGGGGGGGGGCAGGGGGGCTCAGGGCTCTGTCAGGGGGGAACCAGCCAGGCCTAGTTTTTGTACTTCTAACAAAAAATGGGCATTTTGTTAAAAGTACTAATGAAAAAATGATGATGACTCAATAGGCACTGCCCCCCACCTCAAATGCAGTGCATTTTTTCATGTATTTCATGGTAGATGTTTGGGTACATGAGGTAGCGGTGGTGGGATGGGGGGCTTGACATTATTATTTCCAATGAAAAGGGGGGCCCTGCAAAAAAAAGTTTGAGAATCACTGAGTTAATCTAAGGAATAGTTTAGATAATCAACTAAAGGGCTCCAAAACAATAAATACATTGTAAAAATCTATAATATTAAATGTCATGGAAAACTACAAAACACTTAAATTAGAGAATTCATAATGATGATGATGATGATGATGATGATGATGGCAATGACAATAAGGATGTTAATAGTGATAGTGATGATGTTGACAATGATGATGGTAATGATAATGATGATGGTGATAATAATAAAAATAATGTTTTTGGGAATATTACGGTTATTATCTTATTTGCTTCTTGGGTGGATTGTTTGTTTTTTTGCTGTTGTTTATTTGTTACCTGGATGTTTCGTCCTATGTACTTATTTTGTTAGCATAATATAGAATGTTTCTTTTGTTTCTTTGTTATTGTTTAAATGCCAGAATTGTAAACAGGGTTAGGCATTAAAAGTTTAGAACTTCAGCCTAAACCCTTTCGGTCATGTGATGTTTCAGTGAAAAAAAATGTGTTGTGTGTCTTGAAATGAATGAATTCGACCAAATAAATAATATTAAACAAATAATAAATAATAGTAAGAGTGATTGACGGCAATGGACAAATAAAACATGTGATAACAGCTGAAATGATTGACGGATGTTTTTGTAAGCTTTTTATTAATCCTACAGTACCTTATGGTGCTGTGAACCCAATTTCATCAAATATTGCAAAATTATTCAAATAAACATCTTCTATATGACCTTTAAAGGGACATTGTGTAGCCGTTGTATATCGCTGCAACTTGTTCGTCCTGCACTCATGTGAAACCGGGCAGACAGCTAACAGATGACAGCCGCTGCATGTAAAGGCATAAACAAGCCTCTTTGTGAAGACGTGGTCTGTCAGTTACAGTGACTTCAGTCCCCATCTCTGATATGTTGTCATGACGATGTCATATTGTTATCCTGAGCCATGTTTTACCGTCTTTCTCTCAGCTTCTGTGATTAAAATGACATCTGGTTTGTTAAACTGAGGATAGCCGTCTGCCCAACTGCACATGAACGCAGCATCACACTCGATTCCTCATCACTGCCCGGGGTGACTTTTCAAAGGCATTACCTTGACCTGAGCCGACAATTTCAGTGTCTCCAGTGAGTTTCCGTGGTTTCCTACTGTCACGCTTCTACTGAAGATAAAAAACATGGCGACACAACATGGCAGCCTCCACCGAGCCTGCCAGTTCTATGTATACTGTTTGTGAATGATATGAACAGCAAATTCAGAGTTTGCTGGAGCACTTCAGTTTGTTGATGGGAGTGATTACTGGTTAATGGAAAAACACTTTTAAATGAAATAATCCATTTTTGTTAATAGAGAACAGGCGAATTTATACAATGTCCCTTTAAGAGTCATAAAATCTGACAGCAGATGAAGAAATAGAAATATTTATTTTCAACCAATTACAGTATAATCTTAAAGATTTTTTTGTGTAACATACCTTAAATAAATAAGTAAACTTTTTTACTTAAAACAGAATTGCCATATGCATTAGGCTCTCCTAAGACATGTTTTTTTTTTTTTTCCTAATATTACAACAAAGAAAAACATGACAAATAATTTATAGAGCTCTACTGTAGATGGCTCCTCAAATGTGGCTCATGACTGTGAGTTGATGAAACCAAAGACACACTTTACACATTTCGCACATTTCACACATTTCACACATTTCACACATTTCGAACATTTCGGTCATCCAAAGTTCATTTCATACAGCCGCTCTTCATGCAATGTATTGCTCGTTTGTTTTTTAAAGATTACTGTTTACATAAAACAGATGACACAAAACTACAAGTATGTTAGAAATATTTAAAAGTTGTCCATCTAAGAGTTAAATGTCTGGGGATCGGCCAAGGGATGTTTAAAACTTATTGGTGTAAATGTTATTTTATCTTGAAATTATGTGTAACTAGGGACACTGCAAAAACTCAAAATCTTATCAAGGATATTTGTCTAGTTTCTAGTCAAAATATTTGATCACATTTAATATGACCTAATAAAGAGAAATGTTTCAGTGAGATATAGGAACTTGTCTTAAGACAATGCATCTTACAGTCGTCTTCAAAAATATTCCTCCAGTTAATGAAAAGGCTAAATTCATGATATTAATGGAAATAATAAGAAAGTAGAGAAACTAATAATAAATAAAAATGTCACAAAATTAGAATTTAGTGAAATAAAATATTGCTTTTGGTTTGTGGTTGGAAATAATAATAATAATAATAATAATAATAACAACAATAAACACATTAACAAAACTGTCCCAAACACATTAGAGCACCTTTTCCATTAACAGTGGACCAACATACCTGTCAACAGGTGCACATGATTGGATGTTACAGAAAACCCCTGATTGCAGTGATTGTCTCAAAGTGTTGCTCAACAAAATCTCAGTTCAGGAGTCCCATCATTGTTATTTACTTGTTTTATTCTTTGTATGTTTGTTTTTAACATTTCTGTTGAAACACAACTCAAAATCAATGTCATGATTTTCATAAAATTTTCATTTATTATTCAAATTTGTCAATTTCAACTTATTTCACTGACAGATGATTTTTTCCTTCTTTAATTGGAGGGTACAAATAATTTTGAGGACATCTTATTTTAAGAAAACTTATCAAAAAATTTTTACTTGTTCTATGGGCATATTTTTTTGCTTATTAGAAGCAAAAGACATCTTTGCTTAAGCAATAAAAATTCTGCCAATAGAAAAAAGGAAATTTTCTTGAAAAGATTTTTTTAAATAAAATGTATCATCTTAAAACAAGTTCCTATACCTCACTGAAATGTTTCTGTTTAGGTCATTATATCTGATGTCCAGTGCAATGAGATATTTTGACAAGAAATTAGACAAATACACTTGGTGAGATCTTGAGTTTTTGCATTGGACATCTCATTTTGCTTGAAAGGTAACAGATCAGCTGTCAGTGCTAGCACTGGTGGCTAGTGGTTTGCTCCCTGCTTGCGCCCACGGAGCCCTCAGCTAGTAGCAGAGTGGCACAACCATGGTTTTTATCCAGCTAATAGCACGCACAATCACACAATTCAGCTATCAATTAAAACTGAAATAAACAAGGTTTCCTTTCACATCGAAATAAAGAAATAAAAAAAAATAAACAACTGATTTTTACTTTGTAAAAAGCTAAAAAAAAACAAAAACCAATGGCTGGCTTGAGGTGAGCAAACCAGGTTCCATATAGATCCCAGAGGGATGTGATACTTCACAGCAAAAAGACAAAAGAGTTGTTTCAGAAACAAACATCTGGGAAGAAAACACAACAAATACTAAAGTGGATAAAGAGGATGTTATATTAACGGCACTGGTTGGTCACATTTGTTGGATTTGAGATTGTTGCTTTCCATCATTTGGCATTCTTTCCGAGCAAAATGAACGCAGCAATTTTATTTGAATTTTTCTCCAGGCTGCACTGTCAAAATGCAGTTTCTTTACTCATCATACACTGTAACAGGAATGAATAAATAGGTAAATAAACTTCAAAAGGGTTTAGAGATTTCTAAGGGTTTAGAGGGCAGTTTTTAATTTGTGGCTCCGAGAGCAGCAACTTTTGTTCTCACAGTCACACAGAGGCAAAAGTGAAGCTGCTTTTTTCTATAAACTATAAGTCTGGATACCTTCAGGCTTCCATTTGCACTCCCATTCAAGCTGCTGGCTTCCTGTTCTGCATCTGGATACTGAGTCATCAAAATAAACGTGACAGAGCAGGCCTGTATGCCTGTTGGAGGATAACATTTAAAAATTGATATAAATACCCAAAAGCAAGCAGTCAGCTGCTGACAATAACTTTTACAATTAGTCGCCAAACTTAAATACAGCTTATTTCTGGAGTGAAGGTGGAGGGTGGCTAGGTTTGTTTTCAGTGAATTTCTGTCTCACTGAGTGTAAGAACTACAGGAAAAAGTGTGATAAACTTTGTGCATGCCAACTGCTATTTGACTCGTAACTTTTTCATTTCAGTTTTTTTTTCCCACTAAATTCATCTGTTCTTTTAGTTTACTTAAACCAATCATGCCTCCCCAATTTTTAATGCTGCCCCCAGCTTTTATAGACATTTTTTATGAATTTATTTCTTGCCTTTCCTGCTCCATCCCTTGTCCACACAGCCCTTGGTCCACATTTGTCTCACAGACATGTAAAATCAACACAACATTCGAACACCCATTTATGTGTTGGAAGCATGTAAATATGTTAAATTAAGAGGCAGTTATGTAGAAACCAGCAAGCACCCCCTCCATTAACCATACAGTATGAGGAAGTCATGTTCATTTCACGCATCTCTGTCAGAGCAGCATATGGCTACCAGGGGGTGACGTCCCACCACAGGCAATGGTGCAAACACACCGGTGTGAAGGATGGAGATTCATTCACTCAGCTAAGAACAGAATTCTAGTTAAATATATATTTTCTGGATGGTGTCAGTTTTCCCAAACCATTTTTTTTCACTCAGCATGAGTTTTTGTTGCCTTAGCCTAATAATGGAGTTCTCTATAATCTACTGTAAACCTATAGAAGTAAAAGCTATGAGTTGAAAATAAATAAATAAATAAATAAATACCTACCAATGGGACCCATAAATCAAAGTATTTTGTGGACCTTTATGTTTCCTATCATGTAAGTTCAGGTTTCCTTGATTGTACCTTTCTATGCTGCTGCCATTCCTGCATGCATTTCAGTTTTCTTTCTTTTTTTTTTGATACACCACTGCCACATGTCACAACCTTCACAGCAGAGTCCTCACCAGCACAAATGTAAAATAAACAGTAGGGATGTTCAATATTGGCTTTTTTTTTTTTTTTTTTTTTTACTGATATCTAATACCCAATATTATCCAACTCTTAAATTCCGATATTAACCGATACCGATATATCTCATGTTTTGAGAAATACAACTATACTCTGCTCTGAGAGTAAAGATCCCAAAATAGCCTTATCTCTGCCAGAGGAGTTCATTTTGGACATCTGACTGCCATATATCAGATACTAGCAGGTATTAGCCAACATGTGGCTAATTATAATGTTTCTGACAACTTGGTAACCTAATCAACAACTTAAAACCAGACATAAGCAGCTTCAAAGCAAGTCAGTTTGTAGCAGCAGCAGCTGTACCACAGTCACATGACTCTAAAAGGAATGCTGGGATATGAAGTTCTTCCAGAATAACAGGGACTTTCGTTTTTAAAAATATCAGTCCAAAAAAACTATACCAATATTTTCCGATATCACATTTTAATGCAAATATAAGCAGACCGATAATATTGTACATCCCTACTAAACAGTGATTCCTCTGTATTGATTTGGCCATAGAGCCCCTTTAAGGCTATATTGTTAGCGATATGCCGTAAAAATACCAGGAACGAAATCTTTTCATATGGACAACATCAATATTTCTAACTTGAAGCTCCATTACCAAATTGACGCCTCTAGAAGCAAGCAGCGATGGGATACTCTGCTGTCAGACATCTGATCTGCACATGAAGCCTTGAACCTTCCACTATGTCACCCGTTGGTTTCTGTTGGTTTCAAACACCCCTCATGGAGACGGACATCAACGGAGCCATGTGTCCCTCGCCCAGACGCGGGTCACCGGAGCCCCCCTCTGGAGCCAGGCCCAGAGGTGGGGCACGGAGGCAAGTGCCTGGTGGCCAGGCTTTCACTCATGGGGCCCGGTCGGGCTCAGCCCGAAAGGACGACATGGGCCCCTCTTCTTGTGGACCCACCACCCGCGAGAGGGGCCATAAGGGCCGGGTGCAGTGTGAGTTGGGCGGCGACTGAGGGCAGGGGAGACCCTGGCGGTCCGACCCCCGGCTGCAGAAGCTAGCTCTAGGGACGTGGGATGTCACCTCTCTGGTTGGAAAGGAGCCTGAGCTGGTGCGGGAGGTTGAGCGGTTCCAACTAGATATAGTTCGACTCACCTCCACGCACAGCTCGGGCTCTGGGAACACCATCCTCGAAAGGGGCTGGACCTTGTTCCACTCTGGAGTTGCTCCCGGTGAGAGGCGGCGAGCGGGTGTGGGCATACTCATTGCCCCCCGGCTCGGCGCCTGTACGTTGGGGTTCACCCCTGTGGACGAAAGGGTAGCCTCTCTCCGCCTCCAGGTGGGGGGACGGGTCCTGACTGTTGTTCGTGCCTATGCACCGAACAGCAGTTCAGAGTACCCACCCTTTCTGGAGTCCTTGGACGGTGTGTTGGAAAGCGCGCCTTCCGGGGACTCCATCGTTCTGCTGGGGGACTTCAGTGCTCACGTGAGCAACGACAGTGAGACCTGGAGGGGCGTGATCTGGCGGAACGGCCCCCATGATCTGAAACCGAGTGGTGTTTTGTTGTTTGACTTCTGTGCTCATCATGAATTGTCCATAACAAACACCATGTCCGGCCATAAGAGTGTCCACATTTACACCTGGCATCAGGACACCTTAGGCCGCAGTTCCATGATCGACTTCGTAGTCGTGTCATCAGACTTGCGGCCCCTTATGCTGGACACTCGGGTGAAGAGAGGGGCGGAGCTGTTCACTGATCACCACCTGGTGGCGAGTGGGCTCAGGTGGTGGGGGAGGTTGCCGGTCAGACCTGGCAGGCCCAAACGTGTCGTGAGGGTCTGCTAGGGACGTCTGGCGGAGTCCCCCCGTCAGGGAGAGCTTTAACTCCCACCTCCAGGAGAGCTTCACCCATGTTTTGAGGGAGGTGGGGGACATTGAGTCGGAATGGGCTGTGTTCCACACCTCTATTGGTGAGGCTGCTAGTCGGAGCTGTGGCTGTAAGGTTGTCAAGGCCTGTCGTGGCGGTAATCCCCAAACTCGCTGGCATCGGTCACCAGCGGTGAGGGATGCCGTCAAGCTGAAGAAGGAGTCCTACTGGGCCTTCCTGGCCTGTGGGACTCCTGAGACAGCTGACAGGTATTGGCGGGCCAAGCAGACCAACTTTCTTCAGCTAAACAAAAACAAAACTGAGGTGATTGTTTTTGGAGCCAAAGAGAAACCACAGCAGGTCGTCACAGAACTTCAGTCCATACACCTAAAAACCACCAATCAGGCCAGAAATCTGGGTGTAGTGATGGACTCAGACCTAAACTTTGAAAAACACATCAAAGCGATCACTAAATCAGCCTACTATCACCTGAGAGCATCTCAAGGATAAAAGATCTGATGTCTCAGGAAAATCTGGAAAAACTAGTCCATGCATTCATCTTCAGTCGACTTGACTACTGTAACAGCGTCTTTACTGGTCTACCTAAAAAATAAGTTAAACAGCTGCAGATCATTCAGAACTCTGCTGCCCGAGTTCTCACTAAGACCAGAAAAGTGGACCACATCAGTCCAGTTCTCAGGTCTTTACACTGGCTGCCAGTCCATCAGAGAATAGACTTTAAAGTTCTGCTGTTGGTCTATAAAGCTTTGAATGGTTTAGGTCCAAAATACATCAGTGACCTCTTGACCCAGTATGAACCTACTAGACCCCTCAGGTCATCTGCATCCGGCCTTTTATCAGTTCCCAGAGTCAGAACCAGACATGAAAAAGCTGCGCTCAGCTATTTAAATCCAGGTTGAAGGCCCACCTGTTCTCAGCTGCATTTACGTAGATTTTATTCAAAAGTTAAAATCCGCACATCTCTATCGTCTCTATTTTTAATGAAATGAAATTAAATGTAATGAATGAAATGAAAATGAAAAATACTTTATTCATCCCTTTTATCAGTTCCCAGAGTCAGAACCAGACATGGAGAAGCTGCGTTCAGCTTCTATGCTCCACATGTCTGGAACAAACTCCCAGAAAGTCTCAGATCAGCTGAAACACTTAGTTTATTCAAATCCAGGCTGAAGACCCACCTGTTCTCAGCTGCATTTACGTAGATTCTATTCAAAAGTCATCAACATCTCTATATTCTCTCCTTTTAATTTTAAATGCTTTTAATTTTGAATCATGCTTCTGATCTTTTTTTTTCTCCCTTTTGCTTATAATGTTTTACGCAAAGCAATTTGAATTGTTCTGTACATGAATTGTGCTATACAAATATAAACTTGCCTTGCCTTGACATACCTGATCTATAACCTACATGTACATGTATTTTATTTGGATTACAATGATCTGGCAACTTTTTTTAAATTATTGTGGGACTCCCAGTGTTGGAAAGGCTGTTATAGGCTACAATAGGCATGGTGTGTGAGCGCTTTGATCATCATCTATTCCACCTTTCAGTGTTGCTCACTTTTTGACATTTTTGGTCAAAGTAGACAGACCAAAAACTTAGTTAACAGCAATAAGTGTCATCCCTGTCATCCTTTTGAATTTGGAGGAACTGCAATGAATATTTGTTTGGGTTTTGGATGTGTGAATGAGTGTTATTCAGTTGTGTGTGAATAAGAATTTCAGCTGGAAACCACCATAAATTGCCATTTGTACTTTCATTCTTCCCCTTACTTAACCCGGTTCCACTCTCTTTCATCCTTTTATAAGATCAGAGTGTTTGTTGTCCCGTTTGTTGAGTTCAGCTTAGCGATGTCATTCCCGGCCTCTGTTTAGCTCCACAATCCAAGCCGAGAAGAGTGTTTCTTCCATTAAAACGCAACCTTATCATGATAACCACACCATCTGGACCAACTTCCCGATGATTTACACAGAGCAGATGTTTGCCTAAAGAAAACAACGCTCCTTCTGAGTGCATCCAATGGATAATAGTTCCTACTTTCTAACACAGCAGGGCACATAAAAAGCTGAGGTTATCAAGCCATGACTGCTTATGTAGTTGCACTCTGACCTCGTTTGGTTGTCTACTATATAAATCTGCTTCTGCATTTTTTTTTCTTTTTTCCGCAAATAAGAAAATCTCTTTTACTTTCCCCTTTCCTGCTCCTACTTTGTTCTGAAAGAAGATTTTTAAGGCTGATGAAGGTGGATGCTGGAGGAGATTTTGTTGACGAGATGAGAGGAGTAAAAACAGAAAAAGAGAAATCCCTTCCAAGCAGACACACACTCATACGGGGGCACACTTGTTTGAAATTGAAGAAGAGTGTTAAAATAAGAGGCAGAAAAAGAGGGGAATTGTTCCACCACAGAGGCAAGAGAGAGAAAAAGCCCAAATCAATGGAGGCATGATAATGAATTATTTCCTCGCCAGAGAGGAGTTAGAGGAGAGAGATAAAAGCAGACCACATGCTGTGCCACTAACAGCCTGAAGGCTGCTGCCTGTGAATTATGGTGTGCTGGAACACACTTGCTGCCCTCGGGAACCATTGGTTGCAAACAAAAGAGAAAGAGGATAAAATAGAAGTAGCAAAGTCCCAAAGAGATGAGGGGACCAGAAAATGGATGTCGGTGGGGGTAACGGGTCACACCAAAGCCCCTCGTGGCCCTGCAAAGCATGGATTTACATCTCTATGGCTAATTAGAGACATAACGATGAAATTAAAGGGGCGGAAATGAAAGACGGACAGACAGAGGAGGGATTCTGTAAAGCAGGGGCCGTGCTGAATGAGATTACTCAGTATGTGTAATTATAAATGATATTAAGTGTCTGGTACAACACAGACTGTCAGTGATGAGGAGTCACATCGTAATGATTCCTAAATGATGCCCTCAATGCTCGACAAGATCTTAGTATGAATATTTCCCCGCTGCAACATTACCTCCACTTAAAAGCCAAGGATTTTCAACATCTGTGAGAAACAGACACGTACATCCTGTCTTTGCTTGTCCTCAACAAAAACATCATGCTGGGATTTAGACATTTGATTTATAAAAAGGTTTAATGGGTTGCATTTTCAGTTGAGGTCACTTTCACACGTACAGTGTTTTTTTTTTTTTTTTTAATTCAAAACTCTCTTTAACTTTCTGCAATGAATGGAAATGATGCAGTCAATGGGCCATTCAAGATTTAATCTTAATTCTATATGTTTCGATATTCATCCAAAGTGACTTGGTATTCAAACACATTATAGACAGGGTGCTTGCAGGCTTCATTAAGTTAAATTTAAAGGGCCCATATTGCAGTCTTAAAAGAAAGCTTGCTGCACAAACTGCTGAAAGTGATGGAGGATTATTTACATCCTTTACACACCACAGTGAAGAATCAACAGTGTGTTTCGTGGGAAGCTTCTGCAGGTCTGTAAGACGGAGAGGTACAGAAGGTCATTCCAACCAACAGCCATCAGCCTGAAGAACAAGACCTCTACTTAATTTATTATTGCTATAAACTTTATGCATTTAATTTTATTCTACCATAGACACATGTACTGTATGAAATTGTGAAATAATTTTGTGTCCGCTCATAGCTGCAACTGAGCCATTTCTTGCCAGTAGTCGTCACAGGATTTGTAGTTTAATCATCACGTAACTGTACCAACACTTGTAGCTATCCAAGCTGCTTAAACAAATGGATGGAATCAACTTCCGATTTGCTCCGTTTTATCCAGTATATTCTATGTGGCAAAAGCTTCTTTGGAATAAATGAGTAAAAAAATTAGACTTGTCATATTCAAGACCTTGGATGAAAAGTTGGTTGTCTTTATAACATTTTAAAACTATAGGGCTGTCAAAAAAATAATCCTGATTAATCACATTGCTTTTATCACTTCTAGAACACATTTAGGATGAAAGGTGTCTCACCAGGAATTCTGCATTTATCTTTAGTAGACTAGACTAATGAAACCCTGTCCTTACATGTCTACCTAAATCCTTCAGACAGCGGCAGTTTAGTCCAGAATGTTGCTGATACGTCCACACAGGCTGACTTCATAACTGTCTTAATGTGAAGCTGAAATTCCGGTCTGAGTCCTGGACTTCTCCCAGATTTTTAGCTTGGTTTTAGCCTTTAAGTTTTAAAACAAAAGTTAATGTATTTTCTGCGTATACCAGTACTAATTAAAAAGAACATCTCTTGTTTGACAATAGGATTAATTTAGGATTTTTTTGACAGCCCTATTTAAAACCTTAAATTTTAAAGTTTACAATTTTAAGTAAGGGATAATCTATGGAAAGCAGGTCATTATCGGGAAATACTGACCGACAGGGCGAAGCAGGTATAATAAGCGGTATATTATCCCGCTTATTATATGGCTACTTGCGAAAAATAAAATTCAAATTAAAGTCTTCTATTTTTGTGAGGGTCAAATAACTTTCTGATGTTTAACGCTCAGATTAAAATAGTTCCCTACAGTCAAGGCCAGGTCAGGGAACTTGTTGCTTAGCAACGTTTGTTAGTTGAGTGACAGTGGCTGGAATTTGTGCTAGCACCTTTGGCTAGCACCGGCTATTCCTGTATGTTGAACTGGACATTTCCTCCTCGGCTGTTCTGATGTTTTATGCTAAAAATAAAATAGTTCCCCACAATCGGGGCACCTGTTGCTTAGCGACGTTTGTTAGTTGAGCCATGGCGGCTGGAATTTGGCCTAGCACCGGCTATTTCTGTAAGTTGAACTGGGCATTTCCTTCTCTGCTGTTGGCTGTATGTGTCTTACCTCTGGTCTTCTTTTTGTCTTTTTCATTTTGGAGAGGGTGAATTCTTAAACTCAGCCTGGACCCAACGCTCAAAATCTCCACACTTGCCGAAGACGTTCAAATTATTTGAGAAGTCATCCATTTTTGGTCGCGAGGTGTCGCTAAGTGCCTGCTTGCTGGGTTTTTTTGCCGTTTAGTGACCGTACTACTTGCGATGCGGAGGGATTTTATTATCACCGTAAGACCACAGGTTAAAAAAAGAAAAAAAGATCCGTTGCCATTGGCACTATATTGTCACAGCGGTCATTATACTAAAATAATGACCGCTGGAACATTGGGAAAACCCATTCAAGTCAACGGAGCATTCAACAGCATTATAAAAAGCCGTATAATAAACATTTTTAAGACCCTGCAACAACCCCGTGTAGCACACTGTGATGCTCAATGTTCAACATGCAAGCTGAGAACTGAACCTGCAACTTCCTTGTTGAAGGGCAGCCACCCGGAAACTGAACCACCAGCCCCCAGATTAGTTGGTGATACTCTCTACTTCCCGAGCCAAAGCTGCCACGGTTGTGAGAAAATTCATTATTATACTTAAAATATTACTAAAGAACAATTAAATATAAATACGAGATAAATTAAGATTCAGTTTGAAGCTGCAGTTTGCTTGTGGCTTATTATCCTTCATGTTCAAGCAGCACAATGGTGAATTCAGCCGCACTTCTTATTTAATTGATGTGATTTTTAAATGGTAAAATTTGTCTGCAAACCTTACAGACTTCTACATCATCCGTCTCTGATGTTAACCTACTTACTTTTTTCCAATCCATTTCCCCTCATCAGTTGGTTTATTCATTCATTACGCTTCTTAAAATTACTTTTAACATTTTAGCACAGATCATATCAAAATTTAAAACATCCAGTTGACTTTTCCTGACAGTGTAACAAGGCTCATGTTAACATGCAGATAATAAACTGAGCTTTGCAAGTCATTTTATGGCTCATCTTAAATTATGTATGTGTTTGATTTGTTGAAACCTATAGCTTAAGAATATATTTTCTGAAGCTCAACTTATTTTGCTGCCATGCAAATTCTCATGTATTGTGATTTTGTGTATATCTGGCCAAAAATGAGAGCAGCCAGTACCATCACAAACAAGTCTGTGTATTTATGTTTTCTTGTTGGGTGCTAGCGTGGTTTGAATTACTCTCATCAGGTTTGGCTGGTGTGCAGTAGGAGATTTTGCCTGGTAAAACAGTTACCAAAATATTACTGATAACATAGACCATTTCCAGGAAGCAGTATCATCTCCCCAGAAATATATCACTTTCATTCACTGGGTGTGAAGTCTCATGTTTCTAGATTTGTGCTTGTGAACATGTTAAAAAAGATGTTCATAAGTGAGCTTTTGTTGGTCTAGTAGCAAGATTTTTTTTTTAAATATATGTTTTATTTAATATACTTAGCCATTGCCAAGCCATCTGTTTCTTTCTGCTTCCAGCCTTAATTATAACCTAGCCTAATCCGCTCAGAGCCCCATCTTCATAGCAAACACTGAGACATGATAGTGGCACTGATCTCCTCTTACTCTTGAAAGGCAAAAGGAATGTATATAATACTATTTTTGTAAAGTATTTGAGTATTTGCGTTTGGCTACATTTTGATAGGACCAGAATTGAGGTGATGAGAGCCCCAGCAGGAGGATGTAATTATGGCAAATGTCCTCAACCCAGAAACCCAGAGGAGGTCCTGTAATCTGGGGGTTTCAGGACTGTGCTATATAAATTTTGTGTTTGGAGAATAGGACTGGGGCATCAGAGAAGTGGAATGGCAAGCACAGAAATGATCTTAACACTTACATGTGAGGAAAAGGACTCTTTCTGTTTTTAGTGATTTCACTCAGATGAACGATTAATCAAAACAGATCATCTGGCAGATGTTTACAAAGCATTGCTATTTCAGTCGAGTGTTTCACTGAAAAGTGCTTCACAGTGCCTTGGATACTGATTTAATTACACTTATTTGTAATGTCATAAAACAAACAGATGGGCCACTGACTCAATTTATCCTTCAAGGATGTCACTCACGCTCTCTAGTTTAGATCCGCACATTAAGATGGTGTTTGTTTTTCAAGACGGATCAACAGACACCGTCCTGTCATGTTTCATTGTTGACGTTCCCTCTGTTCATCCCCCCAATATATAAGATGTCTATACTCTAAGACATAAAATAGTCTTGTATCTCAAACCACACACACCTTTAATCCTTAATTGTTGATCGTGCGCAGGCTTCGAATTGCCTACTTTACTGTACCTCCGGCTTTATGTTTCTCTGCTTTCTTCCCCTCTTGCTCCACGGGGAATTAGCTGCATCGGGGAAGTGTTGCACTAAATAAATGATTCAGAGATTAAACAGACAGCCACAGTTGCCATGGCAACCCGCGGGGCATCTTTAGCTTTTGTAGTCAGAGTACTGCAAGGTGACCATTGGCTGTGAGATGTTACCGGAGCATTTATGTGCATCTCAGCGTATGTGAGGTCCATGTTTATTTGTCCATGCGTGAGTATGTGAGCGCCTGCATTTGTGAGGTGATTAGGCGAACTGAAGAATTAATTGGCTGCTTCCCACAAGACTACAGATATGGGAGATATATTACATGCTTCATTTCCATAAAACTTTGCCTGGTGTCTGTGATAAAGACAGTAACTCACTTGTGTTTAATGTAAGTGTCTTCATAAAGGGACTATGGGAAAAGGTCCCTTTTTTTAATCAATATTTTCAGGAATATTTGAACAGAGCAGAGAAAGAGTCCGAATATGGTACAAGAAATATGTAAGCGGCTGTGTGTGGCCACTATTTTCTTAATGTTTCAGTGGTTTGATGAACATTTAGCAGAATCAGAGCAAGTGTTTTGTCCCTTGTGAGCAGCTGTAGCAGAATTATACAGCATGCTGGTGGGATGAGGACGACACTGAAAAGCTCTCATGATTGAAAATTTCACATTACTAGGAACCTATGATACTGCTATTGATATTTCCTTGTTATTCCACACTAATTAAAACATAGTCATGAATATTATATTGCATTTCTGCCATTTTATATCATTTCTCGCTAAATGTTACATCCTGAAACGTAAAATGATTTGGCAGGGCGCCTGTTCATTACAGCGTCTCAACTAAAAATCAGAACTGGCTAAATGTGTCTGAACTTTTCACTCACAAAATGTCACAAAATGCAACTGAACAGTGCTCTTTACTTAATGAGATTTTCCAACTTTTTGCCACAAAATGTTGTCAGGTTGCTAAAAAAAAGAAATAAATAAAAAAAAGAAGAGGAAACCAGAAAGAAGTCATCCTTATAGGAAAATCACATCGTGTAATCTGAGATTTGATCTTCGGAAGTCAGTCAGTCAGTCATTTTCTGTACCGCTTATCCAGTTCAGGGTCGCGGGGGTTGCTGGAGTCTATCCCAGCTATTATCAGGCAAGTGGCAGGGTACACCCTGGACAGGTCGCCAGTCTGTCGCAGGGCCAACACAGAGAGACAGACAACCATCCACACTCACACTCACACTTAGGGACAATTTGGAGTGACCAATTAACCTAACATGCATGTCTTTGGACGGCGGGAGGAAGCCAGAGCACCCGGAGAGAACCCACGCATACACGGGGAGAACATGCAAACTCCACACAGGAAGGCCGCTCTTGGAATTGTTCGAAGTTCGAACAATTCCAATAGCGACCTTCTTACTGTGAGGCTGCGGTGCTAACCACCACACCACCCTATCCCAGCTATTATCAGGCGAGAGATGGGGTACACCATGGACACAGAGAGACAGACAACAAATACATTCAAAGATGTGCATGTTTATTCTGAAAATGTGACAGACCTGACAGTCACTCTGAGGAAACTTCTACTAGCTAATTGTGCATTTAAGAGTGCACATCTTAAACGTGCCCCCCCTTTATTTTTCACATACTATACAGCCGTTGTTCCCTACTGCCATGAAGGGTCCCTCTTCATGCAATTACCAAAAACCTGTGTACCCCCTTCGCCGCCGTTTGTTTAATCCTCAGATTAAATCAGATTTTTAATCAGATGTTTAATCAGATTTGCTTTTATGCTTCCGTTTGCTCCGTTCTCGCCACAAATGATGCATTCTGGTTGATTCCTTTCCTGTAACTGTAACCGAATAAAAATGATAAAGAAAAATGTGAACTTGCTCAACCCATCTCTAGTGGAGATGAGATTAATTTTAATCACATTGGCTCTGAACAGTCAAAGCTTTGGGGACCCCACTGTGCTCCCTGGGGATCACCTTTTGGGGTTCCTGACCCAGTGTTGGGAATCACTGCTATGGAGTATTGTCTCTACTCTCTTGTTTGTTTTATTGTTTTACCTCCTGTCCCAATGCCTCCATCCTTAAAAACAAACAAACAAACAAAAAACAACAACAACAAAAAACAAACAAACACAACAAAACAAAAAACCCTAAATGAGCAAAAAAACAGTGATTTGACTGTTCAGATGACTGGGCCAAATGGCAGGATGCCAGATATACCAGACTGTTTATTTGAGATACGGATGCTTGATTAATCAAATTCTAGTCTTGATGATTATTTTGGCTTCCTGCATTTAAATGAACATGATTGTCCTCAAATTCAAAAGGAATGGCGATCAGCTGAACAAAATCCATACAGTAGCATCTCAAGCCTCCATAAATATGACCTGCAGGCTGTACTAAAGATTATTAAAATTTGTTTTACAAAAAGTTTTGAACATGAATGTACAAACAGTCTCTTTGGCTGTAATCATGCAGCCATATTAAATGATCCAAATGAGCCAGAACATGGTTAGGGAAATCTGATATGATGCTGTTAAGTTAAGGAAGACAAAAAAAAAATAAATATGAAGTGTAATATCATGTCTTCAATGTGTTTCACATAAATGGCAGTGATGATAACAGGAAAAGCTAATGTTATAAGACATTCAACACATGAAACAACTGTGATCTTTGATTCAAGATTTTGGCTAAAAAGTAAACATCACTCAGTACAACGTGTAAGAAGTTGGATCAAAGCCTTTCTGGTCCCTTACCTGTTTCTGCAGCTAGTGGACAGAGGGTAATTACCCAGGAATAAAGACGGCACTCAGAAGGCACCAAACCCCCTTAAACACACCGGCAATTAGCTGTTAAGGTCCACTGAGCGGTAATGAGGCATCAGAAACAAGCTGGAGGAGAGTGTGCATGCAAGGAAAGGAAAGGAAAGGAAAGGAAAGGAAAGGAAAGGAAAGGAAAGGAAAGGAAAGGAAAGGAAAGGAAAGGAAAGGAAAGGAAAGGAAAGGAAAGGAAAGGAAAGAAGAATATCAAGTAAACTTTGAGAAAACAGATTAGGAAAGGAAGCATTGAAAAACTGCAACGGAAATGCTGAAAATGAGAAGAAAATACAAATAGACTGGGGAGATAAGATAATGATTTGGGAGCGATAACATGGACAACTGAACAATGGAAAGCAGAAGAGAGGAAAAGGTGTAAGTCATGTTTTGTGGCAGGTTTCAGAGGAAACTCGACTTCAAAGCCAGTGCGGTTGACAGCTTAGCTGCAGATCTCTCACCCACTTGGCTGTCAGAGAACAACAGACTCTCCTTGTAAGAGTGATATCTGATCTCAGCAAGATCATTTGTGCAGATTAAGGACAAACTAGGAACATAAAGGATCAAACCCTGTCAAGGGCTGCTGGGCAACAACACACACAGATATTATCTTGCATCCTAAACCAGGACTCACTTGAAGCTTCTTTTTATGTGCAAGTCAACATGGAAACAGATCTGGCAACGACTATAGTCCACAGATAAAGATACAGATGATGCACATTGTCTGAAAACAAACTTCCTCCAGGTAAATAAGAAAACAATCATTCTCACACTTTAACTCCTCACCGTAAATGGCAATTGTGTTTGTATAGTTCGGGTTACAAAATGCAAAAAAATGGTTGCTCCTCTATGTTTAACACTCATGTCCAGTAACTATTACTGAAAAAGGATCAGTTGATATCAATCACATGATGTCACATTATGTGACTGCATTATTCTAACATTTCAAATTAAGTGTTCTTTAGTGAGAATTAAAATAATACATAATAAGGTCATTTATTTATATTAGGGCAATATTAGCAACATGTCATTTTCTAAAACTACAGCAGTTCTTTGTTGGGAACAGTTTTAAGTAAAAAAAAAAAAAGAAGTGTTATTGCAGTATGAATTATGTCATGATTATAAAATTAGGGGAATAAAAGTAAAATTAGAACAACATCCGAAATGAACACTTAATTATACCGAGGCAACAAAATCAAAGCATTTCTCTGCGGGCGACTAATTCGTTCCATTTTCTTTTGTTTAATTTGCTGTTGTGGAGAGACCAGAAGTCCCAAACCTCCCAGGCTGGGAAGTATTAGTCATTGGGCTGAAAGTGGTCCATTAAAAAAACTAAACAAACAAACTTCATAATACCAAATGGTATTTGTAATGACACTAAAAAGCAACCTGTTTGGCCCCATTCATCCCTTGACTGAACCATGTCTGAGTTCAGTGGCACTTTTATCTTACAAATGAATTTCAAATGTGGTTCAGCTATTGTGAAATAGCTTCAGTATCCCCATCAATGTGCTAATTAACCATGTGCTAGTTACTTTACCTTAAACATATCTCTCAGGATTTCCCTTGTTATGTTGAAAAAACCTCACCCTGATGTGGATTCTGCATCTGTTCCTTTGTGGTTTTGAATGGATTAATACACACTTAGAAATATTAATCGATCAATAGCCAACACACGAACTTAGTGAAGTTATCTTTGCTGCAGATTGAAGTAAAGTGTGTTTTCTGGGTGCATCTGCCTGCTGTTGCTGACCTCATCAGACAAGTACTTTACTTAAAAGTGAGAAAAACAATCAGTCTTTGTGAACAAATCAGTTTTAGTGGCCATCAGTTAAAAATGTCACGAATTCCACTTTTACTTCACAACTGGAAATGGGACTTATTTTGTCACCATGGCTTTCTATGGGCAAAATATTCTTAAAATGTTCTGTAAAATAATCAAAACATGGCAACGAAAGAACCTCTGAGGAAAGTTAATTTAGGCCAGTGATTCCCAAAATGGGGACTCCAACCCCCCGAATTGGAAGAGGGGATGCTTTGACTTTAAAGAGCCTGTGTGATAGTCAAATACCAGAAAAAAAAATCTGACAGGATCATGAAAATTTCTTTAAAATATATAAACTATCGAAGATAAAAAAAAAAATCTACTTAGTATGGCACACCTCAGGGACTTTCAGTCAAATTCCCTTTGTGTGAAGTTTAGTGGAGCAGTTGATGTTTATCCTGGTAACTTGCTTTTATATGCGTGTCTTGAATAATCTGTGGTGGGAAAAGTGACAACTGTTCCACTCTTGAACAACACAGTTAAAGACAGAAGGAGAGAAATGGATGTAGATTGTCAAAACCGGAGGAACGACAAGCTGTTTGCAAATTATGAAACAACGCAAATAAGTCCATGTTTAT
Organism: Atherinomorus stipes; assembly: GCA_023101725.1. Lineage (NCBI taxonomy): Eukaryota > Metazoa > Chordata > Actinopteri > Atheriniformes > Atherinidae > Atherinomorus > Atherinomorus stipes. The sequence goes on from JALJCO010004862.1 coordinate 968,633, forward strand.
CGTTAACCTGCAGCAGATTGAAGGTAACAAGTAAAACAAGACCTTCTCAGCAAAATACATATTTAGCTGTGGGCTCTTTTCGTTCATTCATTTGCCTTATGCAAGGTTATTATAGTTAACTAGAACTAATGAAAAAACTAAATTTTGAAAAAGCATTTTCATTAATTGAAATAAAAACAAAAATGACAGTTTTTTAAAAAGCGATAACTAACTGAAACTATATTGTGTACAAACCCTTAGTTTTAATCTTTGTAAATTTATTTAATGCATAAGCCTTTTGGGTTGATATGAAATCTATTTCTATGTAATCTATTTACTTCGTTCTACCTGTTTTACTCCGAGTGACTTTATCATGATTTCAAATGTCACACCAGACAAATACCAGTACTGGAATTTATGGGAAACAAAAACCCATAAAACTAAACCTAACACTGAAACTAATAAAAACTAAACTAAAACTAAGCATTTAAAAAAAATAAAAACTAGCAAACCTTGCAAACTAAAACTAACTGAATTGAAAAACAAAAAGTAGAACTAAATATAAACTGAAACCAATTAAAAACCCAAAACTATTATAACATTGGCCTTGGGACACTAGCCGCTTTGGGACAGAGCTGTTCTCAGAACTCAGTTCTAAGTCGAGGTCCAGAGAGTCGGGGACCTTGATAGGGACAGATGCGATGCAACCGTCTGTGACAGTGACGTGTTACTTTTGAGCCCCAACAAAATGCAACAAAACCCACAAAAAGTAAAAAGAGAAGACAACAGGACTGTTTTTATGGTCTGCATGATGGGATTGTTAATCATGGAAGATCACATCAGGCTTCTAACGAAGAGCCAACCTGATCTAACAAAAATACGTGACATGAGCACAAACAGTCTTACTCATTTACGTGTCCCCAAAATGTAACTGCTTTAAATTGTCACTGACACGTAAAGTTGCGCAATGTTAAGTCAATGGTGAAGCTTTTCGTGTCCCCAGACACAAACTCTTCTGCTTCAAATTATGTGCTGCTGACACGTAAAACTGTGCAATGTAAAATCAACAAGTCCTCTAAAAAAATCACACCCATATTAGGTCGTTTGTGCACAAAAATACGGACGATATTACATTTTTTATATCCACTCAGTTTATATATGTGATCCACAGTTCTTCTGACGTAGCCATTAAGGTTTTTTTGGCTGCATGTTGCTGGGGGAAACCTGGAATCGATCTCCCCATCTTCTGGATGATGGACACCTGCTCTGTGTCCAAGTCTATTCCTCAAGAGCTGCTGTCATGCAGCTTGGCTCGTTACGTCTGCAAAGCGCATGAAGTGATTCAGATGATGTTGGGGAAGAAATGCTTTTAACAGTTGCAAAGTGTCCCCCCCCCAAAAAAACTAAACAAAACAACAACAACAAAAAAAACAATAGTGTTTTTCTTTCATATAAATGTGCTGCCACCCTGGAATGTGTATAAATACAGAACAAACTATAGAGCTCAACAAAAAACAAAGAAAAAATGGTGTCCACATCTCTGTGGCTGATCCATGGTTGAGAGCAGAGTTAACAGCTTTTCTTCTTTGGTTCCTTAAATCATTTCTGCAGGGCATCACAGGTGTATTACAGCCATGCGGAATAGCTCAAGATAAGAGCAGACATCACACCAAACAGCTCTGTCCATGCCTGCGAGCTTGATGCCAACTCGTTAGGAACTTCCACACTTCCAAGATAATCTTGAAGTCTTGTCGTTGCTGCAGAGTCCTCTCCCCATCTAGTGTGGAACACTGCCTATGTCCATCTCTCAAGCTCCATGTCACCGTCATCCTCTGACCAACCACTTGCCTGATAAACCAACCACTTGGTTGGTACTCCCCATCACTTTAAGACTTTAATCTGTGCTGTTATTATGCCTCGTTTAGATTATTGTAATGCACTTTCTACATGGCTCAGTAAGAAGTCACTTGCTCGTCTCCAGCTGCTTCTGAATGCTGCCGCTCGGCTTTTAACCGGTACCAAGAAACGAGAGCACATCACCCCAATTCTGGCTTCACTTCACTGGCTTCCAGTTAGTTTTAGGATTCATTTCAAAATCCTTTTATCTGCTTTTAAATGTCTCAATTGCCTTGCTTCACAGTATCTATACGACCTGCTCCAGCCATACACCTCCTCACTCTTGCTCAGGTCAGCAGATCCAATCAAAACCAGGAGGAGGCTCAGAGGCGACCGTGCAATGCACAGCCATTGCCCCAAAGCTGTGGAATGATCTGCCAATTAGAAAGGCCGATTCACCTCTTGTTTTTAAGTCTCTTCTTAAAACAAATTTTTTTCCTTTGTCTTTTAAGTCAGCTTGAGATGCTAGCTTTTATTGTTACTTTTGCAATGTAACTTATTATGAGCCTTGTCTCATTTTAAATTACCTTTGCCATGAGCACTTCGGTCAACTGTTGTTTTTTAAGTCTTCTAAATTTGGATTGGATTGGATTAGATTGGATTTTGGTAATTCCAATGAAGTGGTCCTTATGCAAAAAAAGAAAATTGTTGAAAACCACTGATCAAGGGAAAGTGAAAGAATACAAAGCAACAGGAATACCAAATAAAAACCATTGCTTTGTCCAAATTAAGCCAATGGGACACATGACAGATTATCTCTGACTCATAAACGCCTCTGTTTCTACAACAATATACTGGCAGCTTCAGCTCAACAAGGTAGTTTAACCTCTTCTACAGTTATTATCCACATTGTATTCCACAGAGTTAATTATACTGCTAAGCAAAAGCTGTCAGTTAGCCATAATGTGATATGATTGTTTAATGGACTTGGTGTTCCAACAGTGGCTGTGTTGCACATTGTGCGAATGTGTGTGTTTTCCTTTTGTTGACTCAGTGGTTACCCAGACTGTCTTTTTGATGCAGCATTACAAAATCTTTCCTGCTGTTATTACCCTTTCGGACCTCATGCCAGTACTTCTACACACAAATAAAACCACACGTGAAAGGCTGTTTCTTTTTTTTTTTCTTTCTACTGTAATAATTTCCCCACTTTTCAAAACACAGATGTCCTTGTTCTTTGAATAGTCACATGTCCTCATTTGACATTTAATTATCAAAATGAAATTGAATAAATTAAATAGAGATAAAAACTTATAACCTTGAGTTAAATGAACCATTCCTCTGGTTTATAGGCCAGATATTCAACTTTTAATTAAACCTGAGAAGCCACTCTTCATTTTAATACACTGCTACTTACAGAGCATTTCTATGTAAAGGCAGGGGTCGAGACGCTTTGCTGAGTTTATTTTCGGTGATCGTATTATAATTTATTTCTATTCCAAAGTTTGTGCAGCAAAAAGATGATCCCACATGCTTCCATGAAAGTACTCCAAACATCAGTCTTTTAAACCACATATTAAAAAGAATCTCATCATTCAATAAACCTGTGAAATTTTCTCAGCTGGTGACAAATTAGCTATACTTTTCCTCAATTTTGGCTTTTTATCATTTTTCTAGCTGACTTTTCTTTCCTGCAAAAAAAAAAAAAAAAAAAAGAGACTTTAGGAATTTAGGAGGTACTGACCAACCTCCTAAATTCCTTTCCACTATTCCCACGTTCCCTATAGAAAACCCTCTCTGTTCCACCACCATCACATCCCCTCCATCTACTTTTCTCCCACCCTCTCCATCTCTACTTAACTCTCTTGATTAATTAGGAAGATCCGCTGAGTGGCACGGCCAATGCAGCTGAGGATTTCCATATAATTCTGCTAACAGGAGTCATGCACAAACAAATACTCACAGTGGAGGATAAGCTTAGACTTGAAGAGCTGCATGTGTGAAAAAGATGGATGGAGAATGCAAACAAGGAAAACCGGCCTGGTCCTAATTAGAAACTCAGTAGCTGTGTGCTGCTGCGGTAAATAAAAAATGAGACCGTTGGCTCACTGCACTTGTCTTTGACAATAGGTTGGTGAAAATGCAATGTAGGTCTATGTTTACACTACAGTAGGTGCTTGTAAAATATGTCCAAAAAAGCTGCATCTTGTCGGAAAAACTGCAACCTTAGTGGAAATGTTCAACATTTCAAAATTCTTTCATCATTTTCTATTATAGAAAACACGAGGTAAAGGGAAAATAGGACTTCTTTACATTGATTTAACTTAATTTTTTGGTTTGGTGATGAAATCATATTTTTGAGTCAAATCAACTTAAAGCAAGAGTTGGTAATCCTGCTCAGAAACATTTTTTTGCTATACTGGGTGAAATGGTCCTTCCATCCTGACAGTAGTCATTACATCATGTATTCATAAAAAGAATGAAAAAAAAAGTCAGACCTCAGTGAGAGCTGCATGTCTGTAAAAACTCTGACCAATCCCTGCCATCCATGCCGAAAGGCAGGAATTGTTCATTCGGACCACATACTGTAGAAAGAACCATTCAATGCCTTTGGGTGTGTCCCAATACACCCACTAGCCCTATTTTTTAGCCATACCCCTCAATTTTGTGTGTTCCCGATGTAACCCTCATAAATTTCACTATCAAGTGTGCTGAGATGAATTTCAAATTAAGACTGATCTTTTGAATGCCCAATAGAATTTGCATGGTGCCTATAGAACGGGTGTTTTATTTTGAAGGAGAGAGGAAGTAGGGAAGAAAAAGAACGAGCACAGGATCTGTCCTACCGTCAGATGTAAGCTGATTCTACACTGAGCGGACAGAGAAAAAAAAGAAAGGAAGAACTTGATCTCAGAAAGAAAAGTTTTTGATGGAGTGATCTGTCACTCAGTCTGTTACAAAGTTATACCGAAGTATACATTGTTACAAAGTTCTCTGGTTGTTTTTTTTTTTTTACAGTTGATGATTCTCATGATAACTGCCATGGAACGGTAGAAATAGCCGTTACTGCCGGTACTGCAGAGAAGAGTCAGGGACCCGTTAGAGGCTTCAACCTGCTGATTTCTTCAACCTGCCGGATTCATCAGCCTTCTGATTTCTTCAACCTGCCGGATTCATCAATCTGCTGGTTTCTTCAACCTGCCGGATTCATCAATCTGCTGGTTTCTTCAACCTGCCGGATTCATCAACCTACTGGATTCATCAACCTACTGGATTCATCAACCTGCCGGATTCATCAATCTGCTGGTTTCTTCAACCTGCCGGATTCATCAACCTACTGGATTCATCAACCTACTGGATTCATCAACCTGCTGGATTCATCAACCTTCTGGTTTCTTCAACCTGCTGGATTCATCAATCTGCTGGTTTCTTCAACTTACTGGATCTCAGATAAGCAACCAAGTTTTTTTTTAACAAAGGGGCCCCTATTTGATTAACTGACTTGACTTAGACTATTTGACTTGACTGAACATTATTTTAAGAAATTAATTACCGAGGGTTTTATTTATTTATTTGTTTATGTTTTTTTTTTTTTTATTATTATTATTGTCTCGTGAATAAATGTTTGTTAAAATTTTATCTTTTGAACCTCTTCCTTACTTAAAATCCTCTAGGTACGGCCTAGATAAAAGAAACTGGTGCATAACTGCTGAGTTGGTTATAGCTCATTTACTAACTAGTGGTTACACCGTGAAGGTAGTGCTGTCCCAATTCCTCTTTGCATGTAGAGGAAGTGGACATAACGAGGGGTAGGGGGTATGAATCTAGCCCTTCAGAGCGAGGGACGTCAGATGCTGACTTGCTGAGGAAGGACCAGAGAAAAGAGAACAACAGCAACCTCCAGAGAGCGACAGGACTCGAAGAAGAACACTCGCAAATGTACAGATTACACAGTTGTCCGTAATGTTAGCCAGACTAGCCACGATAGCTAGGCTAAAGTACTGATGAAAAGCTTGCGAAGGCTTTTCGGCAGTTTACAAGAGACAACAGTTGTCATGGCGACTTCTTCCCCACGTGGTTGTTTTGTTTATTAATCAACCGAGGCATGATGAATGATGAAAAAAAGAAAAACGACCGCAACTGTTTACTCTGTGCTGGGTGTGTTATGGTGAGACATACAAGAGACAACAGTTGTCATGGCGACTTCTTCCCCACGTGGTTGTTTTGTTTATTAATCAACCGAGGCATGATGAATGATGAAAAAAAGAAAAACGACCGCAACTGTTTACTCTGTGCTGGGTGTGTTATGGTGAGACATATGTGCAAACGTTACCACGCAGTCACTTATGTGCCTGAACGGAAATGCAGCAAGTGGTGTCCCAATTCCTAGGGAAGATTACAAAGCCCTACCCCTTGCGACTTCAATTCGAGGGTGCAGTAATAGTGGGCGAGGGCTAGTGGTTAAAAGTAAGGGGAACATTGGGATTGGGCCTTTATGTCTCATCTCTGTCCCTCCCCTCTCCCCGTCCCCACGTACACTGCTCTGTCCACTGCTCACTGTAAACAAATATAGCTAACAGACTGCTAGCTGCTGCTGTGCCAAAAAACCCCAAAACAAAACAGCAGATAAGAATTAAGTCTCAGAGGCGTTGATGTTTGCAGTGTGGACTTCTTACACCAAAGAAGGAGTTGGAGGTGAGTGGATTAAGGCTTTTAGAAACGTGGTTTGTCAGCTGTTTCCTAGCAAGCTAACAAGCTATCCACTCAGCTGTTATCGGTTAAGCTTCTCATAAAACATTGGTGCACACATCCCTGTGCTCTGAAAGCGTGGTTTTGGGTGGTGTTTTTTTTGGAAATATAGCCTGCTCCAATCCTTTTTCTAACATTGCCAACCCTAGCTTTAAAAACCACACTCTATAATCTGAAGTTTTTTGTTTTTTTTTTTTACTTTCACTCAAAGTAAATTCTTCAAGTGCTGCAGCTTCTGCATGCATGACCAAACAAAGGGGGCGTGGCTACTTTCAAAACTGAACATATCGGGACCACAAAGGCTCATGGGAAAAGCTAATTCAACAGAAAATTAACCTTTCATGCATTCATTCATTCATTCATTCATTCATTCATTTACTGTACCGCTTGTCCAATTCAGGGTTGCAGGGGTTGCTGGAACCTATCTATTATCAGGTGAGAGGCAGGGTACACCTGGACAGGTCGCCAGACTGTCACAGGGCTTTTATGATTGTTATCCTATAAATTTGAGTTATGTGTCCACTTCCTTTGTGATGTTCACATCCAGAGAAAGTTGTTCAGAAATTCTGTTAAGTTTGGATGTTAAGGTTGCACCATGAGTGTGAAGGACAGTAAGGAGATAAACTGACCACCGTATGTAACGGTTATATGACATCTGAGATGGAGCCAGCATGACTTATTATTGATGTTGCTTTTCTGTCACAGACTCTGGATCTGCTCTGTGGTATACTCTGAGTAAATATGCGTTTAAAGCAAAATGATTCAATTATTTTTTTATTCAGTGTACAAAAAGTAATTTACACTAAACCATATTATTATGTTCAAAAGAGCAATATTTTACTTTTGGGATAGGTTAGGGAAAAAGTTAGGGATATTCAACTTTCAGTTTTCGAGAACAGAATGATGCAGAATAAATATTTAACCATTGAACAATGTACATGTTCATTGAAAAGTTTAGAGAAAGTTTCATTCAGTTCACCTGGAAAGGTTGTAGTGGATTTTAGATTCATTCTGACATCATACAAAAAGCCAAATATCCTTAACTTTTTGTGAGTAGCGTAACTGAGTTGGAAAAACTGAAACTTAAAGTTGATTTGCCTTAACTTTAAGTTGGATCGATGTAAAATGTTGATTTGAGAATAATCAATTTATTAAGTACATATGACTTAAATCAATTGTGTTAACCTAACTTATTAACTTTATTTCAAAGAACTTAATTTATTTAGGTGTTACAAGCTGAAACAATTCATTGAAGTGGGTTCAACCATTTTCTTTCTTCAGTGTAGGATTTAACTCCAGGATGAGTAACTCTCAGTTATAACCACATTTTATTAATCGCAAAATCAGCAAACAAACAAATAACAATAAAAGAAGGAGATTAAGAGGAAGATAATCAAGACAAACTCTTTCTTCTCACGTTTCCTTCCCATTCTCTCTCCCAGCTGTCACCATGCTCCTTTCCTCTCACATTTTGTCCTCCTCCATGTATTTTCCTCCCTCACTCCTTTGATGCTCTGTTGATGATCTAGAGTAAATCATGAATATCTTTTATGAAAGCAACATGCCAGCAGGCTCACATGAGCACAGCAGCATTTGCACATCACATCTCCATTCTTTGTTGCTTCATGCTGATCTCTCCCCTCTCTGCAGGATCTGGAGGCTCCGCTCTCAAACTTTCTTATTCTCAGAGTTTCTCTCTGAGTTTTGTCTTGAAATTTGCCCCAATCACTCAATAAGACCCTACATTTCTCTGCCAGCAGTTGCAGTGGTGTGTCGAACCTGATGTGCTGTGAAGCCCCCTCATGGCTTTCTGGCTTTAAAAGTGCGGCAGCCTCTGTAATTGAATACGAACAGACAGATCTCCTCCCCGTTAATTTGCAGAGCCTCAATAGAGTGTTTAGGCTGACAGTTGCTATAACATTACACCTGCGTGAGATAAATTCAACTGCACTTTTGGGTCGCTGCAACATAATGTATACCCCACTGACTGGGCGTACTGTGGTGTTTGGCAATCCTTTTCTGGTTTCTAATGGTGTTAACATCTTTCACAACTGGATTCCCTTAAATGATAACAAAATACAAACACAATATTATACAAAAAAAGTCTGAATGCTGCAGAGTTATCACCCTGTGCAGTTTTTCAGTGCTAACTGAGTCTCCTACCTTGCTGTTTTGCAATAAGATTTGTTGACTCATCATGCTGAGCACCAAACACAGTAGAGGAGCCAGTATCTAGTAGATATCTCAGACTATGTTACAGGAGCTTACTCGCCATATATAATGCATAGAATGCACACAGTACGTATTTATGAAGGCCAGCTCTATAAGCATGGATCCACGGGGGAGCTATGACCTTGTGTGACCATATGTATTACATCTGTAGGCTGCTGATATCCCCCAGTAAGCCCTCTCACTTATCAGCTCTAATGCTAATGCACTGCTGCCTCTTCCTGAACAGTTAATGTGATCCAGCATCAGTGGCCAGTCCGTGAGGCAAATTCCTGCACATTTACTAGAGCATAATTACAGTGGCTCCAATTCCAATACAAAGGGCACATGTACAAGGCATCCTCTTTCCCACAATGTTGACACTGTAATAAATGTTCGCAAACACAATCCTGTGAAAATGCAAACAGACGGGACACCACGGAGCTGATTTAAAGCCATTACGTTGTTATCTCTGTCTTGCAATTCACTCCACTGCAAATAGGACCTTATTATTCAGTCGTACAGAGCAAAAAGTCCTTCTTTCTTCTGGCTTTATAGAAAAAAAAAGCTATTAATTAAAAACTGCAGTCGTGGAGAAGTAGGTTTAATGCTGAATCACAAGCGAGCTGACTGACAGAAATCAGCAATAATTTATTAGTTTAAAGAATCATGAGGCAAAATATCCCATCACAGTTGCTCTTGATAGTCTTGATAGAAGATGATAGTCCTGGAGGATGAGATGGTTATTTAGAAAAAATAGAAACTTAATTCTGTATCAGCAGATCTTTACCACAAGTCTCTCCAATAATTTGTAATAAAACCACATAATAAACCCATGCATACTTATGAAATTGATTCTTTAGGGATTAAAAGTGCTTCTATGGTCTCTTTGATTGATAGGATCAGACCTCATTCTGAATGTTTGACATAGAAATGTAAATGCGATTGCTGTCATCCATTAATTGCCTGTAATCTCTATGAAAACATCTTTGCAATTCAGCTCAAACCCTCACTTCTGAAGAATGAAAGTGGAATCCACTTAACAGAAGTGACAAAGAGGCAGCCGAGTAAAAGGATTTTTTTTTAAAAAAAGTCAGAAAACACAACAAGCGGGGCTTGTAAAACATATGAGGGGGGGGGTGGATCAATAGGAATGTAATCAGGAGCATTCTCCAACCTTTTTGGTTTCTATTCAATTTGGCATAAAGAATGAAAAATATAGATTTAGGTGGCAACAGAGCAGAGCTCGGTAAAGATGTGTGTTTGTCAAGGTTTGGGTGTTTAAGGAAAAGAGAGCAAAGGTATTTGTAAAGAACACAAGTTTAGGAAATGCGGGATGAACAGTGAAGCTGAGTTGTCCTCATGGGAAACTGGTTGTGATTCTTACATCCAAGCTGCAGAACAGAAAGATGGTATCAACGGAGAGGAAATGTGAAAACTAAAAAGGGATTGCTGAGTATGCCTTTTTTACCCTTGTGCTTTAAGTTTAAGGATCCCCAAAGCCGACGCTTGAGATTTAAGCTGGAATCAGGCATTTGGCTTGAAAGAAAAAGACTAACCAGGGAGAAACATCACCATTTAGCTTCATTATTGATATTCTCCTTTCCAAGGCTATATCCATATTGTGAATTTCCACCCTGCTAAGCACACCTGCGATTCCTGGCTGCTCTGTTTCCCAGACCACTCACTAGAGAGAGCACTGACTGCATCACAGGACACACACACACACAGTCATGCTAAGGCACACGATTCAACGCCATCAACATTATCCAGAACACCAGATGTGCCACTCAAACATAATTGCTCCCTCTTGGTGTTGCCTCTCTGAAGTCCAACAGTTAACCTTGAGCGTCATCTGATCAATAGCTTGTTATTGGTCCCAACCCACCTCTTCAGCTGCTTGTCAAACATAAAATGCATTGACAAACTCAGCTTAAAACCCTGCAGGCAAATCTGTAGGTGGATAAATACCATGCAATGTCTGCCCACTGCCCATCTGGAGGGGGAACCCGAGTAACTGAATAATGGTGGGAAGGCTCCCATTAAAACCAGTCATTAGGAGGCTGAATTACTGGTGAGGCTTAATAGACCTCTACAAGCTGAAAGTAAAGCCTGGAAATGGCCAGCTGCCATGGCTAACTGCTGCATTGATAATTTTGTCAGACTTTATAGCCGGGTTGAATTTGGTGCTCAGGTATTGGACTGTCAGGTGAGGCAACATGTGGAGGACAAAAAGACAGGAGGGGAGGGAAGTGACAGGGGAAAAAGGATTTTAGAAATGAGAATGTTGCTATGGCTGCTAGCAATTTTGATGCTGATGGCGCTGATGCTAGGATAACAGTAGTGATGGAACTGTGATTATTGGTCTTAATAAGGTGAAGCCGGCCTCTGCCCTCAACCATCATTCAGCCAAAATTTTAAAGGCTATTACAGCCATTCCAGATGCTATAATTAAAGCTTACATGGGGAACATGGGCCAGTGTGCAATTATCATTTTATCTGTGACTGAAGCACTCCTATCCTCATGGCTGCAGTGGACAGGATTAGAGGTCATCAGGTTTTAAATGTTTGAAACAGTAACTCATGTTTCCAAATCATGAGAAACACATGAGTGACACAGTTTTGGTTAACAATAGTTGCACAAATGTACTTTGGACAGAATAAGCTGACGGGTGTAAATGATTTTATATATACATTTGCTGGAAAAGTCCTCCATTTTATATTTCAGAGTTAGCATCTTTATAGAGGTATAGACACATTGGCCAGACAATATTTTAGGCCAATATTTGATTTTTTTGCTGGTATCAGCATTGACAGATATGTTGGGTTTGTTGGCTGTTAACCCCCTCGGCATAATTAATGGACAGGCATCTATATAGGTAGCAGTAAGTACAGTATATATATACATATATATATATATATATATATATATGTATATATATACACATACCATCCTCAAAATTATTCATATGCTCTGATTAAAGAATATGCCAAATTCACAATAGTAATTCAAACAAAAAGGAGCTAAAGAAACTAATAATAAATAAAATTTACAAAATTATAATTTACTGAAATAAAATATTGCTTTTCAAATTGTAGTTGAAAATGGTAATTAAAGAAAAAAATCAAACAAACAAACAACACTGTCTTGGACACATTAGAACACCTTTCCCATGAACAGTGGACCAAAATACCTGTCAACAGGTGTAGCAGTCTTTTTTTAACCTCAGAGAAAACACCTGAGTGCAGTGATTGGCTCAAAATGTTGCTAAACAAAATTTTAGCTTCAGAGCCTCATCATGGTTGTTTACTTGTTTTACTTTTTGTTTTGTTTAGTTTGTTTGGGTTGAACCAATATTCAAAATCAGAGTCCTGATTTTCGTCAATTTTTCAGTTATTATCACTTTTGTCAATTTAATCTTATTTCACTGACAGCTAATTTTTTCCTTCTTCAGGTATGAATAATTTTGAGGACGACTGTATATGTATATATATATATATATATATATATATATATGTATATATATATATATATATATATATATATATATTTGAGTGTGTGTGTGTGTGCGTGTGTGTGTGTGTGTGTGTGTATTAATGTTTTTATTTAGTACTTGTTTAAGTGCACTGTTTCTTATATTTATCTAAAGTGCTTTGCTTGTTTTTCTTTATCTTAAAGAGGTCTCAAATTTTTTTTACATTGTGTCCTTCATTATAATAATTTTGGGTTCAAATGCAGTATTGGCCCAAAATATCGCCCCCAAATATTGTTAGGTTGTATCAGCCATCAGCTGATGAGAAAAAAAATCAATATGGGCCCTAAAAAATCTATATCGGTCGATCCCTAGTTTCCATGTTTATTTGTTCAAAGAAAACAGTGAGAAAAACTGCCAATACAGAAAAAGAACGCTAATGAGAAGAAGTAAAACAAAACTTACGGAAAGCCGTGTAGAATTCATGTAGGCTGAGGTGTCCATCATTGTTGTAGTCATCGTAACGCAGCAGATCCTGCATGGTGCACTCCAACAGATTGTCTTCCAGATGCTCCTTCATTGAGATCTAAAACCCAGAAACACACAGAATACGGTTGTAATTATATGATGCATGGAAATAAAGCATCTGTGTAGAGAGGAGGATGAAAAGTGAGATACTGTAGCTGCACCTTCTCTACATCCTTTGGTTGTTCATTCTCTCTTGTCTTAATCTATTTTTAAGTGATTTGCAGTAAGATACACATTCAGTATAAAAGGGGATCTTACATTCTTTTTAATTGTAGATATGGTACAGTTTAATTAGAGTAGCTCTGGCAGGAACCACAGTCTTCCATTTAATTAAAATAGTACAATCTTACACTTAGCATTTGACACAAGTCATAATATTGAACATCATTTACTTGCCTGAATATTTGTAGCATTTTAAGCCAAGTGTGCCTTTAGTTCCAGCAATAAATTTCCATCTAAATGAAAATGCCTTGTGTGAGTACTGAAAACGGAGTGGATGAATTATTTTAAATCTATCCAAAATGACAAAGTGTAATTTTCAAGTCAACTGCATTCACAAAAGTACACTGTTTTCATCCAACCAGAAAATGAATTAAGATACACATAAAAAAATGTACTTTTTAAAATCAACTTTATAGCTCAAACATTTTTAACATTGTATAAAATGAACATGAGAGGTAAGTTAAATAAATGTCCTGCTTGCAAACATCACAATGGTGATCCCTTTGATGACAGGGTATTTAGAAAAATCCAATAATATATAAGTGAAAGCTACAAAAACTCTAAAAAAAATTAAATTTTATTGAATCAGATCACAGTCTTCAATTTGACTTTACATTAATTTATTTTATAATTAGGCTAAAAATTGCTTTGGTCCTTGGGGCTGGGTCGAGCGCATACAGGTCCATAGCAGGGCGATCCATTTTATTCCAGCGATTGGAGTCAAATCATCCATCACTGTTTACATATACTGTATCTATCCACATGAGTTACAAGGCCGGTGTTACATCAAAATCTCGGACCCTTCAGAATCTCTGACTGTACCAAGGCAAGGCAAGGCAAGTTTATTTGTATAGCACATTTCGCGCACAGAACAATACAAAGTGCTTTACATAAAACATTATAAGCAGAACGGGGGAAAAAAAGAATAAAAAGATTAGAAGCATGATTCAAAATTAAAAACATTTAAGATTAAAAATAGAGAATATAGAGATGTGCGGATTTTAACTTTTGAATAAAATCTACGTAAATGCAGCTGAGAACAGGTGGGCCTTCAACCTGGATTTAAATAGCTGAGCGCAGCTTTTTCATGTCTGGTTCTGACTCTGGGAACTGATAAAAGACCGGATCCAGATGATCCGAGGGGTCTAGTAGGTTCATACTGGGTCAAGAGGTCAGTGATGTATTTTGGACCTAAACCATTCAGAGCTTTATAGACCAACAGCAGAACTTTAAAGTCTATTCTCTGATGGACCGGCAGCCAGTGTAAAGACCTGAGAACTGGACTGATGTGGTCCACTTTTCTGGTCTTAGTGAGAACTTGGGCAGCAGAGTTCTGAATGAGCTGCAGCTGTTTAACTGATTTTTTAGGTAGACCAGTAAAGACGCTGTTACAGTAGTCAAGCCGACTGAAGATGAATGATGGACTAGTTTTTCCAGATTTTCCTGAGACATCAGATCTTTTATCCTTGAGATGTTCTTCAGGTGATAGTAGGCTGATGTAGTGATCGTTTTGATGTGTTTTTCAAAGTTTATGTCTGAGTCCATCACTACACCCAGATTTCTGGCCTGATTGGTGGTTTTAAGGTGTATGGACTGAAGTTCTGTGACGACCTGCTGTCATTTCTCTTTAGCTCAAAAACAATCACCTCAGTTTTGTTTTTGTTCAGCTGAAGAAAGTTGAGGCACATCCAGTCATTAATCTCCTCAATACATTTACCAAGAGCCTGTACAGGGCCCCGGTCTCCTGGTGACACTGTAATATATATAGCTGTGTGTCATCTGCGTAGCTATGGTAACTAATATTGTTGTTCTTTATAACCTGGGCCAGTGGTAGCATGTAGATATTAAACAGAAGAGGCCCCAGTATAGAGCCCTGGGGAACTCCACAGGTCACTTTTGTCCACTAAGATGTGAAATTACCTACTGACACAAAGTACTTCCTGTTCTCCAAGTACGTTTTAGTACAGAACTAGAGAGACCCACCCACTTCTCCAGTCGTTGGAGTAATATAATGTGGTCAACAGTATCAAATGCAGCACTGAGATCCAGTAAAACCAACACTATACCAGGTCATGATATGAGCGAACGAACATTGTGATTGGTCGAGAGCTTCACTGGCTCAGTGCAGTCAGCCGTTTTACTTCTGTGTTGGAAATTAGACACACACAAAAACTAATATTTAACTCCAAATTAGTTTCTACAATGGCAAGGGAACATATTTAGCTTATAAATGCCTATAGTCGACATTTGGAACGAGGGAAAAGCATGATACACCTCCTTTAAATAGTTAATATTTTCCTCAGAGTGTATGCCTCTGTAAATGTGAGGACAGAACTACTAACATGTAAATCAAGAGTAAAATGAAATCTCTGACTCTAACCTTGAATCTAGAATCTGAAAGTCCCACAAGTGCCTTTCTGTTACTTACAAAGGGAAACTGGTAGAATCAGACCATTTTCTCTCTGAAGCAGAAAAAAAAAACCTTAATGCATCACTCAATTTTCAATCAATAAGGATAACGGTGAAGCACTTCTTCCTGGTGGGACAATGAAGTCTGCACTATCAGGAAAAGGGGTGAAGGATTAGATTTCTGCCCAGGGTACAGCCTGGACTTGTGTACCCAGAAGGCCTCACAACTGGACCTCAACGTTACTATATGTAACTATCAAAACAAAGCATAAAGGCATAGCATAAAGGCCACATTTATCCATTTTCCCAAAAAGTAAATAAAATATATATATGTAATGTTTTCTAAATGTTACTGTGCAATGTAAGGAGATAAGAGAGAGAAAGAAAAACAAGCTTTACCCATAGATGGAGGCTTTACAGTTCCCTCATACACTAAAGAAGATTTTGATAAATGGCATAGCGGTGCAGTCTTGAGAAAAAGAAAAATTTAGTGTTGAGCATTTAGATTTTTTTTCTCACTTGGATTTAATACACACTTCATTAATGACTACCTCTGCCAAGGAGGTAATGTAATTGCCAACATTTGTTTGTTCGTCTGTCTGTTAGCAAAATAACTCAAAAAGTTAACATAATTGCTTGATGTTTTCAGGGAGTGTTGATAATGAGACAAGGATGAAATGATTAACTCAGTGGCTGCCATTCATGTCTATAAACATTAATTTAAATCTGAACGTTAGCTACCATTCACGTTTAAAAACATTAATTACAACCTATATGTTAACTGCCATTTACGTTTAAAAAGTTAATTGCAGGTTTTAATTGGAGGAGCTGCAGGACACTGGCGGAGCTTGTCAAAGAGAAACAAGTGTTGATCGTCTTTATTTTTGTAATTTTCACTCGATCCAGTAGATGGCAGTGTCAGACAAGCTTAAAACACGTGGCCAAGCAGGAAGTGTGCTCGATTCTCTGGCGGGGGAGGGGGAATATGGCGACCGCTCGTAATCAAAGCAGATTAGGCGGCGGAAGTTAGAGGAAAGTTTGTGCAAAAACTTATCGATGGCAGACAGTAACATAATCGATCAAAGACACGATCCATAGATTGAACAACAGTGGCCATGTGGGCTAGCTGAAAGCATGTTAAGCAGCGAGCCGGGTGACGTGCCTATCAGCGCGAGCTGGATGAGCAGCACAAGCGAAGAAGAAGTGGATGGATAGATGGAGCGAGAGAGGGAAGGAGGGACAGAAAGATAGACATTTCTGTCAAACTTGTGGCTTATATAGCTAGTGAATAATTATTCTGCCACCAAAACTCTTTTCTCTATGTTATTTATGTTGTTTCATAGAAGTAAACAGCTGCTCAGATGTTGGAAGTGTCATCAAAGTAGAAAAATCTATTCAGTCACTTTTCCACTTGAAGCTCATTGCTGCATAAAATGCTTATTTTCTCTGCTTTTTGCTAAAAAGCAGGCATTTTTGCTGCAACAACTGTAGCTACCCCATGTTTTACTGCAGATTACTAAAGAAAAAAAAAAACTTTTTTTTTTTTTTTTCTGATAAAAGACAAAAGTCTAAGCTTTCCTTTGGTACAATCAGTGTTTGCATAGGCATAGTACACAACATTCTGTGGCTCTCCAAAAATCCTGGCAATATGGCAGTCAATGAGTTAAATTCCAGAGTTGCTCTGGATCACCGTTTAGATCCAGGAATTATTTGAGGGATTCTTTATCATTATTATTGTGAGTAAAGGGCCACATGGGAGGGGGGGACGGACGGATGGACACTGAACTGCCTGGCGGAGGTCTGCGCTCTCCGAGTGCTTTTAAGTTGCCTCCTTGGCATCGTCACCGTGGCTGTATCTCAAGAGGGAAAATGGTCATGGAAGGTTACTGTGAGTCAAAGTCTCCCTGGACCATATGTTGAAGGATCCCTGGGCAAGGCACTAAACCACACATCGTCTGAGATGTG
Source organism: Atherinomorus stipes (assembly GCA_023101725.1). Classification (NCBI taxonomy): domain Eukaryota; kingdom Metazoa; phylum Chordata; class Actinopteri; order Atheriniformes; family Atherinidae; genus Atherinomorus; species Atherinomorus stipes. The sequence continues at coordinate 986,002 of JALJCO010004862.1, forward strand.
TTCATTGGCATATAGATGTGTGCGTGATAATGGAAAAGCAGATTTCTCCAATCATTTCGCATCCATAAAGACAATCCTTTGTACTCCTAAAGGTACCTTTGGGTACTCTATTTTCTGTTACAGCTGCAGCAGAGAAGCAGAAATCGGTAATCCTATAACACCAACTTCTAATGTTCCTTCTTTCTCTACATTTTTCCTCCCAGCTATTTTATTTCATGTTGTGCTTCTTTTCTTCTCCCTTCTTCTTTGTGAACCACTAACTCTTAACTGGACACTCACTGAATTACTTGGCAATTTAAAATGTTAACTGTAAAGTGTCATTGTGATACTCAAGGATATTAAACTTGATTACTTTTTCCTACAATAACAGACTTACAGAGGTAAATGCTTGGTACTAAAAGTTGTTTTTTTTTTTTTCTTTTTTATGTTGAAAGTCAGTCTCCGTGAAGTATCAGGGATAGCCTGAGCTTTGATGATTGGTGGGAAGAACTCCATGTGCTTCTGTGAGTTCATGGAGAAGCACTGGAAGGCATTTCTTTATATCTTATAAGTGATCAAATATGGTTTTTCGCCCAATAAAGAGTTGATGCTGAGATAATCTAATTTCATGTTAATGTCATGTTGCATCTTGCCAACTCTTGCTCCGATTTCTGCGGTATTGCCCCAGAAAGAAACTCCAGCTCTCCTTCAGCATTTGTCACTTCCACTTTGAATTTTACTGGAGAACATCATTGAATAGATGACGTTAAGAGGTTTTAGGGAGATAAAAACAAGGACTAATCTCTGCTCAGTATCTGCTCACTTTTTTCTTTTTTTTTTTTTTACAAAAGCGTAGCAGTCACTTATATAAATGCCTCCCAATGCTCATCTATCTCTGTCGAAAGACTCTTCATGCTGGAGAGTAGATCAGGTTTGGATTATTATGGAGCACTTCAACAGGAAACCTTACCAAAACATCACATCACTTCATAAAACTCAATCGATCTGAAAAGGAAATGGAAATGTTTGAATAAAGAGTGCAGGCTCTAAAATATGCATGTAACAGCCACAAAACTCTTCATTGAAATGTTTATTTCATGTGCTTTTAGACACCATTTTAGGCAAAATAGCCATTTTAAAGAATCTAAAAGATTGTTGTCAGATGAAAAAGGCCCTTATTGCAAAAATTCTGCATACAGTTATTTCAGAAGTGTTTCAGTTTCCAGCCGCAGCTATTATCTTTAAAGGCTCCACACACCCACACAAGCATCTCTAGTTGTTTTCCTCCTGCGGGGCATTATCTTGTGTTGACTTTGGGTGGAGTTATGCATATAAGCAACATGCATGAACTCAGGCTGACCATCTAAGTTGCAGCTTGATGCAACTTAGATATATCCAAGATAGGATGAGAGCATTTATCTAAAATTCCCACATTCCTGCAGCAGTCAGGAGTTAGAAGAGAACCAATGCCAGATTCATATGAACAGGAAAGAATATTAACAATATTATAATGTAGAGATGGGAAATACAAGTTGGACATAAACATTAGTAAATTAACAATTTAACAAACTGTATTGATTCATTTCTAGAGTAACCAAAGTTCATTTTTACTACATATATTCATTATGTTTTCGATTTTTTTTTTTTTCAATGAGGCGTAGAGCTTAAATCTTTGAGAGAAAATCATTCTGAGCCAACAAAGACCTTTGAAAAGAGAAAACAGATCAATATTAAATTTAACTCACTCCTGAGCTAAAAGCACATAAATCCACCTACACTCATCACACTCATGTTTCTGAACTAAAATGAGACACATGGTACCATAGTATTAAGTGGATTCTTGTTTTTCTTTTTTAAATTAAGTGGATTTTTAATCACCTGCTCAGATTTGACCAATTTCTAAGTCAATAAAACAATCTAATTGGTGGCTAACTTTTATTGGATGGGCGCCAAATCAAAAGTTGTGTAATCCTTATTACAATAATGAGTAATAAAGGAAGATGAACTGATGACATATTGTTTTTCCACTTTTAATAAGTGTGATTTACCAAAATGTGCCAGTGCTATCTTTTTTTTTTTTACTTCGGATACCCCTGGACACTTCCCTGGTAAGGTATTCAGGGCACGTCCCACTGGAATGAGACCCTGGAGAAGACCCAGGACACGCTGGAGGTAACAGATGCAGGCATGAAAAAGTTCTGCCTTTTTCTGCCAGAAGTGATGCAGTCATAGTGCACTATTACTGTAGTAATAGTGCACTATGACTGTAGTAATAGTGCACTATGACTACACTACCACTGGCTGAACGATTTGTCCCGCAAATATGTCATCACGCACGGTGTCTAAACTTGGCGTGTGGAAACATCCTTGTTCCGGGCATTCATTTATGCTCTGAAATCGTTTCCCCTGGGCACACAGGCATTTCTCTGTGCTACTGAGACAAGTCGCTGGTAAGTGGCTGGCAGTCGTCAGAAAGGGGAACTTTTTCATGCCCGCATCTGTACGTTTCTCGGCTGGCCTAGGAACACCTCAGGACCCCCCCAGTGAGCTAGTGGCTGTTGACGGGAAGAGGAAAGTCTAGGTTTTCCTGGCGACCGGCGACCCGGCCGCAATCCCGGATAAGCTGAAGAAGACGGTACAGTACGACGGTACTTTGAAAGAGAATTAAGAATTAGGGCTGTAACCGTGCACAAAATTCATGATTCGGTATGTACCTCGGTACACAGGTGACGGTTCGGTTTTTCCTCGGTACAGTAATGGAAAAAATACACAAATATTAACTGTCTTGTTTTATCAACAAGTTCACTAAAATTTAACATCACAGCCGAGTTCATACTATATACCCGAACCAGTGTTTTCCCTACCAGACCCAGCACCGCCTACAAAATCAAGTTAATTTATTGTGATCATGGTTTTCTATCCAGCACCAGCTCAAAAACTGGTTTAACTTCTCATTTCCTCTAGAACAGGTTTATATTGAGATCTTTGATTAAAAACTAAACTGTTGTTAGTTATCAGACTTACATGACAGCATGTTGCAGCTGTTCTAAGTTTGTCTGTGATGCCACCACCCACAGACACACGCATGTCCACAGGATGAGCGCGCATGGCGCCTCAGACAGCGTGTGTGTCTGAAAAAACGTCAACCAGCTGAAACTCAGACACAGATATCAGTTTTAAACTCTACTGAGAAGGTGAAAATGGAAACACTCGCCTCCTCTTCACCTGCTGATGTGCTGAGAATGAGCACGTCGCGGGAACGCACACGGCTGATACCGCCGTTAAAATCACGTTTAATTAACGTCAGTAGCTCCATCATCTTAGATCTTAACTTTAACAATATTTAGCACGACTTCATGGAGTGAAAAGGTTTTTATCAGACTTATGAAATCCTTTACGTTTTTCTGTCCTCTATTATTTTCTCTTTTTGGTTTTTAAATCAGTTTGAAAACGTGACGTGACTTAACAGTGAATCTGCTTATGATTATTTAATTATTATTAACTCCGTAAAGCTGTAACTGGAAAGTTACCAGTTGCAGAGTTTATAAATAAAACACCACTCAGCAGAGCTGATAGTAAGGTTTTCAACACTTCAACACAGCGGCACAACATCATGGCCCTCTACAAGTTAACATTTTTTTGGGAAAGCTCTCAAGAGTGTAAAAAGCAGCCAAAGAATCTCAAAAAACTTGAAGCCTTTCTTGAAGATTGAGTGAAAATCCTTGCGTCGAACATCTGAATGTCTCTGAACTGTGACAGTGTTTAAAAGCTATAATACTTGCCAAAGGGGGTGTAGCTAAGCGCTGAGCCTGCAGGATCCCCACATAGTTTCCCCTTTTGATATTTGGAAACATAAATGATGGAAATCCATCATGTTTGATTTCCAGACTTTCTGAAATCAGGTCATCTCTTTCTCTCTTAGCCACAGTTTTTGTAGCATTTGCATTTCCTTGTATTTTTTTTTTCTTTACTGTAAAGGTATTTTAAAGTGAAAACATCAACAAAATTATTACTTTATATGTTTCATCCTTCTAGTTACGTCTCAAAGTATAACTCCACTTCTCATTCGCCTCCAACTGATTCTGTATGGAGCTACATGTGACATGGCAGATTAAAGGATGTGACAAACTTTTTTTTTTTTTTTTCCATGTTGTTGCCTGCAGCTGACTGCAGCCATATGCTCACTGTCACAGATTGTTCTGCCCTTGGGTATTTGAATAAAACATTTTGAAACCCTAAGTGCAGGACTTTACCCTCCAAGATTATCTGTGACAATAGATAGATCCCAAAGTGAAGACAGCTCGAATGACTGACTGGAGTCCCTCTTTGATCCTTAAAAGCATAATCTGTGTGGAACAGAATTTATAAGTTCCTACAGAATAAGAATGACTTATCTTCAGATTTGTCAGTGACGTGCCAGCTTTGTTAAATCTTTTAATACAGCTCTACATTAAAGGCAAGTCACTCAATCTTTTTTTAATTTTAATTTTAAAAGAGGACAAATTCTTGTTGGAATTTACAATCAGGAAAAGCTAACAAAAGATTTCTGTTCTTCCAGACACTCTGATATTTGTGACTGTAATATTTTGTGACTACTTACATGTAGCTCAACTTCTAATGGGCTTATATTTCATTTAACCATGGTACAATCTTAACTACCAAAAGTTCCAGCCCGCTGCAAATGTTAGACATTGAAATGAGAAGTTGACAAGTTTCTCTGCTGTTGTAGTTAACAGTAACGTGAACACGGTTCACTAGACCCTGCAGACTAAAAAGCTGCTGAGATTTCAGCACTGGCGATGGGGAGTCTAGTTAACATCTTTAATGCCCGATGCTCCAGATGATGCTCACAAAAATCTCATTTCCTCACCATGAAAATGTCAATCTCGGCTTTCCCCATAGCTTCTCAATTGTTTCCCTTCTGATCCTCATTCAAAAACCTTATTCACTTTAAGATTTTGTCTAAATATACTTGATGTTTCTAAAGACCCGAAGTTTTTCCACCTGAATGAACAAAATATTTCACTTTATAAAGCAGAAATAATGCTTTCAGTTTGAAACTTTGGAACACATTCCTTTGGGTCTGTCTCTGATATTGTCACTGGGGGATAAGATAAGATAAGATAAGATAAGATAAGATAAGATAAGATAAGATAAGATAAGATAAGATAAGATAAGATAAGATAAGATAAGATAAGATAAGATAAGATAAGATAAGATAAGATAAGATAAGATAAGATAATCACCATCACTCCAGCATTTGTGAACTTACAGTAGGAGAGCAGACTACTTGATATTATCTTTACATTTTTGGATGATTATTTTCAGTTTTCTGCCATCATTTACATCAGTTCAGGTAAAAAACTTCTAACAGGAAAGATTATGCCGCTCATATAAAGTTAATCGTGTAAGATCTCTAAAGCTGCCTCTCTAATTATTCCTAATAAGACAATGTTTTGATGATGGTGTTTACGTGACTTGTTTACTGAATACTTCATTTCTGTTCTTATTTATATGTTGCAAAGCATAGTATGATTCTCTCACAGCCATATCAGGTCACCCCGGTGTCATTTCACTATATTACATGCAATTTAATTTATGGATGTAAATGTTAGGATTTCTTTGTATGTGAACATTATTTGGGTTGTTGCTGACATCTGGTGAAAATGTCGCGTCAAAAGCTCTACTAGAAATATATTTTCTGCGAAAAATGTTGACTTGTTGAATACTTTTTCCCCGCTATATGAATGTATATATATACGGTATGTATGCACGGGTACATGAATAAATATGTATGTATACAGTCATCTTCAAAATTATTCATATCCTCCAATTAAAGTAGGAGAAAATCAGCTGTGAGTGTAATAAGTTGACAAAAGTAATAATAAATACAAATTCTATGAAAATCATGACATTAATTTTTAATTGTGGTTTGGTAAAAATATTAAAAGACATACACACAAAAAAGAAAACTAGCAAACAAGCATGATGGGACTCCGAAGCTAAAATTTTGTTGAGCAACACTTTGAGGCAATCACTGCAATCAGGTTATTTCTTTAATGTTCAAAAAGACTTCCACACCTGTGGACAGGTATTTTGGTTCACGGCTCATGGGAAAGGTGTTTGATGTTTCTTGGACTGTTTTGTTTGTTTGTTTTTTTAAAAGAATATTATTCCCAACCAAAATTCAAACGCAATATTTCATTTAAAAAAATTTCCATTTAGTAAATTTTTATTTATTACAAGTTTCTTTACTTTCTTATTGGTTGAATCACGATTGTAAATAGCCTTTTTTTTTAATTGGAGGGTATGAATAATTTTGAGGACGACTGTATATACATATTACAGCAGGAAGGGATGATGAATTATTGCGTAACATTTACATAGATTTTACATAAAACAAAGTAAAGTTTGTTTACCCTTTTAGCGGAGGGGTTTCCAAAATGACAAAAATGAAGCTTTAGTTAAGTTTAGTATCCAAGACTGAGTACCTTTTGTTTCTAAGGAAGAATTTAGTTACTGACAGTGTCTTATTTAAAAAAAAAGGGGGCTAAAGCAGCTTTTTAAGCTTTTTAAGTAAAGCCACTCCAAATATCTATGTCAGTGTGCTACAGCTATGATGCAGTGATAATCAGACCAGTTCAGCTTGATACCCACTTTTTCCAGTTCGTCGCTGACCAGCCGGCCATCCTGGCTCACATCCAGGTATTTAAACATGGTGTCCACCAGCGCTCTCTTCTCCTCCATGTCGCCCTGCTGGTTCTGCTGTCCATCCTTCTGCACTTTTGGCTGCATATCCAGCAACGTGTTCTTCAGCTTGTTGTACTCAGACATGGTGCATGCGCTGCCTGAAAGGGTAAACACACATATGAAAGAGAAGACACTGGATTAATCTCAATTACACAAGCCTTTGGATTTTGGGAGAAAATTGGATTTAATGTGTTGTGTGTTTAAAAGGAGAGGAGAAAAAATAGGGTAGAAGGATGAATGATATCTCAAGCTTGATATCCCTCTTTACTCCAAGACTGATGATTTAAATTATGTTTTCTGTTTCTTGTTCATGATTCTCTGAGGACTGAGTATGTGCAGAGTAAAATGGAAAGGAGAGAAAAAAAATGACAATAGTGATCATATGAGTAAACAAGCAACAGACAACTTTTTTATTTCCTTTTTTTCTTTGGTTCATGGCTGCCTGGCATGATGGCAACATGAGGGATGCTGCTGCTGGTGGAGCAAGGGGAGGAAAGACGTACTGTATGAATATCAAATACTAGAAAAAAAAGGGAAAAAAGGAAAAAAAGTATGAAGTTACATCACTCCCTAATCATTGCAAAGCTAGCGATCCCATCAAAGCTAACCAATGTAAAATTAGGGGAACCTATTGGACCCGACACGACCAAATTTCTGTAAATCTGTTTTATTCCAAACCTTTAAGACAGGATTGTCAAAGCATCTACATTTAGGACACCTACAAAGCTGGATTTACATACTTGGGATGCCTCTCTGTTACCTGGGTGGACTCAGACTCACAGAAAGAGGCAGCGTTCGCACAATCTGACCAATCACACATGGAAAAACTGCAAAGAAGCCACCATGGACGAGAGAAACGGACAATTATTTCCAGAAACGCAAAGAATTTAATCATTTAGGCCAAAAGCATCACTGTTGCCACAGCAACGGCCAGGAAGGAATGCTGGCAGAAAGTTGCCGACTCTGCAAATGTGCAAGTTTGCGAGGATGTATTTATTAGTTAATCAGACAATATGAACAGACATCACTCTGATCACTCGGTTTTACTTTAATATGGCGCAAACATTTGGGGCAGAGCTTCCCCAGTGTCCTTTTCCTTTAGAATTTTTGTTCAGGTCTTTTGAGACTCAGCACCTCACTGTGAGCGCATTTTGTGTCAGAAAAATAAAATCGTCACTGTGGCGGCATGAGCAGTTCCATTCATGTTTCTGCAGTTACGCCATATGTGAGCATTATTATTATTATTTACCTCATTATTTCTGATGCAAAACTTGTGGAGCTAAACGGTCTTGGAAACAAGTCAGTAACAAGAACAAAAACACTCCTCATAGCGTTAAAGCAACACGTCTTCATCAGTTGACAAATGTAGCAAAGTCCATCTGTGGAAAACTTGTATCTTATCGGTGTAGGATGTCAAAAGGAGCATCCATCCCTAAAAGCTCTCTTTCTCCTGAGCTCCCCTCACAATCTGCGAACTAACGCTGACAGGATGCTCTAAGAATGGGCAGAGCATTTTCCAATTTTCCAAGAGAGCTGATTGGTCAGGAAGTGATGGTTGATCTCTTATAAAGAACTTTACCTGCTTCTCAGCAGGTTAGCCATTCAGCGCAAGTTACCATGGTGATTTGTGCCTGTAAGAAGTGAACCAGCATCGTACAACGTGAAACCCAGGGTTAACCCTAAAGTTACCTCGATATGAGAAAATCCAGCTTCTTGGTATAAGCCAGTGGTATAATACCAAGCCCCCCATCCCACCACCGCAACCACATGCACCCAAACATTTACCTTGAGATGCATGAAAAAAGGCACTGCATTTGATGGTGGTGGAGGGGGGTCATCATCAGTTGTTCATTAGTACTTAAAAAAATATACCCATTTTTTGTTACACACTCAAAAATAGAGGTACGAGACAGGAACATTTCTGTACCAGCCCCCCAGTTTGGTAACCACTGGTATAAACCTCTGTCCTTACCCCAACATCAATTAGGATCTAGCAGGCTACAGTATTTTCAGGTAAAATAATGTAAAATGAAGGCGTTAAAACTGCAACTATGAGCAACAACATAAGAACAGCCCCTCAGCCTCAAGTCCACATCCTTTACCACCACTATCCCCTATAACAAAGTAAATTATACAAGCTTTATAGTCATAATCAGCAGGACATATTACGCTACGTTGGTTTTAACATTGAATTCTCCCTGATTTTTTTTTTTTTTACTTTTTCCTCTTCCTATCGGCTGCCATCTGTGTCGACCATAGACATGCAAAAGCTGTAACCTACAGTACAAAGTGTAACAAGTAGAATATTTTAAATAAATCTGCATATCCACTTTTTCTCTCTGCAGATTTTCAAGTTATTAAGGAACTGACAGTTTGTGTCTGGTTTTACCCAACAGCAATTTGAGCAGTTTTATCAGTGGTCTTTTATATTTTTCCAGAGTGGTGTACATATATATTTATATACATATATAGAGCCCTATGAAATCCCTTTTATTTTTTCCAAAATTCCATTTCAATTTTTCCAATTTTCTGTGTTTTTCCGTTTTTAATTTTTGAGAATTCTTTTTTTTTTTTTATCAATTTTACACAAATTTAACACCAATACAGTGTAGGCTATAAAACAATTAAATTTAGCCAATTAATGTCGTTTTACTAACTTGAATGCTTTCACGCTTTTAAACATATTTAAGGCAAAACCATGTTTAAACATGTTTTGTTTAAACAAACAAAAAAAGAAAATGCCAATAGTAAATAATACATAATTCAGAACAGTACTAATTTATAGATGGTGGTCCACACCATAGATCATAAGAAACATGTCCGGGTTTGATCACCGGACACACAGTCTAATAATCATGGAGAAACTGCTCTGTCCTGTATTCTGCTGCTTTGAAACCGCGTCCATCCAGAGCAGAGCGGATGGAAGTGAGTCAGTCGATAGAAAGCAAAGTCGATCCAGACAATTTTTAAAATAAAACACTGTGCAGACTCTGGATCACGTTTTACTCTGAAACATCAGCGTAACGTGCAAACCTGCGGCACCAAGCCGTCAGCTGAGAGAATCTCACTTTACACTACGTGACACCTGGATGACGAGACGTTCACGGACTGTAGTTTAATCCAGCAGTAGATGCACAACAACCAAGAAAAGTAATCAAACAAAGAGCAAACGCGTGGTACGCAGGTCGGTCTGGCTAAATAACCAGGAGACGCTGGCGAAGCCCCGTGGGGCTTCCTTGTGGAGTGGGAGTGGGTGCGCTCTGGAGCCTAGTGAACCCCCCTTGGAGCATTTTTTCGGGCAAAGCTTTCCCCTTTTTATAAAGAAAAAAACACATTTTCGGCAATTGTTGCTCATTTCCGTGACATTCCGTGTTTATAATAAATTCCATTTTTAATGTTCAATTCCGTGATCACGGATTTCATAGGGCTCTACGTATGACATTACTGTAACAATTCAATGTTATCTGGCGCTCAGAATATCTGTCCTTATTAACTGTTCAACAGCCTCAGAGACAGCATGTCTTCCTGTGATCAGAAATATTTGACCTGAACCTTCTGCAGTGAAAAAGGCTTCACAGAAGAAAAATAATGACAGACTTCTCATTACTACTATCAGTGGTGAAAAGTGACATGCTAACAAGATGAGAGCTACAAAGAACAAACCAATATATTATACAATATTACATCAAGCACTGCTCCATTTGTGAAACCATTCTGATACGATAAATAACTTGTGCAAAGTTTAAAATAGCAAACAGCATGGCCACCTTTGCTATTTCAGTTCTCCCACAAATGCAATTAATAACTCACAAACACTGTTCTCTAACCTTGAAATAAGCTGCTGTAGTTTTGTATCATCTCTATGTAACTTCCTCAGATGAGAACAGCTACACCTCACTGTAAATTTGCCTTCTATTTGTTTTATATTAGTTTTATTGCAAGGGAAATATAAAAACACCCTCCCCCCATACTAAGTCTCTTTCAACATTTCATATAGATAAAAAACATGAATTCTAAAAATGGGCGTGCATTTTTACACATATTAAAGACACACAACATGACTTTTAGACCTTAAAAATATGTTTTTTAAGCCATCACTGCCCAGAGGCTCAGAAACCGCAGTAGCCTGTACGTTTTCCATCTGGGACGGGGTTGTGACATTGCTGCCAACTATTGGTTGCGCACCTCGTCATAGCAAACAGATATGAACCAGATATGAACACAGCTGGTGTTTTGAACGCGCATCATGTCAGATTTGGTAAGGAAATGCAAGGAAACCAGAGGAAGAGAGGAAAAGAAAGAGAGGAAGCGACAGAACAAGAGTCAAGATAAGACTGTCTTTTACTGGCTGGAGTGAGCTCACAGTACAGGTACGATGCAAGATGGATGCTTAACCATCGATAGGGGGCCCGTCACTGAGAAAACTGCTCCATTGTGTGTCTATAAATAATGAGTAAGAGATGTCAATCAATTATTGGAAACTAACAAGGGCTACAAAATTTAATTTGCCTCAGTTGTTCAGATTTAATGCAGCCCAGTATTTTACAAATTGACATAATAAAATGTCCAAGTTATAAAAGGAACATTTTTTCTTCCATACCTGCTTTGATAAATTTCTTACAGAAGAAAGTCACAACACTTTAACACATTTAAGAGCCTCTAATTTGCCTCACTCAGATCTGCTAATCAAGTACATCTATCAAAGTGTTTTGCCTGTTGGTGGAGGTCAAATCACAAAACAGCAAGCTATACAAAGGAAGTAATCAGTCCAATAAATCTCAGTTACCTTCTGTTTATTTTGAGGTCTGTGTGGAGTACAACAGGCATTGGGCTAAAAGAAACACTTCAACAGTGATGACCCTTTTTCCTAATTACTGCCCACAGACTCACACATGGCACAGCAAAGACAGTGTGAACTCTTCTCTACAAGCAGATAGTTGAGTCAAGGTCTTGGCTAAATCCCTGTTCAATGTTATTCGTGCGAGAGGAATGAGGCGTGACATGGTTCAGACATGAGGGATCATCACCTGACTGTCATCTCTGTCTCTGCACTGAAAAGACAGAAATATATTTACACTCTATCATATATGGAGAGAAAAATAATCTCCTTGCTCTGATTCACTCTCTTACAAAAGGTATTTATGCAGTGTTTTTCAAGAGCATGTGAAGGGAATTGCTGTATATGGTTAAAAAAAAAAGAGTTGAAATGATCCTAATCACCTGAAGACCTTTGTGTCCCTAAACAGAGAGCGAATGCCATGCCTGGATGTTACAGTGAATCATGTCTTTGCAGCATACGGCATGTCCTTTGATTCAGTCCTCATTCTGCTGAGCGAAGCAGCTGCAGCAGTGGCAGAGAAATATCTGTCTGTATTACAGTGCATCCACCCCTGACTCTGTTTTATTGTTCTAGAGGGACTAGGACTCTCTTTATTGCCTGTTTGAAATGTTAGCTGCTTAAGTGAGTGATCCGAAGCAGCGCGCACTGTGGACAGCCAATGTCCCGGAGCCGGAGCCAAACTCCACTCCTCAAAACATCCTCCAAGCTCCAACTTGATAAATGTCAGGCAGAGAGAAACAAACAGAGAGACAGAGAAGACATTCTCTATCATGCTGAAGGGAAATGGTTGTATGAAAGGATGGAAAAGGCAGGATTTTATTATTTTTTCTCAAAGGAGATCACACAAACCCTGAAAGGCACCAATGATCATTCTGGTGCATCATTGCATGGAGAGCGTCATGGCTATTTGTGAAGGTTAATCCTCTAACCTTATAGTGAAGTTCCTGGGGCTCCTGGGGCCCTGGGTCCTGCATTCTGTCCGCTGCAAAACCTAATGCTGAATTTTTCTATCTGTCTTCTTCTGGGTGGATACGTAATTGTCCCTGTGATGGGCTGGCTGGGATTTATGCTATTAGGTGGCAGTAGGGCTGGGCAATATAGCCTCAAATCTATATTGCAATATAATCTGAAGTATTTGTGTGATGATATATACAGTATATATAGACTATTTTGACTGTTTCTGAATATACTCACATACCAAACACATTGCAGCAGAACAAACACTTCAAAAAAGTAAAGAAAGCCATTTTAAGACCACATATTGTGCAAAACTATCTTTTTTAAAAAAAAGAAAAACATTCAAGTTCTACAGGTTTTTCTGTTGAATATTAAACAACAAATCTCAAACTTTCAATATCTGGTCCAAATATAAACTCTGAACATCATGATGTTTAAGCTCTTTGCTTGTAGTAACTAAACTTTCTTGTACATAAGAGGTTGTTCACCTGGAACAGCGAACCATTTAAGTTTGCCATCAAACCCACATGGGTGCTCGGGCATAGAAACTGGCACAGGCATATGTTTACCAGTGTCAACATCATCAGCCTACAGTAGCATTTACATTTGCAGTTCATTTATTCAACTTGTAGCATTTGAAGGAACTTATCAGCCAATACCACAGGGCTGCAACCTTTCCTCTCTCCAGACTCCACATGTAGCTTATTGGGTGGTCTCGAAGTTAACTTTATCTTATGGAAAAACGTGTCCATTCTTTTGACTGGCAGTGTGTGTGTTTAATTATAACTATACAATTCAGTATATTATACAAGTGTAGTGGCCCACGACACCTAGTGGTAGCGTCGTGGGCCTTGGCGTGGAGGACCCGGGTTCGAGTCCCCGACACGACACTCAGTTGAACCACTGTGGACCCCTGAGCAAGGTCCCCAACCCCCACCAACCATCCCCTAGGCTCCCAACCGCCCCCCGGGCGCCCCAAGCAGCAGCCCACCGCTCCCTGGTACCACTGTACAGAGATGGGCAAAATGCCCTAATTTCCCCTCGGGGATCTTAACAGTATAACAGACAAGGACAAAACAGACAAGACAGACAAGGCAGTGGATGGTACAGTACCAATTTTAAGAAGAAAAACAAAGCTTAAAAAACAATAAACAATTAGTCAATAATGGAATTAGTTGCTAAAGCAATAAGCCCCGAGAAGCCGTGGGTTACAGCGGTTTTACAACGGCGGGGCACGACGCGAAGCGGAGTGCCCCGCCGTTGTAAAACCGCTGTAACCCACGGATTCAAGGGGCTTATTGCTTTTATAAAACGGTTACCTCACATATTGCCTATAAAATAAATAAAAATAAATACACACATACAAAATAAACAATTTATGGGTAATAATGACATAGAGAACTATTTGTTCTCCCAACACTTAAGATTGAGTGGACAGTATGGTTGCTAAGCAACTCAGCTTGTTCACAAGTAGGAGGGTCTCGTAAAACAAAGATATTTCCTACGATTTGGCCCATCATTAACACGTAAACGCAGATCTTATTTCTTTGTATTTTTTTATCTACTAATTAATTTATTTTTTGGGCATTAAGAAAAGTTCATTTCAAAAACTTCGACCAAAGTGAAGATTTAGTTTACCTCGTTTATGCAACTGCGTGTGGACATTAATAACCAGGGTTTTAAGGTTTGAAACATCACTGCCTGCGACAAAAAAAAAAAAAAAAAAAAAAAAAAAAGAAGCTCTGATCACATTTGCTACCTGTGTTTACTCTGGATCGCTTTCCAGGCGAACAAGCTGTGAACTGGGTCAGCGGAGTTTTCACTTGTTTAAAACGGCGATCAGACAGATGATCCGCTCAGATCCGATGGCCTGCTCAGTTGATTTTTATTTTATTTTATTAACTTTGCTCCCAAAGATCCATGCTTCATTTGTTTTGTTAAACCCTCTTTCCACCTGCAAACGCTTTCCCCTCCATTTAAGCAGCAAACTCCTCCTATCCGCCAATCATCACTTCTCCCCCCCCCCCCCCCGTTTCATTCATCCATCCATATTAATATTTCTCCATACAGCGGATAAGTATTAAAATGTGGATATAAAGTGGATATAAAGCAGCACTTCTCCCGGGCCATCGCCTGGCTGACGACGGTAAAGGAGCGAACCATCAGAAACAGCTAAACTCTGTGAATGTGCTTAACGCACTTCTGCAGTTCGGTATGAGGATTTTTATTCCAAAAACAAGGTGGATGCGATTTTTTTTTTCTTTTTTAAATTTTCTTAGTTGGAGGAGGGAAGACGCTCGTTTTACAAAAATCCGGCTACACATTGGCCATTCGCTCTCATCAATTCAGGCTGTCTGGCCTCGTTAATGTTGTTACTTCCATTAATAGTGCTGTAAAAATAATGTTTGGAGAAACGGTGGTATGCGTTTGGCGGCAGCTGTTTTTGTGCAGATGTGACGCCTGCTTTGCAAATGAGGCAACATGTCCGCGGTGAAATCTGCGCTGTCATCTTCCACCCCTCATCCAGGTTCAGGACACTCAAAATATCAAAATTCATCACAAAGTCTACAAAAGTCTTAAAACAAATATAATCCAGCGAATGGTTGAAGCAGTTGGTTGCTAAGCAACGCAACATCTGTTTATGCTGGCGCAGGGATATTTTTTTGTGCTGCGGTCTGCCAGATCTACGTGTAGGTTATAGTCTGTTTTACCACGGGCTTGGAACGCAGCTCAGCCAATCACATTTAAGAATGAGAAACACCCGTTTTATAATGACTATTTTGATAGTCGACATAATCATGATTAATCAACTAATCCTGGCAGCCCCAATTTTGTACCCCATTTTACTAACGTGGATGCTAAAACATGTATTGTCTTGTCTCGTGGGTTTAATCCAGCAGCTACAGTTATATTCATGTTTTGTTTTTGTTTGTTTTTTTTTTTGTTTTTTTGTGTGTGCGGGTGTGTGTGGGTGTGTGTGTGTGTTGCTAATGTTTTTGGTTAGATTTTTTTTCCTCCCAGCTTTTCTGTTTTTTGTTTTTTTTATTTATTTATTTATTTTTTTATAAGAAGTCCTGATGATTGTCAGCTTTGATTTAGTCAACATCTGTTTTTTCCCGTTTAGAGTGAGAAGCTGATGCTGTTGCTTTCTGCCTGGTGCATTCTTGTCTCCTTTTTTATTTCCTTCACTCCCTTTTTCTTCCCATATAGCCTATAGGCATGGGCTTGAACTGGGCACATTTGCAGATCTCATAGTTTAAGTTACATGGGCCCCATATCTGGAAGCCCACATGGGAAAACACAGGTGAGGCCACCATGGAAACAATGGACAAACCCACTTGAGGCCCTCATATGCAGCCAAAATTTAACCCTTATGGGCCCCACATGGACATGCTGGCAGAGATGGTCTTCAGCTGGAATAGGGTGGGGTATCCTTGTCAGTTTGGGAATGAGATCTTGCCCCAAGTAGAGGAGTTCAAGTATCTTGGGGTCTTGTTCATGAATGAGGGAGGAATGGAAGAGCCTGCATCAGTATGTTGCGGTAAACAAGGAGCTGAACTAAAAGGCAAGACTCTGGATTTACTTGTAGATCTACTTTTATACCCTCACCCATGGTCATGAGCTGTGGGAAGTCCCTGAAAGAATAAGATTGTGAATACATGGCTGAAATGAGTTTCCACTACTGGGTGAGTGGGCTGGTGACACAATGATGATAACAACAACACTAGGATGATGAGACAAACATCTTAAACATCTATATGTGCTTTTTATTGTCTATGTGTAATGTATTTCTATGTGTTTTACAGACTGCAGATGGATATTACCTCAGTTAGCTAAATCAGGTAAAAAGCATACTTTCCTTTTAGACAAACGCTGCTTTACATGATCCCTTCTCTATAAACTAAATAAATAATCTGACACTGGACAAAAGACAACCTGGAAAATTTAAGCTTAATAAAATTACTATGGAGTAGTAGGTGGGGCAATCGGTAACTGAAAACCTGGTGTGACACGAGCAGAGGAAAAAAAATTTAAGTGAATACACAAGCAGGCAAAATCCATAAAACAAAACAGAAAAAAAAAATTAACAAAGGAAGGGAAGAGAGAGAACGGAAACATTCATATATGTATGTGTATATATATATATATATATATATATATATATATATATATATAAACAGTCAAAATTCTGGACACATTTTCTTATTAGATTTAATGGGAACATGTGTCCAAACTTATGACTGGACAAAAGGGGCTGCATAGATTTTTTTTTTCTTTTTTGTTAATACAGTACCAGTTTCAGTTTTTTTCTAATCTTTTTTTGTTTTAACCAAAGCATGCCAGAACTGGGAAAATATCTGTCAAAACCATCTTAGAATCACTGCAATATCAGTGAAACAGAGTGCAACGTCTCCAAAACCAAACACGAAATTTAACCATTAAAAAAAAAGAAAGAAATAATAATAATAAAGAAAACAATCCTGATGTCTACCAATGTGATGAATGTGTTCTTTCCTTCAGCCTCTTTTCAAACCTTCTCATTTTATCACATTCAGCTTTGTGGTTTCTGTGTAATCCTGCTAACAAACAGACAAACACAATAATGGCACCACTCACACACCTTTGCCAAGACAAGCAGCTTACTTGCACATCCTAGACATTTTCCTCCACACTCTCATTTGCAACAATTATTTTAAAAGCTTTATACTTTGAAATATTGTCCTTGTTGCAGTTAGATCAAATAGCCGTTTAAAATCCTTCTATTTCTTTTTTTGGTAAAAAAAAAAAAAAAAAAATTATAAGCATTAAAAAAATGACATATTAGGCACATAATGGCTAAGGCAATTAAGGATTTTTTTCTTTGTATGTGTTTCAAGACATAGCTTTTTCATGTTATGCATACTGGGCCACAGGAGTCACGAATCTATTAAAATACTCTTAAAAACTTTAAGAATCATTGAAGTTCTTTGCTTTGGCAAAAAGAAAGGAGGGAAGGTAAATCCAAGGCATCAATCCTGCCGATGATGAAACCTCCCCTCAATGCCCCACAGCATGTAAAACTGCTCCGTGTTAAATTTATGTCTGTCTGACCTCCTCTGGCTGAGATGATGGGATTATTTACTGCCACGCCGCCTGTGTGCCACTAAGATGCAATAGTGATGGACCTCCCTTCCAGATAATTATGGATATGACGGACACTCTTTGCTCTCGAGGGCATAAAGGTCTGAGAGCGCAGAGCCAATCTTGGAAGGGTGACACAAGTCACAGGAGAGCCTTATACTGCATAATCACAGTTGGCAGCTGTTTAAATTGGCTTAGTGTGAGCTTCATAGTTTATCCACCATTTCTTCAGTGACTCTTGTGATGGGAAATACTTTAACCTTTAACTTTCTGCATTTTAATATTTATCTTACTGTTTTTCTTACGCTTTCCGTTTTTTTTTTAAATCGACTTTGATGTTAGTTGATGGATGTGAGACATAGAAACATTTCTACAACATAAACTGACTAAAGCTAAATGACCTTTAAAAGCTATTGGATGAAATTAGAAAAAAAAGTAAAAAAATGTGGTTTTCAAACTTTTTCCAGCAATGTATCCCAAGTGTTCATAATCATCTTCACCACGAATGTATCTACAGCAACAATAACAAGCTGTAGATTTTCACTGACATCTGTGGATACATCCAACTGGGGATAAATTGAATCTCTGATTCTTCCCACAACTTGCTCATCACTGTCTTCCCCTTTAATCTATCTTCTGGTAAGCTTTATCATTTGAGAAAAGGAAAGATGTTTATTTTTCTGCTGTTTTCGTTCATCATCGTCACTACCAGCAGCTGGAAGGAGTTCTTCAGCGATTGTGAATGTTTTTTGGCTTTTGCCAAAAGCAAATAAACCGTTTGTGAAGCCTCCATGGGGGTTGATGGAGATGTGGAAAATTTTTGCATTGTCTACTGTGATTACTGAAATTCAGCTAATTTTCTCTTGAAAGCACCCACGTGGCTTCATGCATGATGGTGTGTCATGGTGAGATGATGCTGGATGCGGTGGCTTCATGCTGCCGTTAACTGGGTTCTCTGGACGTACATACCGATAAAACATCATACTGGCAGAAATTCACCAGCTCTTCTTTCACCTTCTTGGGTAAGGTGAAAGAATGTTTTCACCAGCATTCTTGCAACACATCAACCATGATTCCATTGTCTGAGGTTTTTATTGAGATATTGATTGGTGATGCCATTTGGCTTGTGCCTGAGTGTGTCAAAAATGATGGGACACTGAAAAAAACAACTTGTATAATTTGATTTAAAAAGTCCTTGTAACAATTTGCACAAAAAATGGCGAAGTAAACTGAATAAATTTGAATGAAGTTATTCCTACTTAAACTACTGACGTGACATTGTTATATACATATATATTTAGACAGGATTGATCAAAATATAAAATTTTACCAAAATATAAAATATCAATATTCATAAATTCCAGGTTAAGAAATGAGAAATTTGCAATGTGAAGCTCTAGATGTGCAATTCCATCTGGAACATAGCATGACGTCACACACACCACGTCTGTGTTGATATCGAGCCTCTTGTTTACAAGGGTGGTCTGCACTCGTGTTTGTACATGTGAATCTCCGCCTTCCCAGAATCGGGAGTAGGCCAGATATAATTTGCCATTAGTTTAGTAAAATATAACCAGGTGTCAGCAGCAATCGGCTACTCGTGTACTACTACGTACTCTGAAGCAAGAACTTTGTTCCTATTTTCAATGCTGTGATAGAAAAGTTATTTATGCTCATTCAATACGGCTCCACAAGCTGTTTTCTGATATGCAGTAGAGGGGGGCCAGTGAGGGAGCCGAATGTGTATGCGCATTGAACAATTGACCGGGTAATTCCAAATTTATCTTGAGTCTTTGTCTGTGGTCTGGAGGCATTGTACATTAAGCAGTGTCCGTATATTTAGATGCCTTGAGATTGTGTACATTATGGTTGTTTGTCTCCACTTCCATCATTCAAACAGCTCAATTGTTGGACCAGTCGCACCATAAGCAAGTCTGCGTGTTGCCTCGAGAACGATAAAGAAATGCTCACTTTTCGTGGAGTATGAAAAAGACAAAATTCATGACACACTCTTTGTTGGTCTCTACACAGCATGCAATGGCACACCTAGCGGTAAAAAAAAAAAATCGCTATTAGTCCCTTTAATGAGTAGATTTTATGTTTTCTTTTCAGTCACATTTTCATATATGGTTGATGTCACTAATTATTTTTTAATGAATCTTAATAAATTTCATATGTGTTTAGCAATCATCACCACCCCAAAGGGGCAGGCCATATATTTGGACCACACCAATTTCCGATTTCGGATGGTATACAGTAAGTTTGAAAGATAAATTCATCGATCTACTACTTAGAATTTAGAGCTGGAAAAGATGCAATCTTGGCAAAGGTGTCAAAAATAGGGTAGAAGTAGAAAGTAGAAACCCTGTCCGGCAGTTCTTCCAACCAATCACTGAAGCAGCTGGGTTTAATTAGCTCCTCTCCCAGGTAGATGAGCTCGTTAGTGAAAACAGCTGTTCTAAATGTTCCGCCAGATCCAAAAACATGGCAGGATTTGTATCTCAAAACTACTTTTACTTCTACTTTTGACACCCCTGATACTTGGAAAACATGAAGGGTTCACATGTACTTCATGGTGCAGAATGGAATGGGAGAACCACAAAGCATGATGGGAAATATTCAAATAAACCCACCGCAGGACCAGCTACAGCAAAGCTGTCAGAGTTTCAGATTAAAACTTACTTAATATTTCTGAGTATATGTAAAGTGATCAAATAAAATTAAATGGTTTGCGCGTATGTGATAAACATTACTCAAAAACACATTTTTGTCATTTCATGCAAAATACATGTTAATATGATTCGTTTTTAAAAAAATCTAACAGAGGTTTTTTTTTCCAGTGTGTATGTTAAAAGGGTTAATAGGGGATTATCACGCTTACCGGAACTTCCCGGTATTTGGGCACTTCCTCTTCCGGGCCATTTTAACAACAGCCGTTCCTGCTCTGTTATACTGTTTAAATCGTATAAACTCCAAACATACTTAAGTTTCCATTCCAGACTGAAGTGATACTGGATCAAAAGCTGGATCAAAGCGATCGATTTGCCGCGGTGAATGGCCGAACTTTATAATAAAACACACGTTTGTTTGTCGCCGGTGGGGCACAACACAGGCACTTCACAGCATGCTAGCATTAGCTAGCTAGCGTTTACTGACGTGCTTAACATTGTGCGTCTTAAAACACACAAACATCTGAAAATCGGGTCTGTACCTCCCTGTTTCCAGTGGAACAACTGGGGACTGCCAAGAAAGGAGACGCTTTCAGATGCTTGTGTGTTTTCAGCCGCACAATGTTAGGCACGTCATCAAGCTGGCTAATGCTAACCTGCTAACAGTAGTCCGCCAGCTACTACTCTGTTAAACTTTGTAAATCGGATAAACGGCAATGCCAAGTTTTCATTCCAGACTGAAGTGATGCTAAGGAAGAAGTGGATTAAAACGACCGATTTGCCGCGGTGAAGGACCGAACTTTATAATAAAACGACACACGTTTGTTTGTAGCCGGCAGTCTGCACAGTCGTGTTGGCAGGCTAGCATTAGCCAGCTCGATAACGTGCCTAACTTTGTGCGGCTGAAAACACACAAGCATCTGAAAGTGTCTCCTTTTTTTGGCAGTCCCCAGTTGTTCCACTGGAAACAGGGAGGTACAGACCCGATTTTTTAGATGTTTGTGTGTTTTAAGACTCACAATGTTAAGCACGTCAGTAAACGCTAGCTGGCTAATGCTAGCATGCTGTGAAGTGCCGGTGTCATGCGGTGTTGTGCCCCATCGGCGACAAACAAACATGTGTTTTATTATAAAGTTCGGCCCTTCACCGCGGCGAATCGATCGCTTTGATCCAGCTTTTGATCCAGTATCACTTCAGTCTGGAATGAAAACTTAAGTATGTTTGGAGTTTATACGATTTAAACAGTATAACAGAGCAGAAACGGCTGATGTTAAAATGGCCTGGAAGAGGAAGTGCCCAAATACTGGGAAGTTCCGGTAAGCGTGATAATCCCCCATTAAGTATAATTTATTGGAGCACAAAGTGAGTTGATCCAGTGTATGTAGGTGAGCTGAATTTTGTTAAAATGAATTAACCTTAATACTGAATGTAAATTTTGGTTTAATGACATGAATTTATATTTCATTTAAATATTTATGACATGAGTACTATGAGTTTTACAGATTTTTTTTTTTCATGTACCTCCTTAGAATATCTTGCTGGGGTACATGTAGGTCCATTTGACTAGATCATGTTGCTGAAAGAACAAAAAGGTCAAACATCAAGCAAAGGAAAAAACAAATGAACACAATGGAAAGCCATAGTTAGGGACTGTAGGCAATGGAAACTCAACTTCTGAACAATTTATGATTTCATTGCATTATAATTGATTCACTGATCTTTTGTTGCTTGGGTATGAACACCTGATAAGGATGCCTTTAGGGGTTTACTGAGCATGTTCATCTAGAAGGAGACCATAACATTAATTGGATAAATTATTTTTAATTTTTTTGTTATACTGGTGAGATCCCCGAAGGGAAATTAGGGCTCTGCATTTTACCCATCTCTGTACTGTGAGTATCAGAGAGCAGTGGGCTGCTACTTAAAGTGCTTGGGAAGCAGTTTGTGGGGTTAAGGACCTTGGTCCACAGTGATTCACCTAGGAGTCGTGTCAGGGACTCGAACTCAGGTCCTCTGCGCCAAAGCCCACGACGCTACCACTAGTCTACCCACTCCCCAAGTCCCCACAAATTACATCTTCAAACTGGCCCTGGGTCGGGGATCCGGAAGTTGGAGTACATTGTTTGAGACAGGGAGATGGGATTGACATCCTCTGCTTTTTTGTGATACTGAGACTCCAAAATGGACTTAGTAGTTTGGTCTATTCAGCAAGAAATTTTTATGTGTAGCATCTTTTGTCAGTCAAAGAAAGCCTTAAATTAAGGATAAGCAATATTTTATAAATGAGACCCCCAAGCAACTTTAACAAGCACTGAATTTTTACAGTCAGATCAAGTTGTGAGCCCAGGAGACTGTCTGAGTTTGATGCACTACAGAACTTTTACAATTTTCTCAGTGACCCCCCCTCATACACACACACACACACCACCACCACCACCACCACTGACGGCTAATCCATCTCGCATCCTACCCGTCTTATCTTGACTCATATTATCTCTTGCTCTGTCCTTTTCTCCTTTTTGCTCTCTCTATCTTCCTAAAAGAATTTCTTCTTGAATCTCTTTGCTGAATTAGCCACAGCGCCTTCAAAATGGCAGGTGTTTACGTCTGTTTGCTAGTGTGTGCACAAAGCGAAACTCGACTGCAACGTCCAGATGAAAAAGTTGTGCAGCGCAGTTTCTCAGCCGCGTCACGTTGCTAGGCTGCAATGGTTTAAGAACTTCAAATAGTAGATCTCAATGTATCTATTGTGATGTATTGTGGAGTTTTAAGGTCAGAAAGTTACGTAATAACCTTAAAGCAGGGGTGTCCAGCTCCGGTCATTGAGGGCCACAATCCTGCAGGTTTTCCATGTCTCCCTGCTCCAACACACACCTGATTCAAAATTGTGCAGAGTTTCATAGGATGTTAGATTCATTTAATTTGGGTCAGCTGTGCTGGTCCAAGGAGGCATGGAAAACCGAGAGGACAGCGGCCCTCGAGGACCCACTTTGGACACCACTGCCTTACAGGCTTTGTTTCTTCTTTTTCATGAGACCAGATGCTCTTCAGTGGTGGAATTGAAGTCTCACTGGATGGGAAATATTTTGCTGGCATGATGAGAACCCATGATATAACAGAAGGGCTGGATATTATTAAGAACCTCACGATTCAATTCGATTTTGATTCTTTGGGTTGCGATTCAAAATTGATTTGATTCAATATTGATTTAAATGCTTTCAAATTGATTTAGTAAGACGTAAATACACATAAATATTTATAATTTTTCATATTTTTATGCCCATATTAACATATGTGGTATGTCACCTCACATTTTTGAGCAATAAAACATCTGAAAATAAAAATTGTTGCCATTTTGTTGTTGTATGATCTAATGTGACCGCCATCCATACAACATAAATAATACACAGCGCCCCACACAGGTCAGGAGGTGAATTCAGAGGATTTGCTGATTGGATATTGAATTGTGTAGAAAAGTATTGCAATGCATCAATTAATCAATATTTTTACCCACCCTTACATAACAGGCAATAGTTGTCAAAAAATTTCAGCTCATTGGTCTCATTGGTTATGAATACCAACGGTTTAAAAGCATTTCTTCTTACAAATCTGGTGCTCCTGATGGACACAATTCTGCTCGAGGGCGTTTGTCAGATAAAGCCGAGCAGTAAGTGAGACACAGTGAGTCATTATCCAGAAACAGCTTGCACAGCATCGATGTATGCTGAACAGCAGGAGGAAAGTGGGGAGGTGGAAGGATTTTGTAGTGACCTGGGTCAACAGCAACAACAGCATGAATGATTGGTAGCATAAGAATATGAACTGTCAAGTTACATAGATGTCAGTGAATATGATTGGGGACTGGAAGAGTCAGCTGACAAGATCAACAGGCAGCCATCAAAACTCACCCGTGAGCATCATATCATGGTCTAAGAGAATGATTACACAACATAGTCGATCCCTGTGTTAATATCATATGTGAACATGCGACTGATAGAGTGAGAAATAATCTCATATCAGACCATTGCAAAGAAGTCATTTAAGGTATAAATTGACTCCCACATTTCTGAGCTAACACAGAACTCATAGATTTAAAATGATGCCTCTAGATTTCCCAAGTACAGGCTGTCTGCCTGTTTGCCTCTCCATATATTCAGCAGAGTGGATCATTGTGTGCTCAGGAAGCCTTATCAGAGTCTTTGCAGCTTGGCGCTGACTAAATGAGAAACCTATTGCAACCACCAAAGTTATTGGTAAAGCTGTAAAGGAGAAATAGTACAGAAGCATGCACCACCTGCCCATCCGTCTGTCTGCAAGACTATCCAGAACTGGCTTCTCGAATTGCACATCAGGTCTCGACACATCAGTCTTATATCTCTATGGCGCAAGGAATCACGTACAAAGTTTCAGACATCAGATGCGATAGCTTCTGTTGTTTTAGATGTTATTTGCATGGTCTCCATTCAGCAGGGATTATTGCTGCCATCTTTCTTTTTTTTTTGTCTGAACTTGACAGGAAAATGTTCACATTTTCTAAAATCAAGGATGTAGAAGTGATCAATTCCTAATAATCTAACAATGGATCACCTGCTTCAACTTAATGTTGTTGAGCTCATTATAAAGTTCTAATTAAAAGAGCTGCATTTTGCTCAGTGACAATCTGCTGTGACACCTGAAAATAAGCAGAAAACCAGCAGCTGAGACCAATTCTACATGAAATATCAGCAACACATGTGTTTGGATGTCTCTATAAAGACCAGGGGAAATACTATATCTTACTGTGTTTATGTTAATGGTGGCATGACATCAAACTGAAATTTTCTGAGGTTTGGGGGGTATAATATGATCTGTTGTGCACTGATTGTGCCAATGTGACACTGACACATGGGTGGTCAGCCTTGTTTATTTATTCAAAAACAGTTGAATCAGACAGCAGCTACGCAATTAATATTCTTCAGTTAGAGCACACTATCAAGTGAACAGGCTCCCCCTCCACTCTTGTTCCCCCAGCTGAAACAGATTATGAGTTGAGCTAGTCTGCATTCCTGAACATGGGTGAATTTAGGTTGGGGTTTTCGAACAAATGGATAGGAAAAAAAAAAATCAGCAACACTGCAGGAGGCAACCACAGCATTGTCATTACCCATAATTTTATTTATTTTCTAAATACTGTCTTGTCTGATAAACATACAGTAATTCACAGTCTGAGGTGCCCATGACCCTAGAAAACTCCGACCAACAGCTACCAGCAGATTGACCTAGTTTTACCAAATAATGTTGTAGGCTTATAGCCAATCAAAAATTAAGTCAACTGGGTTTCCGGGCAGATCATATCATTATTGTACCCAATTCTTTTAGTTGGTAGGGAAATCTGGGGTGCCAAAACAATCTGCCCCTGAAAAAAAGTGACAATATTTTTCTTTGGAGAATTGACAAATGCAGCAATATCAACTTTGTGAAAAACGTTATACTGCTCTGTCATCACAGCTTTAATAGATCTGTTTTTTCTAAGTGAGTCCCTGCCTGTCCAAAAAGCTGAATGACAGGTTGATATTTGGATTATGAGCTCTCACTGTCCCACTGATAGACCCAAAGTCAAATCAACATATTGAACTGCTTAAAAAAAAAAAAAAGTAAACAAAAGAAAAGATAATAGTTGACATTCAAAATAAAAATGTAATAGGAAGGGATGTACCCAAAAGTCAGTTGTCATCGTAGTGCATAAATCCTGAGAAAATTATACATACCAAAAAACATGTTTTGGTATTTTAGTGGAATTAATAAAAGACTATTTGACTCATTCAAGTGCATAAGTATTTTTGATTATTAGTTAAGATGAATTACGTTTTTGGGGTTTTTTTTTAATAGGGAGCCGAAGTCACGTCCTTTCCAATGAGCAACATGGGGCCTAAGAGACAGAAAAAATATGAATGGAAGTCAATGGGGAGAAAATAATTATCCTTTGGTCCCAGTCACTCTCTGCCCTGGATTCCAGATATGTTGGTTGTGGATTTAAATAAAAATTGTACAAAGAAAAAACACAAAATTCCACAAAGATTTTAGATTATTCCAGGTTTTCCTTGAAGCCTCTGTGTGGACTACAACTCTCCTTCAAGAACAGGGAAAGAGCATGGACAGGGGTGAAAACCACCAAAAGTTAGAAAGTGTTGAGTCTTTCCATTACGCCAATGGAATGATGGCCACGGTCTGGTTCATGCCAGTCGCAGGAAGCAACGTCATTACTCGCAGCCATAACTCTAGTCCACAAAGTGGCTTTACTGTAAGTAAATGCTGAAAAAAAATTAAAGTTCTTTTTTTTTTTCTTAACAAAAAATTATGATTTTTTTTTTTTTTTTTTATTTAAATCCACAACCAACACATCTGGAATCCAGGGCAGAGAACGACTGGGAGCAGAAGATAATTATTTTCTCCCCTTTGACTTCCATTCATATTTTTTTGTCTCTTCGGTCCCATGGAGCGGAAGAAAATGGGCATGACTTCGATTCCCTATAATGTTTCCCATCCGAACTGCTGATTGGTTGATCTAAAAACAGTTGACCTAAACTTTGACAATAATATGGGTTCAATAAAAGAACAAACACAGCAGTGTGGAACCAACAGAAAAACCAAAACCTACAATCGAACTCTCCATTACAAAGCCTGACTATAAATACAGTTGCACCTTCAGCCCCGGTGAAGCGGATTTAGCCAAATAAAATAATTGCAAAGCTCTTGCTCCTGCTAATAGATTAAGGCTGGGAACAAGCTCTGGTGTTGATTACATTTTTAGCACCCACCCTCACACCTACAGTAATCTCCAGGCCTTTCATAGCTCTTGCTGAGGCCTGCAAGCTGCTGCCTGAGATCCCATGAGGGTACACATTTTAAATTGCCTGAATGAGGGGGCTGGAGGAAATGGTTGCCTCTGGCTCAGTGCACCCCTCTGACAACAGAGAGCCCTGCACTAACTTATCATTGCATGATGCCCTCTAAAACAACACAGTGACCTTGTTGGAAGAGTTTTAGTGACTGAACAAGAGTGACAGCAAAGTACACAGAAAGTTGATACTTAAATAAACTCAACTGTTTTCTTTTAATCTCCTTTAGTGGGTGTGCTTTTAGTGTTATGGTTAAACTTTGACTTAGGGGTAGAAATGTTTTATCTTGATTTTAAAGCTGCACTAGACTTTACTTTGAGACTGCTGGCTGTTTTATGATCAAGTGATGTACACATATCTTATTTATTTGTAATGTATACATAATATGTAGAGCAATGCATAACTGGAGTGGCCATCAGGTCCATAAAAAAATAAGCTCCTATATAGTTTCAGACTGAAAACTAGTAAAATTCTTCTGCCTTTCCCAAAAGCAGCAGTCACACATTCCAGGAAAGCAGTCGGTTATTAAATGTGCCTTAAAGACATGGAAACTGGGAATGTGCTTCATTTTTTGCTTCTAAATTCAGACAAAAAGTAAAGTTTTTGTGTTTGACTCTAATCAGCTCAGCACACGACTTCACTGGATACATTTTTTGCCCTGAGGGATTCTTGAGTTATTTTTGACCCCCACCTCTAGACGCACGCACACTTCTAGAAAGGCTTTCCTTTATCTGTGAATGTTGCTAAAATCAAGAGCGTCATTTCTTGGAGTGATGTAGAAAAATTACTCCCTGCATTTCTTTCTTTAAGGCTGGATTACTCTAATTCCTAAATGTCAGCTCTGTAACCAGAGCTCTGATGGGACCTTACAAGAGAGATCACATTTCACTGGCTCCTAGTTAAATCCAGAATTAAATTAAAAATACTTTATTTTTTTTAACAATAATCCCTGCAGCAGATGAAGCAGAAAAATGTGGCTGTTTTAGTCTTGTTATTCTATGATGTTTTAAAATAGGATCTGTGTTCCTGTGATAAAAAGAAATTGCATCTGGCATTTTTGCAAGCATCTTTTTCCGTGTAGCTACCTGCGATTTCAGATGCCCACATACTAAGGCACTTAACCATGTAGAAATCTACAAATGAAAAATATATATTTACCAAGGTTAAAGTCTAGGAAAAGGGAACTGCTACTACTTTCTATCATCATGCTCTTGCATATGAAACCAGTGATAATTGAGCCTGACTCCAAGCCTGCAGAATGAGGTCATCACAATCGAGATTCTTAATTGGAAAACTCACATAATCTTTAATTTGAGGTGAACATGTAGACTTATCTGAGAAAACGCCACAAGTAGACCGTCCACCATTGTTGAGGTGACATATTCGTGCATGTGTAATTAAAACAGATGAGCATCAGAGATTTTCTTAACAATGTCAAGGAAATCTGGAAGGATTAATCCACTCTTTGGCTGTTGGAACTGCTGTGGAAAACTTTAATTGTGGTAAAAGTGAATGAGAAGCTCACGGACATTTACTTCATGAAGATTGCTGTCTGTATGACACTGAAGAGGACAGTAGCTGCTATCTGCCCACTGATGTCAGTGTGCTCACACAGAGAAGGAACTACATCTTGTCACTGAAGAAGAAACTCTGGATTTTATTCCCAACAACAAAAACACTGTAAATTTTGGTGAACACTCGTCAGTCTGACTCTATATTTTATGTATCCATGTTGCCATCCAGCTTAACATGACCCATCAGGTAACGTTTTAATGCTAGTTAGTTGCTAATGGACTAAGAAGCAAGAAGCTGCTGTATTGCTGAAAGGTAATGACTGATCTGGGAAACATTATGAAATGTAACTTTATTTGCTCTGATCAGGGCAACTAAGGTCGAGTTTCCATTTCACTTTTTCGAAAAAGAAGAGCGATATTTCTTCAATTTCGAAAAAGTACAATTGCGACATGTAGGTGTTTCTGTTGAGTGGTGTAAGCCGTAATTCTTGTAAAATCCCATCCTACGAGACTCCACTTAGAGGACGATGGACATACAAACATTTTGTGTTTTGGTGCTACTGTTTCTCCTCATCAGGATATGAAAGCTGCAGATAATAATTAAGTGGCAAAGATTGTGTAAACGGACCTGTCACATCAGTAGGGGAAAAAAAATACCCCCCCCACCCAAAAAAAAAACAAAAAACTTGTAACACAAATGAAAAACCTGTCAGGATCAACTTCTGGCACGCAGATCTCATTTCATGATCTTTTATCCGGCACCCAGTTCTGATTATCTGGGATGTACGTGATACAGCTGTCGACTAGGCACGGCCATAAGATTGTATCCAATGGTAACACATTATTGAATCATGGCAACAAATAACATGTGGAAACAAGATAACCGAGTTGTGACCATGTGTTACAAATGTGTGGAAATGACAAATAACTCATGGCCATTCGTTACTAATACATGAAGAACTTAAACCATATCTGCATGTTGTCCAAAATTAACTCTGCTGAATTACGGCATTTTTGGGATTTTTTATATTGGCCTATACAGTATGTGAACGGTAAAAATTCCCCTATCACTCCGATTGCACAGTTAATGCTTGTAAACGATTATAAACATCAGAATCAAGACGGAAAACTGTTTTTTTTGCCTCCCTACCTCACACCTGATGGCGAATGAAAGTGTTTCCATTACACTTTTGCAAAAAACTGCTATATCGAAACATGTAAAAAACCACGTCATGAGAACATCAAAACTTTTTTGCGATATTTGAGAGTTTTTCAAAATGTAGATGTTTCCATTAGCTGTATTTAATTGCGATATTTAGGTTATGTGAAATTCTAGGTACAGTATAATGGAAACACAGCTATTGTGACTAGAAAATAAAAATCTACGGATGTTCGATATACAGTAGGGTTTTTTATCGATATCCGATATACCGATACTGTCCAACTCTTAAATTCCAATATCCGATATCAACCAATGCCAATATATGCAGAGAACTGTGAGGTTGTATCTCTCATATTCTGAGATACAACTATATTCTGCTCTGAGAGCAAAGATCCCAAAATATCCTTAACTCAGCCAGAGGAGTTCATTTTGGACATCTGGCTGCCATATGAGATACTAGCAGCACTAGTGGCTAATTATATTGTTTCGGACAACTTGGTAACTTAACCAACAACTTAAAACCAGACATATTATAAGCAGCTTCAAAGCAAGTCAGTCTGTAGCAGCAGCAGCTGCACTGTAGTCACATGACTCTGAAACAAAACTGTTGATATTTTGAAACATGATTTCATATTTGAAAATATCGGCCCAAAAAAACGATACTGATATTTGCCAATATCACATTTTAATGCCAATATTGGCAGATAATATCGGTAGGCTGATAATATCAGACATCCCTATAAAAATCAGTCAGAACCACAAACAGATCACGTACATGCTACAGGATACATGGGCCATAGCTTCTAAACTATGCCAAAAGCCAAACATGTGACAAAATAGAAAATTAACAAACTTTTCAAAAGTTTAAAACAATCTATTTGCCAATGTTTGATAAATTGATTTGCATTTTATTTTTCAGTGTGTATTGTTAGATATTAAGATAAGTTTCTGGAGATGAAGAACAGTTTATATTAAAGCTCCAATGTCAAAATAACTTTGAGATCTCCAGATAACATACATATAGGTTATCAATTACCTTACATGACTGTCCGATGTTGTGAGCTCGGATTTTCATGCTGCTTTTTATGTTGGAAGATACGAGGTAATTAAGACTGGTCAACTAAGTAACACACACAATGGCCATGGGATAAGTCTACTGTATATGATGTATGTGGCTAAAATGTATGTGCTAAAAGAGACTTTTTACTGACAACTCATGACTTAGAAGTCGGTGGGAGTATAAAGTAAAAGATGATACGGCCTTGTTTTGTCTTCGCTGTTTCATAAAGTATGTAGTTGGCAGCTGGTAGCACATTTTTCTACATCTGTTAACGCAGATCAATGGTGCATAATGCTGACACCTAAAAAACAACAAAAGAGGAACAAGAGGAAGAGAAATGTACTCCAAGAACAGTTTTTATTCGTTCTCCTCAGTCAAAGAGAGTGAGATTTATTCCTTTTATGTGCGTTTTCCTTTCATCTAAATTCTGTCAGTGAATGTATGACTTAAAAAGAATTCATCTTTCATTCTTGTTTTTTACTCCATACATTAGGTCAAAACTTGATGTCAGCGTCTGAAATATACGCGTGGGAGTGTTTTGACAGGATATTCAGTCTTTTTTTTTCCCCCCTCCGTGAACATTGCAGCATTAAAACATAACTACACATCCGTTGCTGCCAAAAGTGTTATAATGACATTTAAGTGTACTAAAATTTCTATTCATAGTTTAGCAGCTTCATATTTTCTTTGAGGATTATTTGTCAGAGAATGAAAAAAAGGGTTTTGCAACTGAAAAACACACTTTTAATTTCAAATAAAATGTAAAAAACAATAATCAAATACTTATATTAAAAAAGTCCCCCATGGAGGTTATCTGACTTTTATTTAAATCTGATTAAAATATTTCCCATTTTAACAATGCCTCAGAGTAATGGCATAAAAGGATATTTGTTTAACCTGTGATGTCTTCCCAAGAGGATCTGGGCAGTGACATTTGAATCTACAGCTGTGCAACAACAATGGTGCTTTAGACATCAAATGAAGCAGACATGGAGCTAATTTCAACTGTTTTGACACCTGTCAGTAATAATGGCAGGTGTCAATCAAGGTACTGTATGCAGTGCACGTATCTGAATGTCCAACACAACCAACCTGAAAGCAGATGGGCTACAGCAGTAGAAGACCACGTGAGGTTCCACTTCCATCAGTGAAGAACATGAAACTGAGACTATGACTCACAAAGTCTCCAAAAGACTGATAAAAAGAGGATCGAAAAAATGTTGCCGGGTCTCATGAGACTTGCTTTCAGTAGCCACATTCAGACAATAGACTAAAGTTTGATACACAGAACATGAAAGCCTGGATCCATCCTGACTTGTATGGTCCAGGCTGGTGGTGGTGGTGTAGTGGTGTGGGGAGGATACGCTCAGAGCCGGTTCAGACCTCCAAGAGGCCCTTGGCAAAATTCTGGTAAGGGGCCCTCCTAAATTAACTGCAAAAACTTTCAACAGTTGCACATGACACCCAGTACTTTAAACATAAAAACTATATTTACTGCACATCTGTGGATGTGTCAGTACTGGACGATAAAGGCTCATCTGTGTCTGTCCTAGATGACCTTGGTTCTGTCACTACACTGGCTGACTGGCTCTGCTGCTGCTTGTAGTGAGAAACTTAAGCACCTGGTATATGGACAAGGCTTATATTAATTCAGCTTCATCAAATTGGCTGTGCTTGTTTTACTTTCATATACTTCAAATGTAGGCAAATATTCATGATTATCATACAATTGATTTATTTAGCACCATTGTCGGAGTATTTTATGATTTTCAACTCTTATATTCTTATAATAAGATATCTGCATCTATAGTTGTCCTCAAAATTATTCATACCCTCCAATTAAAGAAAGGTAAAAAAAAAAAAATCAGCTTTCAGTGGAATAAGTTCAAATTGACAAAATTAATAAATAAAAATTCTACAAAAATCATGACATCGACTTTGAATTGTGGTTCAACAGAAATATTAAAAACAAAAAATCAAAAATAAAACAAGTAAACAAGTATGATGGGGCTCGGAAGCTAAAATCTTGGTGAGAACACTCTGAGACAATCACTGCAATCAGGTGTTTTCTGTAACGTCCAATCAGATATCTGCACTTGTTAACACTGTTCATGGGAAAGCTGCTGTAATGCATCTGGGACAGTTTTGTTTGTTTGTTTGTTTGTTTTAAATTACTATTTTCAGCCACAATTCAAAAGCAACATTTTACTTCACTAAATTACAATTTTGTTTTTTACTATTATCATTATTATTGGTTTCTTTAGTTTCCTGCTATTTGAATTACTGTTGTGAATTAAGCCTTTTCTTTAATTGGAGGGTATGAATAATTTTGAGGATGACTGTATATTTGCCTGTTGGTTATCCAAGCAAACAAAATTGAACTTTAGTCAATATTTATCCTTTACTTTTTATTTTTTTGTAAGTTGTAACTTCAACACTAAACTGATAGAAGCCAGCAAGATGCAAGAAGACCGGAGCTCCCCCCTCTAATGTAGATCAAACATGGACGAGTCCCTCCCAGTCTCCCACCAGGAGAGGAGAGAGTTACCTGACTGCTGTTACCACGGTTCATTCTCCTGTTCTTTCTTTCTCCTTTTCTCATACATTCCTTAACTCCGCTTCATCTTCTACTTTCCTCTTGATGTGCTGGAAATGCAGGACACATGCACGAAGGGCAGTAACGTCCTCACGTTTTTTTTTTTTTTTTTTTTTTTTCTAATCTCTTAACAGGGCCTCTATTAGTTTGCGGGGCTTAGGGGCTCTATGAAATAGAGTTGTTATCAACAACAGACCACACACAGGCACAGTAATAATCTTGAGTAAACAACCTTATGCCATTATGTTGAAATGACCTGGGTACTGTGGTCAAACAATCCACTGAAAATGATTAAACATATTTGCCTTCATTTTAATAACAATTCAAAACCTAACTATCCAACAAACTAAAAGAAGTGTGTTTATGTATGAGAGTACACATCAGCTGTGATCCAAAAATATTTTCAAAACAAAATGTGATTAAGGACAAGAAAGTACATGAGGAGTAGGACCTTTAAAACTCCTCTTCCTGTCTGGTTCTGGTCAAAAGGCCAATTCATGAGCAAGCAGGTGTCATCTGGGTCATACAGTAGTTTGTTTGCATGCCAGAACCTGTCTGTGTGGACACCTCTGGAGACCTGTCCACAGGTCCCACAGGACAAGCTCACCTGACCCTTATCCCAGAGGGTCAGTGTGGTAAGAAAGAGAGCTTTCTTGGGGTGTTGTTGACTGTTTGGGGACGTAACCCGGGTGACGTAATCCTGTCAGGGTTCCAGGAAAGAGCTTGAGACAAGGTGTAACTTTAAAAACTCACACAGGTGAAAGTAACACAAAGTGGAAAGTTTTTATGTGAAGCAGCAAAAGTAGAAAAGCTCAGTTTGTGTTAGTATCAACCGAATGTAGCTACAATAATCAGGCAAATAAAACCGCCGTGTCAAAGTACAGACAGGAACTGAAGAATGAGACCAGGAGTTGAACACAAAGATTCAACATGTGAGTCACGTTACAAGCTCAATATCACACATTAGCTTACCCCGCGCATGATGACTTGCTGTTCTGACCATGTTCTGAATAAATTACTCAAATAGAGAAAAATCCCAGAATGCATTTGATTTTAATGCATACCCAATTGTTTGCCCCAAGGTACACCAGCAGCAGTGGACTGTTATTGACTCATTAGAGGTTTACAACTGGCATTCCTCTCCCTGCCAGCAGGTAGAAATAGTAGCGGGAGCAGGTCATTAACCGGAAAACAGAACTAATGAAGGGGGAAATTAACAAAAGACAAATAACACATGTGTTCTGAATTTCCTCCATAGCTTTTGTTGATATGGCTTTCTTGTTTGCACACCTCTTTCTCTCTATTATGCAAGGGTATCTGGGTCACACATTTGGCACCATTGGGGGAAGTTATCAAAACTGAGGGAAGGGACAAAGAAAAATGTCATGAAAAGTTGTAATTTGCCTCTAAAAATGGGGTGACCTGAATGGATAGAGTTATTCAGACCTTTCAGCCCACTCCCCTCCACAACTATTTATGGAAATAACCAGAGCGCAAACATGGTACAAGCTAATTTAACATTGGGGTTAGGCAGCTAAAAAACATGTACTCCATTTAAACTCTGCCCCTTCAGAGAATTAGTTGGTGACTTTTAGTGTAGTTGAAATATTCTGTTTTATCCTTTTCATACTGTCCTTACTGTCAGAGATGACGAGCTCCCTCACCTGACAATTTTACAACAATGGGAATGTCATCATTTAGTTGGACTCGTCAACTAGAAAGACATATTTCAGAGCTTGGTCTCCACAGTTCAGAAGCTTTCATATTCCTTCCCTTATGCCCAAGAGACTTGCACACCACAGGCATATGGGAGGAACTGTCTGTGCTACCATGTACCCATTTATTTTATGTCATATGTCATACCATACCGTGTAATTCTCAGATAAACGTTGCTGCAGTCAGGTGATATTGAAGTGATATTGTTTTGTATGTTTGTTTTTCATAGAATACATGAGGGACAAAGCAAAGAAGCAACAGAGAAAAGGATAGTGGGGTAAGTTTTGATCAACATTCATGCCTTTATGTTCAGTCTTACAAGTTAATACTCAAAATAGACTTGAATCTATATATAATCTATGTGAAATGTTTTTAAATTTCAGGAGAATATAAAACAAGATTTTAAAAAAAAATGACAGAAAATTTGGAAATCACTGGCTCCTTATGTTAATTTAGCCTTTTAAAGCACCCAGGTATGTTCTCCATGCTTTTGTGTTGCTGAATAATTGTGTTACGTTTACATACGAGACACATATTCAGCCTGTTATTCTGTATGTGATTGTGTAATTGCATAACTTCTCTTTTTCAGATTAAATGTCTGTTTTCGGTCCTGGATTTTTTAAAATGAATTTCTAAATAACTGTGACCCATCGTCCACTGCAACTTATAAATGTTTTTCCTCTTCATGACTTATTTTTTGACTGATATGGATTTTACTCGAGAAAAATAACGGAGTCTAATGTCTAACTTTTAACATTTAAGCATTCAATATTTAAATGTTTTCTCTGGTCTAGTGTTAAAATATTGGTATATGACATTTCAAAATTGTTACATTTTGTTATTATTTCCATTTTTATGATCTCTTGAGCAATTAAAGCTTGAAATCACTTTTGTTTGTTTATTTTTTATACTTGTCCTGTCCAGCATCGATGCAAGCAGAATGATAATCTGGCTGCTCTGTTGTGTTAAACAGATTTGCTTTGTCAAGGATCGGGCTTTTCTTGATATTCTGAATTTATTCATTTTATTTAATTTAATGCTTGTTTACAACCATATTGTATATTGCTGGGCCTGACAAGAGGGAAAAGGAGGTTAAGAAAATAAATGATAAGGAGTGGAACAGAAAAAAAAAACAGAGTGAACAGAAGAAAGAAAAAAACATGGATACACTTATACAATCAACTGTTGCATCTGCACAGAAAGCAACAAAAAAAAATCCACGGTCTTTGCTGGAAAAGAAAACAAATATACCCCTATAAGAGGACTTGCAGCTGACAGCCTATAGCTGAAAAAAACTCAAAGACAGCTACCAGAGCATAATAAGATCATGCATACACTCAAAACTATACAGAAAAGTGGTAAAACCTAGGCAGAAGTAGTTATTAGTACAAACTCAATGGGAAGCACAATCATGGGGCTGAATCTATCAAAGGTTTTCGTATATAAAAAACGTGAGCTATCTCACTACACATGCAAAAAAAAAATGGACAAACTGATCTACTAACAGCTTGCTAAAAGGGTTCGGCCTTTAAAACGTGCTAAATAGCGCCTCTTATCCATTTAGTACTTTTTCTGCAATGAATATGTAATATGGGCCGTTTACACGCAAAAGTGCGTGTGATGGGAGGAGAAAATGTAAATATATTAATTTAGCACTGGCAAGGCGATTTATCAACCGTGAGACGCATTGTCTTGCTGATTTTTTGCGTCTATTTTAGTACATCTGAAAACAGGTGCAAACTCGAAGCTTTGTGCACAAAAGGCTGCAACTTCTGAGGGACAATCCTGGACACACACAAATCTGATTCAAAATAATATTTCATGAGCAGTGAGGGCAGCATATTTAGTGTTTACTCAATAAAAATCAGTACAGCAAACCAGTATTTAACATGGGTGTAAAATATTCTGGATAAATGAAAGTTTGCAGCCAGTGTGGAGCTTAATGAGAACTGAAGCTGCATTAATTGTGTCTTTTTATTTCCCCTTTTGCCAGTGTCATGTTTTAACTTGGATTTAAGCACCTGGACAGGATCATCTGGCAGCGCAAGCACTGAAACCGCTGGTATTGTGCCAAATTGCGCACCTCATGCGTGCGTAATAGACCATGTCGGAGCTGCAGACACTTCAATTGTTCAGCAACTCCTGATCCATGTCCTCATAAACTGGACACTTCTGAGACTCTGCACGGATACCTGTTGTATTATTTAAATTTTTGCGTCTCTCTCGCAATTTCCCACACGCAAAACCGTCATTGATAGGGGCATTTCCAACAGGTTTGGACCTGCAGTCATTTGTGCCTTCATTCTTGATAAATCACTTGCAAACTGTGGTTCAGCCTCTTGCACAAAATTCCAGATTACATGGGCAAATTCATGCAAATTTGGATCTTGATAAATCTGGCTGATAGTGTCAGCATGCAGAATATTCTGCTTGAAATCACTTTGTAAAACCAAAGTTTCAAAACCACTCTGGTTGTTCATCATCACTGCAGTGGTGAGTGAACGACATGCTCTTCATGGCTCAAACCTCAAACCTCACTGTGCCTGAATGGATGTATGAATTTGTTTAAATGAGAATGAGTTTTGCAGGTGAAGCTAAGAAGGTAAGAAATACAAGAAAGAATGGGGAAATTAACTGGCCAACGATATGAAATTATTCAAAGGCTGTGAGTAAATTTAGGCCAGTTAGTCACATGTACAGTACAGTACAGTGTACCCAGGAGTACTCCTGCTTGTAAGTGACTAATTGTGGAGCATTAGGGAAACACAGTTCATCTCTGTACTTTCTTTAATTACCAAGGACCCTGTAGATGATGAATTATGATAGGTCAACTCAAGTTCTCTTGAATCATGCCAGAGCAACAGAAAGGTTAAAGTGACTAACTTGAAACATGACTTTTTATTAGAATTATGTAAACAGATTTTTATTTTAAACAAGTAAATAAAAAATAGGTTAGATTAATAAAGGAAAACAACAAGAAGCCTACTATAAGTTAACAGAAATACAGAAATCTCAAGATTATTCATAGAAAGTGGTAGAAAATCTAAAATCTATGAGCCATGAGCTCTGCTGAAGTTCCCATGATATCAAGTTAGATCTATTATAAGTGTAACTTTCACTCTGAACTTACCAAGCTACCGGAAAAAAATTGACTCTTATTAACAATACCAACTGCCGAATTTTTCCGGCATCTGATATTCGATGGGGGTTTTTCAAGCCTCGTCAACTCAGCATCTATTATGCAAATACAAACAGGAACACACGGTGTGCACTTGCAGAGTCCAGCCATAATCAGCGTGTAATACATGTATTCAGTTCGAGTCATAATGATCCTAAGGATTTATCATAAGGATTTATCATAAAGTGTCAGCGTCTCACATCTCTACATCAGATAACATGTGTCCACACGCTGTCAGCTGTTTACTGTTTGAGCACGTGCAGACCTTCTGTGCTTCGCTCTAAAAAGCCCAAATAAAACATTTAAAGTGCACCTGGCATGAAATTTGCATTTCTTTGAGTTTTTTGACTATATTTTAGTTTCCCCAGCCTGCCTTTGTCCCCGAAGGGGTTAAATTATAGATTTGCGTTTCCTTTTTCCCTGGGTGTGTCTGCCTACATGGCGAAGTCAGCATTCACAAATGGGCTGATTGGCAGTTCGGCATATTTTACTCCTAGTGCGGCCTGACGCCATGACTTCCAGCCAATTACCTCCCTCCCCTGAACTACACTCACCAAGTCCCTCCCTCCGAGACCTACAACAATAAACCGACATCATGGCGTCCACTTGGCATCAGAACTGCTCTGTACCTGGCGTACGAAGGACAACACCAATCTTTTTGTCCTCCCCACTGAAAAGCTTGTGGATGGATTTCATTTCTGCAGGAATGTGCCGACCGAACTACCAGAAAATCTCCCTGCGGCGCCGTCTCCTCCTCAGGAGAGGTTATAACGGCTTCCAGCCACCACGAAGAAACACAAAGTTTCTAATAAACATTTCTCATCATGTTCGTGTCTTTTATCTCTGAGGGAAACTGATGTTTGTGATGATTCCAGTTTATAATTCTCCCCGTTGTGCGCGCGTGTTTGGCTGCGGACTAGGGTTTGCAATCAGGCCTTCATCATCATCATCATCATCATCATCACTGTTCCGCTCAATATGAACTTCTTTAAGCCTGACGTGCAGCCGCGTTCAACAGAACACAGCAACTCTTTTTATTTATTTATTTTTTAACTCAAACATGAGCAGTGTTGTATAAAGTACCCAAAAGCCAAACTTGAGTAAAAGTAAAATTACCTTACTGAAAAATGACTCAAGTAAAAGTAAAAGTCACCTGCTAGAATATTATTTGAGTAAAAGTAAAAAAGTAGCTAGTATTTACTGTACTTAAGTATCAAAAGTAAAAAGTACTGTTAATAAAATGCAATCTGAAATTTGAGTTTAACATTTTCTTTATTTCTGTTTAAGTTAGTTTTTAAGTTTTAATTTGCAAAGTGTAAAGGAGCTTCAATACCTCCAAACATAGACCCAACCATATAGAAAAATACACTCAAACATATCCTTATAGACCTGCGTGCATGCCTACCAACATTCATGCCCACGTGCATTCAATATAAACTCTTGGTGCTCAGAGGTGATGCAAACAAACAAAAATCTTGATTGGTTAAACTTTAACATGACTGCAGTGCGACAGCACTTGAACTGTCCATCTAGTCATTACTGAACCCAGAAAAACATTTTGTTCAACCTCAAAAGAAGTTGTTTTCTCAAAATGGCGAGAACTCAATTGCTCTTCTTGGGCTAAAGACCAGGGGTCTCATTTATAAAACTGTGCGCAGGATCTATACTAAAAGTGTACGTGCGTCAAAAACCCAAAGTTTGCTAACGCCGAAAAATATTCAGATTTATAAAACCGGGCGTACGCAAAAATCCAAGCAATTTCCCCTTTATAAATCACACTCTCCTTGGAAGTTTGCGCAGGTGAATTTGGCTCATATGCCGCCCTCTACACGCCCACTTTCTACCATGAAGGGTCAATGCAAAGCACCTCATGGATATTTTTGCATATAAATAAGCCAGCTGATCTGAGGCATTTAAACTTGATCGTGGCGACTGAGAAGACGAGAAAACGCAGTTTCATGGAGAATGAAGTGGAGGAGCTTGTTGGTGAGGTGAAACGTTGAAAGAACGTTATATTTGGACTTCACAGTGGAATCGCAGATAAACAGAAGTGACAGCACGCTGCTGCAGCGGTGAGTGAACACAACGGCTCGCTGCACACCGGAGCGACCACTGCGCACTGGGATTAAACGGATTCGGCGGGTCGGTCGAGTCCAGTTTAACACACAGATCCAGGAGTTCCCAAACTTTCTGAGCTACGACCCCCCCCCCCCAGATACCAGACATTGTTGTTTTTGACCCCCGCAACAGCTGAGCTCTTTATTGTGCGACATTTCAGATCATCCTGCAGCATCTACATGTGAGGCTGGAAAACTGTCTGAATCTTCATGAATTAGGGGGATAATGGGGGTTTGGTGGATTATTAATGAAATGAAATGAAAAATACTTTGAATTTCCCTTCTGGGATTAATAATGTTTGTAATACTGTTTTTTTTTTTTTTTTTACAATATAACATCTATCTAACATAACACTAATATAAAAAGTGCAAGTGCAACAATAATCATGTATATGTACACAACTGTAAGAAAACATGATAATAAAAAAAACAACTTAGCTGACCGAGATATGAGAAGGGCTTTTGCAAGATATTGCTAAATTGCAATTTTTATTATGAGTTAGGCTCTAATTTATTTATTAGAAAATGAATGCGTTTATATTCCTACAGATTAATCTCCTGCATTAACAGATTTATTTTGACAACCCTAAAAATTCTAAATGTATTTAGTTTACAGCGATTACAATCGTCTGGCGACCCTCTGAAATGATCTAAGAATCCCCAGTTCAGGAAGGTTGCTCAGGGGAATCTATCGGCATCAGTCAGTAATCATGACCCAAGGAATATTCACTCTCTCCTTCTTTATCCTCTTCTTTCCATGATCTTCCAGCAGTGCAGCGCGTCCGTTGTGAAGCATTATGCACGAGTGTCACCGTTTCCTCAGTAATTACAATCAGCCTCCACACGTTGTTACAGGTAATCTACCAATAACTGTCATCCTATATAATTGAAGCTGCAGCCTACTGTAGCTCTCTTAAATGAGGCTGATGGATCGTACAGCTCAATCCAGGAACAGACGGGGGTTTACGATGGTCTCCAGTCTGATAATGGTTAAATGCATGATCGTGGCTTCAGCTCATCATCTTACCAGCGGTGCCGCCAGTTTCCCGTCTCCAAAATGTTCGTGCGCAAGGTTCAGAGTTTGCGTACAGGTGCGCACATTTTCCCGTCAGGTTTGTTTTTATAAATCTGAAACTTTGCGTGGAAAATTACTTACGCCATTTTCAGGCCCTGTTTTGTGCGTAAGCAAGCTTTATAAATGAGGCCCCAGACCAGCGATGCTAAGCAGCCTTTCACATGCTGCTGAGGCAGGTAAAGGTGTGTTTAGCTTCAGAGAAGGCTTGCACAAGGCTGCTAATAGCTACTAGTCCCACTACAGCAAAACAAAGATTGTCCATTGGCTGTTATGTTCTATGTAATTTTGTAACTAGTAACTAAGATGCTCAGGTAAATGTAATGGAGTAAAAGTATTGATTTTTCTTGGAAAATGTAGTGAAGTAAAAGTAAAAGTCATCTGAAATAGAAGTAGTAAAGTAAAGTACAAATATAAAAAAAATACTATTTAAGTAAAGTAACAAAGTATTTTTACTTAGTTACTATACAACACTGAACATGAGTGTGTGGAGAGGCGCGTGTCTGCAGCCCTGGACACAGCAGGTTACACAGCAGTGTATGGATGTCTCCGAATCACTCCGCCTCCTCTCTGCGAGAGCACGTTTTGGCAGATGAGGACCATATGCCCCGTTTCCACCAGCGGGTCTGGGTCGGGTCGGGCCGGATCGGTTCACGTTTTTTTGCGTCTCCACAGATAAACACTGGGACGGGTACCCTTATATCTGACCCAACCCGGCCTACTTTTTTGGTACCCTTCTGGAGGGGTACTGATCTAACTGATCCGGGGTGAAGAGGTGAAGCTAATACACAGCAATCCGTTGATCCGTTGAAAAATCCATCACTTCCTGCGTGATCCAGCGTAAAAACAAAGCAGGGGGGACTCCTTTTGTGTCTGTCACGTGTGGTGTGGTGTTTTGCTTACAAGGTGTTGCATGGCGATGATGCCACGCGATCACGTAGCAGCGCTCTCTGGTTAATACTACGCCTCCAGGGTAAGGGGACAGTTTTCTGTGGGGACGCAGATCAACATTTCTGTACCAAAACCCACCCGATCCGGCCTGGCCTGACCTGACCCGACCCAGACCCGCTGGTGGAGACGGGGCTATAGAGACTCATTGACAAAGGAAGCACATGGTAACAAGTGTGCCTTCTGGTCCTGCCCACTGAACTTTGGTCATTGTAGCCAATGCTAACAGTAGTGCTAAATAGTAGCGCCTGCTATTCTACTGTATGACAGGGCTGAATTACAGCAAACAATCCTTTCATACAGTATTGAGGTACTTAGAGTCGGACTAAAAAGGGACCAAAAGTCGCCGGGAATTTCACGCCACTGGCACTTTAATAATAAATAATAAAACCATCAAAACCATCTTCTTTTATCGGACTTGTCTAAAATAAGAAGGGGATTGTTTTGAACTGAGTGTTTCACACCTGACGCAATGAATGAAACAGAGGCTTCCCGCGGCGACAGATAAAAGGGGACTGAATGTGTGTTGGATGTGTGTGACTGTGTAGT
Organism: Atherinomorus stipes; assembly: GCA_023101725.1. Classification (NCBI taxonomy): domain Eukaryota; kingdom Metazoa; phylum Chordata; class Actinopteri; order Atheriniformes; family Atherinidae; genus Atherinomorus; species Atherinomorus stipes. The sequence continues at coordinate 1,029,108 of JALJCO010004862.1, forward strand.
GTTTAAGACAGATGACTGGGGTGTAGATGGTAGTGGGTTTGAATCCCAGGTGCAGCTGACTTTATCTGTCGTCTTCAATGTTTTTTCTTTTCTTTTTTTTTTTAATTCATGCGGTATAATATAAAAAGTTGTACAGCAACATCTTTTTATGGTGTTTTCAGTTAGTTATAATAATACATCCTTTTCTAGCATACACATGCTGTTCGGTATGCACTGAACCTTTGAAATAGTGGCAGTGAAATTCAGAACTAGGCTGTAACATTCAGATTACCTGATTTGAAAAACAATGGTGAGTAGGGATGGGTACCTTTCACATTTGAATCGATACGGTACCAACTTTCGATACCTGCGAATCGGTACCGGTACCAAACGGTACCAGTTTTCGGTACTTTTATGTGTGTTTATATGGCAATAACAGATTTATTTCTCATTCTCAACATAGAATTTTTTAATAATATATTAAAGCAAAATCCAGCTGTTTCTCTATGATGTCAGAGCGTCTGGTAACAGGGAAACTTTAATGGCAAGGCAAGTTTTTTTATACAGCACATTTCATGTAGCCTACAGGAAAATTCAAAGTGCTTTAGATAAACCAAGCATTGCAGCGGGGTGTAAAAGGGAAAATGATTAAGAACAAAAAAGTACAAGTATGATTTTAAAATGATAAAAATTTTAAATATTTATGATTAAAAAGAGAGAGCATAGAGACGTGCAGATTTTAACCATAGAGTAAAATCTATGTGTGAATGCAGCTGAGAACAGGTGGGTCTTTAACCTGGATTTAAACAAACTAAGTGTTTCAGCTGATCTGAGACTTTCTGGGAGTTTGTTCCAGACAAAATAATAATAATGACAGAATAATTTAATGTGAAAAAAGACGGAATATTCCTCGACACTAAACTGATTTTGTGGCGGCGTTTTGCGCAGGTCTGGAGGCTGTAATCCTGCTGCAGGGATCAGGTTACTAACTTGATGCAGACAGTTTCTGCCGTGCTGGTTAAACCATACAAGCTGTTTGGAGAGACGCAGACTCTTATTTATCAGATGGCAGTATGGTGGCTGGTGCACTCGCGTGCGGAAACTCCGCTGTGATGAAGAGTTTAATGAAGATGTGGGATGCGACGGAGGGAGTGAGAGAGAGACGTGACATGCGCGTTGCTCCAGAACTGGTTTACTGTCTTGGTTGATGCTAAACTCTAAATATTCACATCGTATTAAGTTGTTGAACGGCAGTTTGTGAACCTTGCTGGTTATTATCTGCCCCCGATTACATCTGTTCAGCCGCCGAGGCGCTGACGGACTTCTCCCTCTTTTTTTCTGTGGGCTGCGGCTGACGCGACAGGAGTGGAGCTTTAAGAAGAATATTGTGTTTAATCAGCTACTTCCTCAGATCAGACGTGTTCCCGCCGCTGGCATCACAAATAATACAGCCAACCTGATGTTTTAGAGAAGTGAAGCAGGAAAGCTTCTGACTGAACACGCGGCCGCTGCTGCTGATGTCATGCTGCGATGCAACTTTCACGTGCGGCACAGAAATAACAAACTCCTCCACTACCTCACATTAAAAATGGTGCATTTAGGTACCGAAACATGGTACCGTTTGATTTTACATGAATCGGTACCCGGTAGTACCGACGGAGTTCGGTAGGTACCTATAAAAGTACCGATTTCGATACCCATCCCTAATGGTGAGTGAATGGGCCAATTTGACTATGGCAGAGGGGGGTGAGGGGGGTGGAGCTTGTTGGGGTGGTGGTGGTGTGGGGGAAAATCAGAAAATTTCTGGGAGTGCTGGTGTTAAAGTTTGGAGCTTCATAGAAAATATGAGACATATTCTTGGCTCATTCTGCTCTTTTTTATTTTCTCTTTTTATGATTTAAATGTTTACAGAGCTCTTTAAAAAAAAAAAAAAAAAAAAAAAAAAGACTGTGCTTGTTGGTCGGCCCTGGATTATTGTTAATACGTATGTCTTTGCATCTGGTTGGATTCATCATCATTTTCCACACGCATCAACAACCTTTAGATAAAAGTCCAAGCTATATAAGTTTTATTTTCAACAGGATAACTTCATTTATTTTCTTTTAAACACACCCTCATCAAGATGCCACTCCTACTGTAGTTCTGCACTACGGTGACATCATCAACAAAATGGCATCAAACACTGCTCCCAATACACTCTCCATCACTCAGCTATTAGTTTAGCCATTACTCTGAACATTGTGATCTTTACAAATTGATGGGTTGATCCACTCTTTATACTTGGTGACTCTATCACTGGTTTAACTTTGTCTATAAAACAATCTTCAGCCTAACACTACCATACCTGGCACTAGGTATGGTATGGCTAGGTAGGTATGGTTAGTACTGTATATAAAGTTTTTCATTCCCAACACTTATACTATTTGTGGATGCAAATCCTTTAGTTTTCGACATCTCTTACTACGTTTAAGTTTAAACTGTAAATTATTCCTGATCATTGCTCTCGTTAATCATCCCAGATCAGAATGTCCTGCATAAATACATAAACAGTCTTTTTTTTAATACTCATAAATGCACACATACACACATATAAACATTTCCTTTTCTTTTATTCTACAGTACTACCCTCATACATTTTCTGTTTCTGTATCTTATTTTTTCTCTCTACTGGGAGCTCTTGGTCAGGTCATGTTTGAAAATGAGAATTGGCTTGTGGAATTTTGGATGGTGTCTGTTCAGCCCACCAAAGATGGACAAATAGTAGACATTTGGTTCTTTGGCCTCGCTGGTCTCTATTTTAACAGGAAATAAAAAATATGCAGAAGTAAACAGCACTTTACAAGACATTTCATTCAACATCATTAATTGACTAATTTGTTCTTCCCCTCATCTGGAAGCAAGATACTGTCACTTAAAGCAACCCTGACCAATCTTGCATTTCAGAAAGGACAGCAAAATTATTTGAATATCAACAGTCTCGCCTCACTCCAAAGACCCACCCCCCCATTTCCTCTGCCTCCTAATGTAGAAACAAAAGGTCTTACAGGCAGGTCCCTCAGCCAATCCTAGGCGGGTGTCACACTGCAATGATTGGCTGGATTGAAATTATCTTGGTTGGAATATATATATATATTTTTTATTAAAGGAGCTGCTTTTCAAACGTTCCAAAAGTCAAATAAGGCATTTATTAGCTAAATATGTTCCCATCGCCAGCATAGAAACTAATTTGGTGTTAAATATCAGTGTTTTTATGCGTCTAATTTCCAACGCGGAAGGAAGATGGCTGACTGCACTGAACCACGGAAACTCTCGACCCATTGCAACATGTTTTGCGCAAAAAAAATGTTGATTTCATGACGTCACCCTGGAAGAGACACTGATTCTGAAGGGTCACAGAAATGTTTTTCACACCAGCTTAGTCACTCACATGGACGTTATTTGTAATATTTATGTGTGAAGTTCACACACAAAGTTGAGTTTTTTTTTTCTGCTCCTGTAGATATAATCCAACCACTTCTGGCAAGTCAATTCGTCCAGTACAACAAATAAACTCTCACGCCGAACACAACCACATTTTTCCCAACTTGCTGTCCACTAGAGCTTAAAAAAAGAGCTTCTCTTCTGATCTCTGAAGCAAACGTCTGTTAGCTGATGGCTGCTTGTCTCTGAGGAAATATTCCCGCAGGGTGTTAGTTTCTTCCTCAGAGAGTGTGGATAGGTTAGGATTCTCTTCGAATTTCTGTTGAACAAAGAGGGCGTCTTGCTACGATGCTGGGCATGCATATTTGTCGCTTTATGATTGGTGCCACCTTGTTGCATATCCCGGTGGTCAGTCAGTCATGTTAAGGAAGCTACAGCTTGGCCTGAATATTCATATATATTACTCAAATATGCATGAAGAAAAAAACGACTTAAATGAATTTTTTTATGCAGAAATAACACAGTAACATGCGGAAAAGCTCTTAAAAGTCTATTTTTTATGATACGGCTCCTTTTAATGGTGGGTCTGTCTTGTATTTCAAAGTACCATTACCTCATTCATAGCATTTTACCCAAAATAGTGCAAAATATAGTGCAACAATGCAACATCGCTAAGGATTGCTTTAAAGGATACTTTTCTTTATTTCAGACATCAACAAACAATGTTTATAGCACAAATTTAAAGGCAAATTCAGGTGAATAGATTTTTTTTTTTTTATATGTCACCTCTTATATGAAAGGCCTCTTTATTGTTACCAGTCGGAGATAATGAGTCTTCGAGAGCTACAAAAAGAAGTTCTGTTTCCTTCTTTTTATCTCTTCGCATTACAAAGACATGAATGATGAAGAGTCTGCACAGGCACTATTATGATTATCTTTGCATTATTAAAGCTTCCACTGCAGGGTGTTTCGTGAAGCTCTACCAGTTCAGTGTTTGTTTCAGGTTTTAGTTAAAGATATAAATACAGTAGCAGCGGCTGTCCCATAAATTTAGCTCTCCACCAGCCTGCAGTGTGAGTGCAGGCAGCAAAAATCCATGAACGGAGGTCTCATTAAATATAGTTTGTGGCATCATTACACCTTCGGCAGCTTGTACTGAAGCAGCAGGGAGCATCCGTCGTTCCAGGAGCCGCTTTGGTGTCAGTAAACACAGACGTGATGCACAGTTACACCAAAGCCTCTTGTCTCCGGAGATTTTTCATCATCTGGTATAATTAATCGACAGGGAATAATTAATGATTAATTAGCAAAGAATATTTAGGCAATTACAAACCCAAACAGTGGATTAACTGCCATTGTATCCCAGGGGTGGAGGACACAAGCGCATATCAATAATTTTCCTGTTCCGAAGCTTGGATGAGAGGTTGCTGTGTTTACGCACTCCAATACTTTAGTTTATTGATAACTCTACTTTATTGTCCATCACTTTCATGCCCCATGGTAAAAACTCGACAGAGCAGGCAAATGTTGCTGCAGTGTGTCTCATTAAGTTTGCATAGTTTTTAATCTCTCCTTGAGCAGCATCTATCTTCATTTTGTATCAAGTACCTAAAATTGCATTAAAGTGCCACTCTAAATTAATCTTCTTCCCTACACGGACATTTATTAAATCGTGTTACACAAAAATTCAGTGTCAACAATTGAATGTTCTCAGCATCTCTGATCAAATCAGAGTTAATTATACAAATTTTAGCTGCAGGAGTCAATAACAATTAAAGGTATTGTATTTCAATTTGACATGCTCAAAGATAAATGTTATGCATCTGCTGACTAAACACATGGACGTGATAGAACAGCCATTTATTCACGGCCAGTTTTTTTTTTACTTCCTGTATTTAGTCAGTCATGTTCACCTAAAAATTTAAACCCCTTAGAAAATGAGTGTCAGGAATTTTACTGTGCTACATAAATCAAAGCAGGGAGGTTCACGTTTGGACAGATATCATTTTTGAAAATTGAATTAGAAGTATATGTGGCACAGAAAGTGAGAGGGGAAAAAAGTTGGGGAGTTCAACGGAGTGAGAAAATCTTATTACCTCAGATCATTAAAAATCTTGCTGACACTAGTTAAAACCTAATTGGCAGTCCTGTGCCTCCTGACCCATATTTCACATGAGATGGGAAGTCAGATGCATAACTCTGGTGCATATCAAGTTTGCCCCCTGCTGAGAAGCCTCACATCCTTGTGGACGTGCTAACAGTAGAAGTGAAAGGAAATGCACAATAGCAACAGTTGCAAGTGTCCCATTTACTCACTGCACAAGAAATTAACTGCAAAATTAGTACTGGAAAGTTTCATAAAGGGAAATAATTACCTTTAAAAAGACTTTTATGGGTTAACTAATTAAGTAATTCTTTACTGATAGTTTCTCATTCATCCAGGTCAGTGTATCCAGCATACAGTTGTGTGAAAAAGTGTTTGTAACAAACATATAGAAAAATTAGGAATCAGGTAGGGGGCAAATATGTTTCAGATCATCAAACAAATTAATGTGACCCCCCCCCCTGTTAAAACATAAATTAACTGTGGTTTATCACATCTTTGGAAAGCTGAGTTCAATTTCTCTAGCCACACCCAGGCCTGATTACTGCCACACCTGTTCTCAATCCAGAAATCACTTAAGTAGGACTTGACAGACAAAGTCAAGTAGACCAAAAAGATCCTCAAAAGCTAGACATCATGCTGCGATCCAAAGAAATTCAGGAAAAAATAAGAAACAAAGTAAGTCAGTCTCAAAAGGGTTACAAAGCCATTTCTAAAGCTTTGGGACTCCAGCGAACCACAGTGAGAGCCATTATCCACAAATGGCGAAAACATGGAACAGTGGTAAACCTTCCCAGGAGTGGCCGGCTGACCAAAATTACCACAAGAGCACAGCCACGACTCATCCAAGAGGTCACAAAAGACCCCAGAACAACATCCAAAGAACTGCAGGCCTCACTTGCCTCAATTAAGGTCAGTGTTCATGACTCCACCATAAGAAAGAGACTGGGCAAAAATGGCCTACATGGCAGAATTCCAAGACCAAAACCACTGCTGAGCAAAAAGAACATAAAGGCTCATCTCAGTTTTGCCACAAAGAATCTTGATGATCCCAAAGACTTTTGGGAAAATACTCTGTGGACTGACGAGACAAAAGTTGAGCTTTTTGGAAGGTGTAGGTCCCATTACATCTGGCGCAAAAAGTAACACACCATTTCAGAAAAGGAACATCATGCCAACAGTAAAATATGGTGGTGGTAGTGTGATGGTCTGGGGCTGTTTTGCTGCTTCAGGACCTGTAAGACTTGCTGTGGTAAATGGAACCATGAATTCTGCTGTCTACCAAAAAATCCTGAAGGAGAATGTCCGGCCATCTGTTGTTGACCTCAAGCTGAAGCGCACTTGGGTTCTGCAGCAGGACAATGATCCAAAACACACCAGCAAGGCCACCTCTGAATGGCTTAAGAAAAACAAAATGAAGACTTTGGAGTGGTCTAGTCAAAGCCCCCACCTGAATCCGATTTAAATGCTGTGGCATGACTTTAAAAAGGCGGTTCGTGCTCGGAAACCCTCCAATTTGGCTGAATTACAACAATTCTGCAAAGATGAGTGGGCCAGAATTCCTCCACAGCGCTGTAGAAGTCTTATTTCCAGTTATCGCAAACGATTGATTGCAGTTGTTGCTGCTAAGGGTGGCCCAACCAGTTCTTAGGTTTAAGGGGTGATCACTTTTTAACACAGGGCCATGTGGCTTTGGATTTTTCCCCCTTTAAAAATAAAAACTTCATTTAAAAACTGCATTTTGTGTTTACTTGTGTTATCTTTGTCTCACATTTAAATTTGTTTGATGATCTGAAACATTTAAGTGTGACAAACATGGAAAAAATAAGAAATCAGGTAGGGGAAAAACACTTTCATACAACTGTAGTTTGAGTCAAGTCAACTGAACTTGAAAATGTTCACTCTTCATGCATTAGAGCTCCATCATTTCTGATGGAAATGAACTATTTTTTTTCTGTCTATGACCATCATTCACAGTCGTGACTCACTTGAGTTCCCCTGATTGTCCATTGTTTCACTTGGGGTGCATAAATTTGCTTATTTGAACAAAACTATGGGAGTGGGAGTTTAAAATAAGTCATTGGTGCTTCCTAAATTCATATGTGCAAAGTACAGAAAATTGCAGTTTTGAGACATGTTTCAATTATAAGTTTCAGCAATAAAAATGGCGACCATCATGTCACCCAGCCTGTGGGGGTAGCTGCTTATGATTTCGCAGTCTCTGAATCTCTTGTGGTTTTCATTTTGGTAGCTTTGACACTGATGTGTGGTGCGAAGCAAAAGATGATGGTGCTCTTTTTCCAGCTCTACTGTATGCATTAGCCAGATTTATGTCAGGGTAATTCAGGCATATGTTTGAGTCAGAGAACATTTCTCAAGAAGAGGAAGTTCAGTTGAAGAAGGTCGGATGCAAATGGAAGCATTAGAATTATTTCAACAATATTAGAAATGCAACAAGATCAGAGTTGCCAAGCAAAAAGCTGATAATCCCTAGTGGGACAAAGTCAGCCAAAGACTTGTGGCTGCTCGGAGCACAGCTGCAGCCCATATACAGTACCAAGAGACAGTCCTTTAGTGCAATGAGACAGAAAACACCTTAGTGAAATATACTTCCTAGTGGATGTCCGTATTTGTTATGACCAAGATAAATAGTGGGAAAGTCACACTTTATAACTAGTATAGTGGCAGCTCGTTTGGGGTCAGGTTTGTGAAGCTGTTGCCAAAAACACTGAAGACTGCAGATTGTGTCATCAATGGTATTTTTGATGGGGTACTCACTAAATCTACTTCTGTTGTAGTTTAATATCTTTGGCTAAATAAAAAGTTGAGCCTAAAACCAACCATGTCAACAAAAGCAGCACACATCAAGTAAAATCTGCTTTTTGCAGCTCCTGTTTTTCAACCTAGGTTATGTGAAATTCTCTGTGTAGATTGTACTACTACTACTACTACAGCATGGAGGTTAAAGACCCACTCCAATGAAAATCATGTTTTTCATGTTGTTTAAATGTTCATGTAACATATTTCGTATGGTAGGGGACATATTTTGAGAAAACTAAAGTCAAAATTGCAATTCTGAGTATTTCAACATTGAAATCATCATGAACCAATGGCAGGCCCTAAAAGGCAGGCTCAGACAAACTGCTTTTCCCACTTCACAAACCCAGGGGCCAATCACAAAGCTTCTTCCCTGCTTCGCTCCCTCCGCCCATTCAGAGTTATGGTTAGGGTTTGTTAACAACAGCATATAACAAACCGCACATGTAGGTGTTTGTCAACATCGTGCCATGAACCTGATGAAAACCCACTTTATCCTCCTTATTTATTAAGCTTTTGATCATTTTCAGGCTTGGGATTTAAGTTTTCAACATCAAGTTTCCAAAACCGAAGTTTTTACCAGTGTTAATGAAAAATCTGAATTTGGCGTTATCACAGCCAGAGCAGTTGATTTTGAGAATGCCAGTCCCTCGTCTCAGGGGTACAACAAATGTACAAAACCCCACTTTATCTTTTTTATTTTTTAAAGGTAGAGTCCAAAGTCCCCCCACCGTTTCTGTCTGTAAACAGCAGTATTTAAACTGAGTGCCCCTCCCTCTCAGGCTAATGGCCACCTCGTTCTTCAGCCTATTCAGCTTCAAGCCTCTCCTTCAGAGCTCAGAAGCGAGTAAAAGCCAAACTATTATTAACCCTGGTTTTCCAACTTGCATTATCTACAGCTCTTACCTTTTCTTCGGTGCATCCACTGTTTTTCTTTCTTTTCTTTTTTTCTTTAAGAGTTCGAGTGACTGGCATCTGCTCCAATCATGAGCTTATTTCCACAGAGTCATGTCCTTAGTTCTGTCATTGGCTGGCGATATAAACAGAAATCTCCACCCAGAAACGTCCCAACCACAACAAAGCAAAGCTAAAGAGCGAATTACAGGCAGGGGGAGAGGGAGTTGTTTTCAAACGCACCACTGCTTGCGAGTATAGGCCCAAAGGCGCGGTTTGAGACAGATTTCACTTGCATAAGTCTATCGTTTATTTTCAGAGGGGAAACTTAGGACTCTACCTTTAAGCTTTTGATAATTTTCAAGCTTTGTATTTAAGTTTTCAACATCAAGTGTCCAAAACCGAAGTTTTTACTCATGTTAATGAAAAATTTGAATTTGGCGTTATCACAGCCAGAGCAGTTGATTTTGAGAATGCCAGTCCCTCATTTCAGTGGTATACAAAGTGTACAAAAACCCACTTTATTCTCCTAATTTATGAAGTTTCTGTTGTGATCAAAGGCAGAAAAGGAACAAAGTAGACATAAGACTTACAACAAACAACAACAACAAACAATTTATCATTGGGTCCAGAAAACTAGGGGCTCCAAGTTAACAGTAAGAGCTTGCTAGCATGAAGGACCAGTTTAGCAGGGGGTGGACTCTGCCCACTACTCAGAGGAAATTTGTGGCTCTGCAGAAGCAGAGTCCTGGAAAATGTTTTCACAAATATATTTTGAGCAACCTAAAACAGCACCTAAGTCCGGTCCTCGAGAGCTACTATCCAGCAATTTTTTGAGCATACCCCCCTCTAACACACCTAATTGAAATGGTTAAATCCCTCATGTGACTGTCCTCATGTGAATTTCCCCCTGCAGAGGCCTGGTAACGAGCCAATTCAGTTTGTCCAGCTGTGTTGGTTTGGTGCAACCAAAATGTGCAGTATAGTAGTATGATTTAATTCAACTTTAGGATGACATGTTACTTTTAAGGGGACTATTTTCTGCTCTCTCCCAAAAAAAAAAAAAAATCCAAATTTTTGCAAAGTCAATGTTGATGCTATTGGCTACAGCAGTGTTTCTCAACTCCAGTCCTCAGGGCCCTCTGCCTTATGTCTTCTGGACAACCCCACTTTTACACACCTGAATCAAATGAATAGCTCGTTAACAGGCTTTCAGAGAACTTGATGAGGAAGATCATTCATCAGGATCAGGTATGTTGGAGTAGGAACACATCAACGACATGCAAGGCAATGGGTCGTGAGGACTGGAGTTGAGAAACTATACAGGACCCCTCACTGGCAACTTAAGAATTAAGCACAAAAACAAACTGCTATTATTTGATAAGGACAGTGTATACTAATGAGCCTCTATAAACAACAGATGTAAACATGCCGGGTTATAGCAAACAAACTTATTTCCATCTTACTTGCAGCAGTTTGTTGTTCTGCAGTAAACTCCAAGTCTCTGATTTCACTGTGTCCTTGAATGTACCAACAAGGACAGTTTGATTACAAAAGGATCAAGGACTGGACCTTAAACACCTGTTGCAATCTTCAGTGACTCTTAGAAATTACAGCCGCCTCCCCATAGCCAGGGGGAAGGTAAACATGCATGTGGTTATAGTGTGCAAGTGGCGGGTCTCCTGATGTATTGCCGTGATGAGAAGCGGCATTAGTGGAGCTGAGGCAGAGTGACTCAGTCTGAAAAGCACCTTGGCTGTTATAAACAGCGACCGAATATGGTCACAGTTGCCATGGGAAATGACGGGTATAGAAATGGGACTGCTGGTGCAAATCTTCAGGCTGGCTTGGACATTCTGGACAGGAAAGCAAATAAGAAACACAACTGTGATGAGATGGTTGTTCAGGTTAAACTCCCCGGAGAGCAGGAACGATTGGTTGGTTGCAGGACATAATGAGTAATACTCCTGTCTTTTTCTCCATCCAATGCTATCAAGGTGTCCTTGTGCAGGAAGCTTAACCCACCTGTTCCACGAGGTCTGGGCAGTGGAAATGACTGAGCTCCATGACTGTGTTAAAAAGATGTGAGCTACTACAAATGACGATAACCGGGCTGTGAATTAGCTGCTTGTTTACCTTATTGTATTTCTAATCACTCAACAGCAGTTTATACCAAATACATTTGTTGGCTAAATGGGTTACTAAGTTATAAAATTATTCCTGATGTCTGCCAACATCTCGAACACAACGTTCTTCATTGTACCAGAATTGAATCAGCACAGTTAAAAAGGATGGCTCTGTTAAATCAAAGTGACTTTTAATAAATGTGGAATAAAAATGGAAATCGAGAGTGTTTACAGTTTTTGGGATGTGTGCATGATGAGATAAATATTAAATCAGCTTTTGTTTGTTTGCTTTGAGGGGATTCCACTTTAACCGCCGAGAGCCTGAAGAAATCAGACCTATAAAACGCTCACGGCATCTCTCTATTGATCTGTCTCCTTCCCACCTCTAATTTCCCCCTGTACGGTGTGTGTGATTTCTTTCTCCTTGGAGTGCTGCAGTGCTCGCTGTGATTGGGCACACGGCTACGACTGCTGCTTCTCCTGCAGCCACTTCATGATTTAATCAGGATGAGGCACACTTTGACTTTGTCATTGTTTATCTGTTTGGTTAGCTGCTTCTTCGCCTGTACTCTCTTCCTTCACTCCTTCACTCCTCAATGAAATTCTCAGTCCTGTTGCTCCTTCCTGGAATTCCATCAGTGTGTTTTTGTACTGTGGCTGATGACAGACCCATTATCAGCGGCTCCTTGTACATAATTCATGTAAGTCGCATCCACATCACTGTACATAGGCAGAGACACAGGCGTTCATGCAGATTGTAATGCATGTGCGCTGTGCAGGCAGAGGAACACACACAAACACTTAAGCAACCCTTGAGGGAATCTCACAGATGTCTCAGCACCTGGTGAGCCATGCCAAATGCAGACAGTCTTCATGCCCAAGACCTAATTTACAGCTCAGGTAAACAGTGCCAGTCCTGCTTTGCTGGGGAAACTGACGCAGTTTTGTGTAAACTGTTTGCATCCTTTAGTCTAAAAAGCAACATCATAACTCACTCTTTGACTAACTATAGTATCAGCTACAGCAGTCAGTTCCGAACTGGGGGTCCTGCCCTCCAATAGGATCCCAAGATCATTTCAAGGGGTTGCCAGATCATTGTAAAGGAGAAAAAAAAAAAAGGCTACATTTATCAAATGAATTTGGGATTTTTATTAGGGCTGTCAAAATGAATGTTCAAATACAGTGAGATTAATCTGTGAGACTATTGTGCTCATTTTCTAAACTGCTAACTTATTACTCATGCCAGATCAAAAATCTGAATTTTGCATTATTTCATTGAGAGAAGCTGATTTTGGGCATGTAGTTGCTTTGATACAGTGGTGGACCGAATCCACTACAGACACTTTATCCTTTTATTTATGAGGTTTCTGATCTTTAAAACCTTACACTAATGCCTGCCGCACGTGGGAGCTTTCTGCTAAACTTAAAGTCATTCAGGATCATTTGCTCAGCAGATAGCTCGCTGTGTGCACCTAATTTTTGTCGAGTTTTCTGCCTCATGAGGCCTTGAGGCGAAAATCAAACACGTTTGATATTTTTTGGCTCACGAGGCGAAAAACTCAGCGTGTGGGCTCAACTTGGGCTATCTGCTGAGGATAGAAGTTCTAACAACCAACCAAACCGCGTCCGCCAATCAAATGATTTCAAGATGGCAGCTCAAAGCAACATAGTCCATTACATTTTAGAGAATAAATTGGTGGAAATGTAGCCAGACTACTTGCTTATATGATGTTTCATTTGACATCCATCCAAATATCCATCTCTGCCTTTCATTCATTTTTCTTACATATCTTCTTCTTCTTTCGAGTTTAATGGCGGTTGGAAAACTCAAAGGTGCATTACCTCCACCAACTGGTATGATTATACTATATGTCACAAACAATTTACTTAATAAGAAGACTAGATAAATAGATAAAATCTTTGGATCTTTTTGCAAAATATTAATAAAGTCTTTTAATGTGATGACAGGGGGCTGCCAACTTAAAATCGTGAATGTTGGAGGCGTTTTGATTGGTCACTTTAATTCCTGCCCTCAGCAGATTGTACAAATTGAGTGGGGAGTTTTTTAACCTCAAGGCCATACGAGGCAGAAAACTCACCGGAAGTCAGGCGCGCATGGTGAGCTATCTGCTGAGTAAAGGGCTTGAATGACTTTTAGCTTAGCAAAAAGCTCTCGTGTGCAGCAAGCATAAGCCTTTTTTTTTTTTTTCCTCCATTGGGTGTGGGGAAACAACATTATTACAGGTGCTATTTTAAAAATCTGAATTTGGAGTTATCTCTGTGAGAGAGGCTTCTTCAGCATATGGCTTCTTCCTCTCAACTGTAAGAATATTTACTTATAAAGTGATGATATCACACAAACATTCAGTCATTGCAAAGGTCATGATGTTACGTTTTCTTGGGGGATCGTAGCTCAAAAATTTGGGAAGGACTGAGCTATAGGGTCACAGAGCCCCTCATCTTTAGGGATACATGAATGGACGTTTTAGATAAGACTTCCAGCAAGTTAAAGGTGGGGTAGGGGATCCTAGAAAAACACTTCAGACAAGCTACATTTTGAAAGAACACACAGCAAAACTCACGTTTGAAGCCATCCTACCTTTACGGTAACTTTTATTGTCAGATAGTTGACAAATATATGAAATCTGGAGAAGGATTCAGTTTTTTAAATGTCCTTCTTTAAAATAGCAAGAAGGGATTTTTCTTTTTTTTTTCCCAAGTTACTGTAATGGAGCTTTAAGTGTTTCAGCTTTTTCATTCATAAAGATGAATAAAAGAGGTAATTATAGAGCTGAGCTGTGTTCTTTTACATGGAACAATTACATTAACCACCTGATATTTGTTTGGGCATTTCACTGAGAGGCTCCAAAACCAAGATGCTAAAGGTAAGAAGACTCTCTTATTAAATGACCTTTGAAAAGACAGCACTTGTTTGTTAGTTGTAATTGTCTTTCCTTTTTATAGATGTAGTCTTTATTAAATTGAAAGATGAGTCTATTGCCCATGATTGTTTCTAGATTTTTTTAAAATGAAGGGCCTGTTCCATTTCTTGGTCTTTCATAATCAACAACCTGACCGCAGGCCCTGTGCAGCATTCTTTCATCCTCCCTCCCAGACGCAGCTCTCTGGTTATAGCAACACTAAACATCGTGTCTTGAATTGTAACAGGTGTTTAATCCCCCGAACACGTGCCATTATTTGAGCGAACTCTCTATACCTCCAGCTCAATCTATGCTTGTATGGACAGCCGTACATTGTGTGAGTAAGGCATCTGCGTCACATGCTCTTCAACGTTGTGAGGATCTGAATTTTAAATCCGGCATTATGATTGATGAGCAGCATCCATGAATGCAAGCTTTCGCTCTTAAATTACCATATAATTAAAATAAATATATGCAGATAGATCTTTCTGAGAATAGCGTGTCTAAAGTCTTCCAAGAAAACATTAATACCAAATGTCATCAAATGGTGTCTTTAAGCTCATTTCCTATTCACATTAGAGGTTCTAAACTGTCAGCTATGAGAGCAAAGGGGGTAACTTTTGGCCTATGAGAAACATCCAGATAGTAATTACTCTGTGAAGATGAAAGTGACAAAGATAAACAGTATTTGACAGGTGAATGGGATATCGGATTCTCTTAACGGCTTCACTACAAAAACATAGAAGTGTCCATTCATGTCACTGTATACAGGAAAGTATCTTCAATAAAGATAAAGTGACTCTAGTTTATTATCCAATGTTATAATTTGAGTTTCACGATACAGTTTGTACATATATGCTATTGTTATTTCATTGGTCACATGTCATATTCATACCAGGGCTTTTAGCTGCTCTGCCCCCAAACTCTGGAACTCCCTCCCTTCAGATCTCCGTAATATAGATTCTTTTGTTCTATTTAAATCACATCTCAAAACCCACCTGTTCAAACTTGCCTGCAAACTCTGACATCATTCACTTCATCTGTTGAAACCACTGTATTTCTCCTCTCTTTTCTAAACGTTTTTAAATATTTTTTTTCTTTCTCTTTTTATTCATGTATTTTATATTGCATCTTGACTGTTTGTGTTGTTCCCTGGATTTGTTACTTGGTGTGTACAGTGTCCTTGGGTTTCTTGAAAGGCGCTTTAAATAAAATGTATTATTATCATTATAAAATGAATTTGAAGAGTTCTCAGCATAAGTAACTGTAGAGAAAACAGCCATTGATATTAAACTGTAGCCTGATTCAACAATCCTGACCAGATTTGTAAGCACAAAAAGCTAATTTTAAAGGGGAACAGAAAAATGATCAAGTTCAAGAATGGTGTTATGAAATATATTTTTTAAAGGTTTGCATCCACCAGTGGAGTGTAATGAGTTTAGACTCTGTGGATTTACTAGTGTTTGAAGGTCACTTTCCATCTGTGACCCCAGATTTACATCGGGTCCGTGCACGCTGCGTCCTGTCTATGCCGCGGCTTCGTGCCGACCTTCACAGCGTGACCATTTACAATGTGCACTGCGTGCCTGCAAGTGCGATCTGTGTTGCTAGATCCGTGCGATCATGGAATATCATGGGAACTGCAAGGTCACATGTGATTTTGTCAGTCCACGTGAGAACAGCCATGGATAAAATCGAGCTGTAGACACTTTGCCCCCCCCCACCCCCCTCTGAACGACTGACTCCGAAACCTGGTGTCAACAAAAAAGACGTCATGAACAGAGAGGTTAGCAATTGAAAATCTGCACGGTGGCTTTTCTTTAGGAAGTTACTGGATGTTTAACACTGAAAACTGTATCTGACTTCCTGTCTGCTCCGATCTGAACTGCTGAAGCTTACGGGTGTCGGTGCGTGCTCCATCAAAAATAGAACTGGTGTGTATATTTAGTCCAGTGTCGCGACACAACAGAGCGACGATGGACCGATTGTGTGCTGTGGCACACGCATTGTAAGTCAAAGCATTATCTAAAATGACTACATTAAGCTGCTTATGGCAACGCGTCCACGGGGAAATGCACTCACAGACCCGGCGTAAAGTTGGGGTAAGAATACTTATAATACTTGTAAGAGACTTTTAACTTGTAAGAGACTTATAAGTACTTATACTGTAAGAGGACTACAAGCGATGATACACCAATGATTTATTACCAATGACTGTTAGACAGCAGGCCCATTTGCTTTAAAGGACTAGACAGAAGAAACATTGGCATTTGACCTTGAATGACTCCAAGCGATTGTGCTGAATCACTGTTTTTCCAATCTGAAGCAAATACAGGAAACAAATGTGCAGCACAGCTGGGTGATAACGCTTACAGAAAAACACAATTTGAAGGCTAACTTAAAGTTAAGATGAAGAAAAATGCAAAGTTTCCAATTAGAACAGAGCGTACCAACAACATCTAATTATACAGAGCACCTTTCCCTGAAACTGGCACGACAAAGTACTTTTAAGTAACATTCAGCAAGAACAAAGACAACTGTGTTTGTCACATCCGCCATTCATCTTTGAGCTGAGCCAACAGTAGACAAGGAAGAGAACAAATTCTCCAAAATAGCTTTACTTTTAAGCCATTATGCTCCAGAAGAAATGCAATTCTAACAGTAACTTCTAATCAATACAATTACTGTAATCTGTCATTGCAGACTGAATGAAAGTCTTTTGTCACAGCTGCGACACCTTAAAATCAAAACCGGAGAGAGTGAGATCTGAAGGATGACAAGTGCGAACTGAACTCTAGAAGAAATTACTCACATAAAAGCGAGTCATTTTCATTAATAACATAACATTAACAATGAGATCTGATCCCAGACTGAACAATAACAAAGAAAAGGGACAAGATGGTTTTAATATCTAGTGAGCACACAAACACACTCCTACACACAAAAAAAGCCTTGCAACATCAAAGCTGTGTCTCAGCTTTTTCATCATGTGGAGAGCCAGCCGCTATCCTATAACACAACACTGTTCTTTGTTCACTGAAAGCTCAGACTTGAAATGGAGAGGAAGCTGGGAGGAATATTAGGACAACAATATCCTTCAGAAGAGTCCATCGAAACAAGTCAGTTTTAATGGGGTGGCCACAGAAAGTCAAGAAGTTAAGAGCCCCCCTCCGGAAAACAAATGAATAAAAAGTGCTTCCTGCTGGTCTGACATGCAAATCCTCCTGCAGTTTGTCTTGTTGCTATATGAGTGAATGAATATCTCCTAACAAAAAAATACAAATGCAGATACACTGCAACAGAAAATCTTTTGCAAAACATTAGTTTCCGATCTCTGACTTCTGATAATTACCTGATACTTGTTTAATCAATAGCCACGTTTCCATGCAGCCTTTTTTCATTCTGATTGAAATCATTCGGATTAAAGATCTCAGGTCAACTGTTTACATGTGATGTGACCTTTTCCAATCTAGTGTCTACATGTGACACAAGATTTAATCAGAACTGCCATCATACAGACAAATCACAACATGAATATGAAATCATTTCAGTTTATTACAGCTACAAAAAAAAAAAAAAACTTAATAAGACTAGAAACCAGTGACAGAGGATGAGCTCTCAGCCAAACAACACAAATTACACCAATGCATACAACAGCCTGTTGGGACACACACACAAACCCAACAAGCTCACACAAACTAACCCCCTCTCTCTATCATACCCACATGCAAAGCAAAGGCTGTCCAGAATAATGCTTTCCAAACATTACAAGTGCTCTATCTGCTTGCCAAGGGGTGTATGATGATGAACGGTGTTTGCCTGGTTGGAGACCATCATCAGATACCTGGGGAGGTGTTCAGAGCTCTGAGAGGCTGTGTCCTCGGGTCCCACCTGCTCTTTCAGAAGGAATATCCTCGGGTGGAAACCACCGCCGTGTCCTCTTCCAACCAAGCGGAAATCTATTCATCAGCTGATATAATGAGGCTCTGCCATGCCTGCTGTACTTGTGGGCCACTGCACGTATGCACACACAAACACACACACATTGAGGCGCTGGTAGGTGTGCATGCACTTCAATGCAGCCAATGGCTGAATCCACAGTGAAGCTGCATTCAACCCAAATTGGGCAAGGAACCAATGTGGTTTCTGGCTCTGAACTGCTGGGCACAGATGATATTTTGGCAGTTTGCTGCCATGCTTGTTTGTTTTCCTGCAAAATTCTGTTTTTAATGCCAAAGAAAAATGAGGGAGAAAAAAAGCTTAAGGACATAAAAAGCATGGATAATAACTTGAAATGAAGGATCTGATATAACTGGCTTTGAAGAAAAAGCATGGCAGGAATGTTCACTTTCATCAGCAGCTACAATGAAACTATTGGGTTAGTCATTTGTGTGACTTCTGATAACTTCATACAGTTTTTTTTTGTTGTTTTTTCGCTGTTTGTGTTTTTTATGAATATGCATCAGGAGGAACGTTATCAGCTGCAGCAAAAGATATGTCAGTTCTTTGGCAGAGCTATTTACTACAATGTGAAAGTATTTCTACTTAAAAAAGGAAAAACATGAAAACATATTTTGTCTCTACAGTATATACTGCATGTTGCTCCGAACAACAACGCACAGATACCTGCGTATGTTGCTACAAGAGTGAAACTGAGCCATGAGTACCACTATGTAGGACATTTTGAATGGTTTAGTTTAAAGAAAAGTTCATTTTGAAGGAGAGAGAGAATGTGGCATGTGAAAGTGAACATCAAAGAAGTGTTAGATAAAGAGGGCATGGATGGGTAGCTGGGTGGAATCAACCACAAGTAAATTCTGGCTGAGTATCACTATATGCTGCATGATTGGCGCACATATCTATTTTATGTGCAACGTCTCCACATCTATGCAAAATTTTTGTTTATACACCTAATTGTCACCCATAATGTGATCTTGTAAAGCAGGGTTACTCAACTCGGTCCTACAAAGGGACACAATCCAGCAGGTTTTCCATGTCTCTGTCCTCTAACACAAGTTAATGACTCAATGTGCAGAGCTTACTTGGCTATTGGATCTATCTAATTTGAGTCAGATGTGTTAAATAAGGGAAACATGGAAAATCTGCTGGATAGAAAAAAACTTGAAAACTATCATGATTTAGACGACAATATATAAGTAATAGATATAAAAAATTAAAGAATTATAATTTAGTGAAAAAAAAAAAAGCACCTTTCCCAAGAGGAGTGGAACAAAATACCTGAAAAGGGGGGAAAAATTATTTTAAAATAAAGAAAATACCATAATAAGAAATTCAAAAAAATCTAACCAAAAACTTATTTGGACCCACATTTTTGTTTATTTGTTTTATTTTTTTTTTTTTATTTTTTACACAAAAAAAAGTAGCTCCTTTGTTTCCTGTCTTTCATTACTGGACCAACTGATTAATCCAGGTGTGTTTGGCCAGTTACTGAGATCAGACACACCTGGGTTAATCAGTTTGTCCAGGAAGTAGTGGAGTCGTGCATAGAGCCCATTCAAAATCAATGTCATAATATTTATAGCATTTTTATTTATCATTACATGTGTCTATTTCATCTTATTTCACTGACAGCTGAATTTTTTACCTTCTTCAATTGGAAGGTATGAATAATTTTGTAGACGACTGTATATTTTCAAACATAGCCATTTTCCTTTATGGACGCCATTTTTTTTTTACGATTCACAGCCAACTGCTCTGATATACACTATGACCCTGATTTAAGATCTTCAACAAAGAGCGCAAATTTGTTTGTGGCGCAAACAGATTGTACTTGTGTGTGTTTGTCATTTTTGTGTGATCAACTAAGGTCGCTCGCGCAATTGTTAACAGACACAACAGCAGTATTTATTTGAGGATTTAGCCTGCACTATTGCTTTGCCATGAAAAGTTCAGGGGGAAAGAAAGTCTTAAACACATAATGACATTCGATCTGATGGAGACAGATAGTAGTATAAAATGCAAATAAAAATATATAATGTTAAATAGGTAAAATAATATATAAAATGAAAATAGCAAAATGGTTATCCCTGCAGAGCATCAGATGAGGTCAGTTTATGATGGATAAGCAGTTGCTGTTGGATAAAATGAAAGCGTTTGCAGCCTTGAAGATGATCTGGCATCTATATGCGCTCTGTGACACAATCTCAACAACTCCAGGACACAGCAGCTGGGGCTGGAGAGGAGGAGAGCACCGAGCGCTTCCAATTTAAAAATGTGATGCTGCAAAGATAGAAAATTAAAAGGCATAGTTAGTGTCAGCTGCCATTAATTTGTGTTGAAAAAAGACGCTTGCCATGTTGATTGTTATTGAAGACTGAATACTATGGTGCCCCTCTCTCCAAAGAAATGGTTATGAACCAGTGATGCATGTCTGAAGTCCTGTAGCTTGGGGTCGTTGCCCTTCATCCAGAAGCCGCAGCCATTTCTGCATAAAGCTACCAATTAATACCTAAATACAGGCACAAAAAACAGCCGCTGCAATCCACTATTATTGCATATTCTCCTCCCAATATTTAGCCTGTTCTGGCAGAAATGCCCATACTGCACATTCATCAAAGGCAGACTGCTTATTGGTTGCAGGTATTTTGACAGTTTAACAGCCGCAATTCTTGTTGCACTGTGTTAGTAAATCTTCTGCAACAGATTATTGTTTGTGCAATTAAGTTTGCATATGTTTTAACATGTGCAAACCTTGAGTAAATCATGGCACAGGTTGCATATTCTCCAGGACAATTATAGATTGTTTCAGCTTGTATGAGATAAGATTGTTCTGCATTTGAGAGGAGCATGTTCCCTTTCCCTTTTATGAAGTGGGTTAAATGTTCACTAACAAGGTAAAACCAGTTGTGAAGCAAACTTAAAGGCATGTTATTGGGTTTGTGGTCATCTGCAGAGGTGCAAATTCTGTAATGGTGTCTGCATAGTCATGGGTATGCAGGACCAATAGGCTAATTATAACTTGCAGTGAATCTTTTTACTGCATTAAAGAATCATAGTTGTAAAAGTCAGTAGAGGAATCAATCATTGAACCAAACCTGCAAAGCAAACACTCATGATTTTGAATTGTGCTGTTGGATTCTTCTTAGCAATGTTTGTGATTATGTAAAGAAAATATGAATATAGCCTGACAAACAGCTCTAATAAATTGCATATCTAATAATATGTTATCATGTCTGATGGACCTTGATGCATGCAGTTCTGGTGAAAGCTGTAAGTGAAATGGAGTGGAGGAAAAAGCTGCATCTACCTCAAAAATGGCAGCAACAACAAACAAAAAAAGACTTCATGATAAAAGCACAAAAAAAGATAAGAATCACCCAGAGACCCCACATTATTCAGTCTGGAAATTGATCTTCAAAGAGCATCCCTTCATACTGTGAGCCCCCAGGTCACTTTTTTTTATCTTATTATATCTCTGTGTGTGGGCGGGTTTTTGCAACATTGTGGGGACCGTGTTCTGGATTTTTACCATCACCGTGGGGATTTCCTGACCTCGTGGGGACATTTTCCCGGTGCCCACGGGTACAAACCCTGTTTTGAGGGTCAAGATTAGGTTTTAGAGATTAAGTTACAATTAGGTTTTGGTTAGGATTAGGACATGGGTTAGGTTTAGGCAATCAGTTATGGGCGTTAGGTTTAGGGTAAGGGGCTAAGGAATGCATTATCTCAATGGATGTAACCCACGGGGATATAAAAACAAAATGTGTGTATGCGTGTGTGGGGGGGCTCCATCCTTTGTGGCTCCACTGTGCCCTTCTAAAGCAGTGGGACAGACAATTACAATGGCCCAGCATGGCTGACTGGTGGTTATTCTTTTTGTCTGCAGTGATTAACCCTCCACACACCCTTTTATTTCCCCTTTTTAACACGTTTTAAAAGCAGTTGTGGATTTAATAATGCTGTTTTTTGTTAATTTCCTGCTGTGTTTGGGTCAGCTGGGTTAAATTTTAAAAGAGTTTCTTTTAAGACAAAATATACCCCCAAAATACAAATAACCCAGAAAAAAAACATGTTAAATGCAATTATTATTATTATTATTATTATTACATTAAATTAGATTTGATTTAATTACTAATCCCCATTAGTTATTGCCACAGAAACAACTAGCAACAACTTAACTATTATTTTTGTTGTTGTTTGTTTTATTAGTTTTATCTCTGGAACTGAATTAAACTTAATAATTAAATAAACATAAGATTTGGAGACTCCAGCAGAGATGAACTGAAAATGAAAACAGAATGATGCTACAGAAGTCATGACCTAATTTCAGATCCATTACGTTGACTGAACACTGCAAAGTACATTAAAGTTCAGCCATTGATTTTTATGTCCCCCCCCCACACACACACCACCTCTTTTTTAAGGAGTCAAAAATTCTTTGTTGCTTGCTGCAGTTTTCTTTTCTAAAAATTATATACATATATATATATATATATATATATATATATGTATATATATGTGTGTGTGTGTGTGTGTGTGTGTGTTTTATTCCACAAGGAAATAAATTTCATGTTCTAAACTTGATCAGATAAAATCAACATAATGGAGGTGATGTGGCTGAAGGTACTGCATGCCAGTAGGACAGCTGCGTACTCTGTTCATCACGCCAAAGGCTACCTCAATTATCATTCCATGTCACGGTACTTGCTTTAGCAAGTCTACATTATACCTATGGTTTCATTTGTTTAGAAACATTTAGCAAGCACAATGAAGCCTTGAGGAATCCCCTTGGCAGAATCATTTAAAAACTGATTTGTACTTATTTGGGTTATCAGGCCCCTATTTTTCCAGTTGTTTGTGATAGTTGTTAATGGGCTGCAGTTTACAACTGAATCACATGGTGATGTTTGTCCACGCTAAGTAAAAGGACATCTGAGGTTGAAATCAGTAATGAAAATTGATGCCTGACTGAAATAATCCTGCACAGTACAAAATTTCATGATTTGCATCTCTGTTAATCGCTTCAAAATGTCCCATTGATTCTATTCAGCATCAATGTGCTGCAACAGCAGGAACGGATAGAAGTACTTGCAAGTAAGCATGCATAAATTGTTAAGGTTTTAATCTGATAGAAAAAAAATAATCAAAATGCAGAATTATAAATATGAAAGGAAATACATTAAATACTTCAACTGGGCCTCAAACAGATGCATAATATGCTCCTGAGAGTAACACTCAGTGTAAAAAGAAAATTGAGTTTGTTCACAAGAAAAGTCCAGAGGGCACTATTAGGCGTTCTGCGTTGAGTATTAAAACCTCATTTTTCTGTTTGCTACTTTTTGAATTATTTTTTAACATAGTAAATGAGTAAATTAAGGATTAACACATATGCACATTTGTGAGACTACAGTTCAAATACTACATCTCACAGGCCTGATGCAATGAAAACAACACGACATACATATTCACACAATCACCAAAGACAAAAAGGTACCAGCCAGATTTTCCCCCACACAAACAATACTCACTATATGATGAATTGACTCTGCATTTGCTCACCCTCTACACCACAGTTAGAGTAGGTCTGCTAGATCTTCCTTCTGTTCATTCAGGCATATATCCCCATGGCAACAGCCTCATAAAACAGCAGTTAATCATCCTTACAAACACAACTATACTTGCCATTTAACTGTCTATAAATAGTAGAGGTGATTATTACTTCTAACTTCTGTAAGTATTAAGTTTTTTTTTTCTGTAAAAGAAAATAAGTTTTAAGTTACTAAACGTAGAAGCATCAGCATCATCACATTGCTCACAGCTATTGAAAACGAGGTATGTGATGATCTATTGTTATAGAGTCACATCGCAAACTGACTAAAAAGCTCCTCTGTTAAAATGCTCCTTTATCAGGCTTTAGAGCACATTTCTGACTAAAACTGCTTCCCATGTTGTCAGCATCTGAGTAAGTGATGATGATAATATTGACAAAGACTCACAACCTCAACTTTTGTCAGTAACATTTATTTTAACAATGAAACTCTCAGGACATGGGGAGGTGGTGCAATTAAAATGAAGGTTTAAAATAAATAAATAATAATAAAAAAGAAATCCTAAACCCACATGTCAGATTTTGGATCCACAATTTTCACATTTATCCTGAGATGGCAGCTTTACATCTGCTAGTCAGAAGCTTTACGGTTCACACCAGCAGGGGAGCCACTCCATGGGGCCCCGTCCTCCAGAAGGGGGTTCAATGGCAGTCAATGGCTGGGCTTTAGGATGCTCGTAGCTTGGTAGATCAAAGATTTGTAGCTAAAGGGCTCTGCGGGCCCTCTGCATGGGGTGGTGAGGGGTTAGTAGAAAGGATTTGGGTGAATGCAATGAGGTCCCAAACAGTAAAAAAATCTGAGTGGAGTGAAAACTCCACATTTTCCCTCCACTTTTATTTCCAATAATCATAAGAGCTCTTTAATATTCAGTGTCTGTCTCTGAAAACTACTCTTTAATTATATTTTATAAGCCGCTTCAACAACTGTAACTTTAATAATCCAAAATACAGAAAGATGAGAAAATGGAATATTGTTTCCATTCAAAGAAAATCTAATGATAGAAATGATCTCTAAGTAAATTTACTCGTACTTAATTTAACACTGGTACTTTTGCAATAAAATGTTTCTTTGTGAATAAAACTCATGGTGTGATCCCGAACAGCAAAAACTAAATGAAAAAAGGATCTCACGGTATTGAATTTAAAAGTTCAACGATGAGGTTTAAAACAGAAATGCTTGAAATTACTCAATTTTCCTCTTAACCTCAGAACATTCTTGTAATATCATAGGAGTCGAATTCTTTCTGAACACTAAAATGAATAATCAAAATGCTACAAGCAGTCTCTATATTTTGATCTCCACTTCAAAAGGCATACATTGCACTCATATACCATAACAGCTGCAGCATTACCATACAATAACATCATGTAATGTCTATGTGAATACATTAGTAGGGAACCACAAAGAAAACCTGTGAGAACACAGAAAGAAAATGACCTGAATATTCTGACATACAATGGGTTATCCAGCTGTACAAACTGAACCACTGCGTTGCCCTGCGGTACGTCATATTGAATAGTTATTGATATAAAGCCTGGTGGGCGCTTGGTTTTAGCTCTATTAGCTGTTTAGCTTTACAGAGACTGTACTGCAGGCTGCCAGTCAGAGCTGCACCTCCCACACACATAAAGCTGACAAATGTCAGCAGTAGTTTATTGCCATCATGTTGCCAGGTGGCTCTGCTTACTTGAGGATTTGAATATATAGGTTTTATTCTGGTTGGAGATTTCAGGGAGAAAAGGGCTGCTCAAAGATTGCGTCTGTATTTTATCTCCTTCCAGGGTAATTGGTTTAGAAAATTAGTTTGTCCACAGTCCAGGTTTAATTGGAATTAAACACAAATGGAATGGTGAACCTGTCTTACTGTTAGATTAACTGAATCTATAAATGTCTGCCAGACTAATCGCATTAAAAAATAGTGTATCTTTCTGTGTGTGCATGGGCTGATATGTCGATGTCTGTTGCTCCTGGCTGCAAGTTCCCATGTGTGCACATCTGTTTAAATGAACTCATTCTGCAGAAGGTCAGTGCAAACAGCTTTAGGACAGAGGACATCATCACCTCATTTTTCATCATACCTGTTGCTGTCTCCAATTGTCTTTCACACATGCCCTCTCAAGAGAAGCATGAGATATATTACTCCTTAATGTGATATCAATTGCTTACTTAAGCCTCGGCTGCAAACCAGCAAGTGGAAAAGAGTGCAGAGTCATTGTTCAGAAAAGACGTGATAAATTAATCGCACCAGATGCTCACATTTATTTCTGATGTCCCTACCTTCTTGTAAATCTTTAATTAACACTGCTGATCCCTGTGTGTTGCTAAATTAAATCAGAGTAGATCTAAGGGATGATTCACAGCCTGTTATTGATAATGGGCTTCAATTAATAGAGTGCTCTTGAAGCATCAATCCTGCCTCAGTGGCAAGCACCTGTTTGAGTAATGGAGCGTCTTTCGCATTGAGTCAGAAGCTCAGCTCCCCTGCTGACAGCGTCAAAGATGACAAATGCATACTGTTGGAAAACATTAAGGAAAGTTTAAAGAAGCACTATGCAGCTTTAATGTCAGTACATAAGGTCTAAATATTTTTATTCCTACCGGGTCTAATGGGAAAAAAGTAAAACAGGCACTAATAAAAATTAAACTAAATACATTGAAATGATCAGTTCTGATTAAACAGTTAGTTTTTATGACCAAAAGTCCATGTCAAAAAGTCTGACTGAACATTTGATGACAGGGTCAACAGGTGTTGTCCTAACAATCTTAGACTACAATAAATATAAAGCAAATATTCAAAAATGTGCCAATGTATGAAACCAGTTGTCACAAAACTTAGATATTTACTCATGGTCAGGCTTCTAGGCCATGATCAAGCAAGGAGCAAGCAAATAAAAAGAAATAAAAGCAAGTCAATGTTTATTATAAACATAATTTAATTCTTTCTAAATGTTTTCTGATGACCATTTTTTTTTTGGACTGATGTGGCAGGATTACTCAAACATACTGCACTGAAGGAATACAACACCCACAGAATGATGTGCCTTCATTTTGTACTTACCGTCATGCTGAGCAAGACTGTGGAGCACTTATTTAAAATCTCAAATGCAGCCGGAGATCGACACGTTTTCGTTTTCCCCCAACTTTCATATAAAGGAATTCAGTGAAACTTGGCAAAATTCCTCCATACTGCTCGTCCATAATTAATACGACATCATTTAGTATATCTTCATGGCCTAAACAATACTAATGTGAGTTCACGACACTACGGAAGCCGCTGCATTCAGCACCTACTCTGCCAATAATGCAAGCGTAGAAGAAGAAATTTGCTGTTTACATTGTGCAAGAGTGACAGAGCTGTGGACCAAGCGGGACAAACAGGGCTTTCTTTCTATTGATTTAAAAGAAAGAAAGAAAAAAGAAAGAAAGAAAGAAAGAAAGAAAGAAAGAAAGAAAGAAAGAAAGAAAGAAAGAAAGAAAGAAAGAAAGAAAGAAAGAAGAAGGTGCGATCTCGCTGCGCTTCAATTGCACAAGCAACTTCTTAGCTAATGCTAACAATGCAACATGGCATGGTAATCAGATGTAAATATTTATATATTTTGGACCCATCAAAATGGATAAAATAATTATTTATATATTATGTTTTTTAAGTAAAATGAATGCTTCTATTTTGTACCCTTCTAGACGTTCTGTGGATGTGTTATGTTTGAAAATTAACTGTTTTGATGAAAAAGTGGTAGCTATGACCTTTAGATTTGGGATAATTGAATGTATAATGATTCAATAATAATTCTACCTGTGATGCTATTTTTCTTTTTTTTTCTATCAAATACACACACACATACACATAATGCCACTACTTAAAGGGAGAAGCCACAGCATGAGATGTTACCGCTAAATTAGACTGTTTTCTGAGCTCATTCTTTGTTGATCTTAGTAGCTCAAACTACAATCATATGGAAAATATCCCGTGTTTCTGTAATCACGGTCCAGGGACACAGGCCTCATTTACAGTCCTGCTCATTGGCTGGGAAACTTATTTTTGGAAGATGGCTTTATATATGTCAATCCTCTGTTCTCTGCAGCTATGAACCATTTGGAGAAACAATGCAGTGGCCTGAATCACCATTGCAAACCTCAGGAGACGGAATGTCTCTTCGAGTTAGACTGATTGTTGCAGATTGGGAGGGACAGTCATCTTGAGGTGGGCTGGAAGTTATGGGAAACTACAGAAGGCTCGCTTTCAGGGTGGCAGAAGAAGACAAAACGATAGTGAAAGATGGGAACAGTGCAGCCAGGAAGAGGCGGAGGGAGAGAAACATACTGTAAGATACACTAATAATAAAGAGCAAAGGAACGAAAGTGTTACACAAGAGATTTACAAAAGAGTGAATCCAAAACAGCGGGGATTAAACGTTTGTTGAGGGTGGGTTAAATTTCAGGGATACAAATGTTTCTTGATAGCAAAGCTGCACTGAAAGCAAAAACAATCTCAGTGGGTGTCGAGAGAAATTCGTCTTTTTTTTTCCTGAATGAGTTCATTTACACTGAAGTCTGAAGACAGGCTGAGTTTGTGATTCAGTACGCTGCCTCCTGAGGTTAAACTAACTCCAAAAAAGGCTAAAACCACCATAAGAATACAGTCTGAGACAAGCTAGCTGAGGGACATATAATACTGTATTTTTGGGCTGATACAGGCTTTAGTGGAGTAAAAAAATTGAGCTGTCAATATGGCATCTTTGTTTTCTGGAGCAAAAACAGTAAAAAAAAAAAGTTTTTATTTTGCAAATAAACATCATACAGACTCCTCTGGCTCCAGCAAAAAGGAGAGCAGTGCAAATTTGTACAAAAGACGAGAGGAGGACATGGATGAGCAGCATGGGGACCGAGGGATGGAGAATGAAGCGGATGAGTGAATAAGTAGTGAGCGCAGAAGGAGGGAGGAGTGGGGAAGAGAGGGAGAGACAAAGCAAAGGAGCAGAGGGGAAAGGAGAAGAACATGCAGATGGCTTGGAGAGCTAGGTTGAGACTCAGGGGATGCAGGAGAGAACAAGCTGGGAGAAACACGATGTAGCTGCAGGAATGCTTGCTCCACGGCGCCAGAGATGGAAGTCACTTTGTGAGCTCTGGAGCCTAAAAGCCACCGTGTGTGTCGGCTCGGGGAGGAAGAGTGTACATGCCCCGTCACTGAAGGTCCCTTTGCCAGACTCTTGTGCATCGTTCCATGTCAAGTGACCCTGTAAGAAAAAGCTGTGCTTGGATACGTTTTCCATCCATGCTGGTTTTGCAAGTTTGTGTGGATTTTCTACATTACGCCGCAGTCGCTCTTCAGAGGCAATTACTGATGCTCAAGTATGCCGTGTTTGTTTACCATGAAAGTGACCTGCCACTCAGGATTTCAATTATCATCCTCTCTGCCAGTGAACCGAAGCTTACACACAGAAGAACAGCATCCTGTGTCTCGTGCTGATAAGGCAGCAGACGCCAGCTCTGGCCACAATGGATATGACTACGTCAAGCTAGATAAGAGGAGCGCAGAACATTCCATGTGTACCCCAGGAGTTGCTGTTATCTGTCAGGGGAGTAGTCATCTTTGTAGGATGTAATAAGAAAATAAGCAGAACAATGAGAAAAAACTTGGTACAAGTGACAGCATAGTCTTCATCACTCATGTCACCGCTGATCTCTATACTATTACTCAGATATCTATCTGAAATGAGAGAGAAATTCCTTCTAGGTCGATTATTCTTTGGTTTCTCATGTTTTTTTTTTTTATTTTTGGTTTTTTTTGGGTTTTTTTTGGAGGGGGGGTATTCTTAGATGTTAAGACATTCAGAGACATATTTTTTAAGTTTGGGCAACAATGAAGTGACATTAAAGTTAAAGACTGGAGAATAAAACGTGGCAAAATTTCAAAGTTATATGATCACTGGATCTCACAGTTAAATATTTTATCATAATGATGCAGTCTTGTCAACTCAGTGACTTTATTGCTGTATTCAACAAGTATTCAGAACCTCAACTCTTTTTAAAAAAAAAGAAGCAACGAGGATCAACTGGTGCAACTTTTCTATTATTATTGGAGACTTTGACACAAGAAAGCACCATCGTTCTTACTCTTCTCAACAAGCTGCTGTGAGCACCTCCCCAGTCCCAAAGCACTCCATGCAGCCCAGTCATTCCACAGCAGTCCCGTCCAGTTGCAGCAGAGCAGGAAATGTTCACTCTTGCTACGTGACTGCAAACTAATCATTCATGTGCA
The DNA here is from genome assembly GCA_023101725.1 of Atherinomorus stipes. NCBI lineage: Eukaryota > Metazoa > Chordata > Actinopteri > Atheriniformes > Atherinidae > Atherinomorus > Atherinomorus stipes. The sequence goes on from JALJCO010004862.1 coordinate 1,059,197, forward strand.
AAGCTGCTGATGGCTGATATAAGTTTATGTGGGATTGGGACATTAAACAAGGATGAACAGAAGAATTTCATTTGTTGTTCTTAAAGGGACAGCTGGGAATTTTGGACATAGGTCCTTATTATTGAGTTAGCTAGGATACTACTTGTTTCTGGAGACAGTTTCAACATCTTTCATCCTGTTATTCTAGCTGCAGGAGATTGCCAATGCTAATGCGAGCGCGAGTTGATGGAACTGTGGGCTAGCCTGTTATTAAAAACAATCGTATCCACTCCACAGAACATCTGAGACAAATCGGGGACAACGCAAGACTTTACACTAAATCTTTACATTAACATAACACATTTTGTTACAATGTCATATGACCACTTCAAGCAAGGACAGCCAATATGCTCCATACTAATAAGGTTGAGTCTGCAGTCAAAAATCCAGCAAGTACAAGTTCTTGCCCTATAAGTACTCACCCTCCATCATGTATACATCTTTATTGTGTACAGGCTTTCATCTGTACGTGCTTTCAAAATAAGAGATATCAAAACTACTTTAAAACCATTTATTTGCTAGATTTCCTCCATTCCTGGTAAACTCGCTGTCTGCTAGCCAAAACTCGCAAAAACTGTTAATTTCAGCACAGCAAATTTCTGCAAAAATAAAATTAGACATATCTGTATTGGGATGTTTTAACATAGTTAAAAATGTGTCCTTTCTTACAATGCCACAACATAACTGTTCAATGTTAAAAATCTGACTTTTTTGATGGCACACCAACACTCATTATGCACATTTCTCAAGCTGTTGCTGCCCAGCGGCATCCTGAAGCTGCGAAACCACAATATACAACTGTTTTTATTTGGGACATTGCAGCTGACTGTTGGCTGCGCATCGCATCATGCTAGCAAACAGATATAAACACACTGGCTGTTTTATACACAAACCATGATGGATTCGGCAAAGACAACATTATTAAGGGAAGAGAGGAGAAAGAAAGTAGGGGAAGGGACAGTGCTCACAGTACAGATGCAAGATGGATGCCAGTTTAGCCGTCGATAGGGAGGATTTTTACTGAGAATATTGCAAAAGTTCTGTATTGTGTTATTAAAGCAGACATTCAAAAACATGAAAATAAAATTCTGACCAATTTGACTGCTTCACTATTCATCAAAATCTAACTGCGTAAGTATTATAGAGTGTTTTGATGTCCCAAACCTTAAGAATTGTCTAGATGCAACACATTGTTAATAAACTGTAATAACAGCGAACAGCTTCACAGTAACTTCCTCATTTGCAAGGCTATAAAATCAAATGATGCAGTGAGCATGTGTTTTCTTAATTTAAACATATCAGAAATAAAGAAGTGTAATAGCCCTGGATTGATCTTTCACAAGAAAATGTATCTTCTTTTTATATATATATATATATTTTATATTATTTTTATATATATATATATATATATATACATATATATATATAAATACACTACTCACAAAAAGTTAGGGATATTCAACTTTTGGTTTTTGGTGAACAGAATGATGCAGAATAAATATTTAACCATTGAACAATGTACATGTGCATTGAAAAGTTTAGAGAAAGCTTAATTCAGTTCACCTTGAAAGGTTGTAGGGGATTTTAGATTCATTCTTGACATCATACAGAAAGCCAAATATCCTTAACTTTTTGAGAGTAGTGTGTATACAGTATATATCTATATAGATATATACTGTATAGATATAGTGTATATACTTTTGGTCAGTTTTTTTATTGTTTTTTTTTTTTTTATCGCAAATGCAACCAGTGACCCAGCTGTCAGACAAATGTAGAGTTTAAGGTATGCACTTAAGCTTTCTGAAATGCAGTGATAAAAGGACAGTGACTGGCTTTAAGTGTTTAACAACCTAGCTTACAAAGACCTTACAAAGAGCCTGACAAACACTCAGTTTAAATAAGTGGAGCTTTCAAGTATTTAAACTTCACTCTTAACAGGTTGAAATGAATTATGTGGAGCAGCTGTTAAGTCATTAGTCAGTCATTTGTCTCAGTCGGGTCACAGGTCGCCACTCAAGAAGGCAAATGTTCTATACCTTCGGTGCAAACTTCTAATTACATGCTCAGACAAATACTTGACATGTAGAAAATGACTGCAGATGAGTGCAGCAAGCAAACAGCAGAATTAGTAACATGAGTAATAAGCAACCTGCATCCAGCCAGCTGTAAGTGGTTCACTTGAAGGGAAGTGACTAATTCACACAAAACGGTATCCATCACTATAATCTTGCATTGCTATGCAGCACACTTGAATAATTTGACTGTTTTGCATGAAAATGACTAAGAGCAAGGAACGCTCTACAATCCCCCTGACAAACAAAACATCAAGTGGTAGATAAAAATGTAAACGATATGGATTATGTGGAGGTGGATGTAATCACAGCATCAGCGTTGAGTCTCAAGCAGGTCATCTCAATAAAAGACCCTATTTTCATCATCACGCTCCTCTTTTTTTCAAACAATAACAGCTGTTTTATTCAAGAATGTATTTTTTGTTTAAAAATGGATGTAAATGGAAAGCTGCTTTCAAACTGATGCAGAGAGGAAAATGGAGATTTTTTTTTTTTTTTTGCAAGTCCATACAAAGAATAAAAAGAAAAAGATTTTAACAGAAAGTCAGTTAATGTCTTAAAAATGCTCTACACGGCCTTTGGAACAGCAGAAATGATGCTATAGGAAGACCAGAACCACCTTTTCAGAGATGTCCTTTCCCTACTGTCATTGTTTAAAAGATTTTATGAGAGCATCGCAATAATTTATAGTTTTTTTTTTCATAAAACGAAACGACTGGGTGGAAAAACTGAGGTAGTGGAACGTATCAGATAGAAATCTGACACGGATAAAACAATTTTACTGTTCTCACCTGATTACAGCTATATATAGATTATAATACATACAGTATATATTTATATACATATAAATAGATATATACAGTATATATCTATATATATGGTTATTTTCTATCTTTTTTATTTGTTTCTATTTCTGTTTGTACTTTTCACTTCTTCCCAAGTTTTTTTTTTTTAATTCACAATAAATACCAAGAAGACGTGGTAAACTCTTGTAACTAAGTTAATTCCACACATGATTATAAACAGATATCATTATAACACACTAACAAAGTTACAGAGAGTTGTGTACACAGTGTTGGGATATTCTTACAGATGTTGGGATGAAAAAGTTCTGCCTTTTTCTGCCAGACGTGTGCAGTAATAGTGCACTTTTACTGCACTATCACTGGCTGAACGATTTGTCCCGTGAATACGTCATCACGCACGGTGTCCAAACTTGGCATGTGGAAACATCCTTGTTCCGGGCATTCATTTATGCTCTGAAATCGTTTCCCCTGGGCACACAGGTGTTTCTCTGTGCGATTGAATTAGCAGACAAGTCGCTGGTAAGTGGCTGGCAGTCAGCAGAAAGGGGAACATTTTCATGCCTGCATCTGTATGCAAAACAGGTGGCAGTCTTGATTACATTTGTGAAGGTGGATCAACCACCGAAGTGCAACATTTTAGAGGTCCTGAGTTGCTTGAGTCTTTTTCCAGTGCCTCCCAGCCTGCAAATCAGGGATGCAAGATGTTTCCCATCCACAGAGGTAGTCAAAATAAGCTTTGTATTTGCACAGACCACTATTTTTTTGCTTTGAACCCCTTAACAGCCCCCCCCCCCCCATATGCCAAAAACGCCTAAAAAATGCATACCCAAATTATATTGGCTGCTGCTCTTAAACCCTTTGGAGTACATGCAAAAGCTTGGCCTCTCTGTAAAGATAACACTCTGAATTTTCACTTTGAGCTTTCAAATTCATTTTAACTTTAAAGTGCTGGTGACACGATTTTAACATTTTTTGCCATGTTTTATAGACCAAAACGTCCTTCATGATGATCTATGTAACATAAACAACCGCAGCTGCATAAATGAGTTATTAGAAAACATCGCTGCTTTTCTGACCAGACTGTGGCGCTGTTCACCACAGGAGTACAAAACCGGATGTGACATCAGCGAAAGACTGCCCACCCGGCTTGTTGACTGGAGAGCTAGCGGTTTTGCTAACAGTTTCTCCTTTTGTTTTAGCTTTACTGGCTAAAGGTTACAGATATGCCGTCGCGTTGTGTTGCAGGTTTTTGTCCAAACACTCATAAGAATGGCGTAAGTTTATTCAAGTTTCCAGCTACGGGACTTTTAGCTGTGCTGTCAGCGCTGTGTGCTGTCGAATGGGATTCCAAACTGAGAGCGCTTGTTTTAAGACAAGGAGTGTCTGAGGGTTGAATTTAGACTAAAACGGATGTGGACACTTGTTTTGCAGGAAGGAGAGTGAGGAAAACAAGCACACCCCAACAGCTACGTTAGGGGTCGTAGCAAGATGTTACTAAACAAACCGTGTAGCTGTGACGAGCGGACTTTTTGGACGGTGAAAAATGTTTTTTTTCTCTGTGTGTCGGCTATTTTCACACTACGGAATCGTTTTCATCAAAAATATTTTTGATTACTTTAAATTGGTGAACCCTTACGAACTTGCGAACAGAAGGACTGTAAACAATGTAAACAATTGAAGATTGGACTTATAAAATGGCTTCTGGATCCACTTCAAAGGTAGGGAGATGCAGTTGCTTCTTTTTATGTATTTATCTAAGCTTTATAACCATGTATATGTCCATATAGTGGCTTGCTGTTGTTAATTGAAAACACAGCTAAATGGGCGCTGGTGTCCAGGTGGGTGTGGAGAGGTTAAAAATCAGTTTTTTAAATAGTTACATTTATTCACAAATTACTATATAAACAAATCACTAACAACAAAAAAATGCTAATCGTAATGTATAACAAAGACATACCAATCGGTGTTCCCCTGCCGTGTGTTTCCCTCTGCTGCTGCAATGACCATGTCATCTTCTCCGGCACTCCCGCTTTCAGAGTCTTGCTCACTCGGCATGAAGTCCGTTTGGTAAGGCTCAAATCTATAAGGTGTGATGCCTTTATATTCCTCAACATCACCTAACTCTTCTGAACTGTCTGATGATTCCACCAAACAAATCAATTCCAGGCAGGGACCATCATCGTTACCGTCCACCGCTTCCATGTTGCTTGTTGTTAGCTGACCGAGTAAGAAAAAAAAAAAAGAAAAAAGCCGCCCGAGTTCTCCCGCTGACGTCGCAATATGGCGGCGTGTTTTTCTTAGTCGCTGTTGCAGAGCTCCTTTCAAACTCAGAAAACTTAAGATATTTCTGTGAAAACAAGTCTGAGTTACAATTCCACTGAGCCACTCATTTAGTGTTGCTGTAATATTGTATAGTAGCATTACATGAAATGATAGTCGTGTCACCAGCACTTTAACTAGCATGTAGTTACTTAATTAGGAACACACAGTAATCAAGCTTTTTTTCCCTCGCCTGAATTTTTTTTTTTTTCATTTATTTTTTTAATTTTACAAAGCCCACCCACCACGTGAGGTAGAGTTTGGTGGATATTATTGGTGGAGGAGAGACCATAGATCCACCCCGTTGGTCAAATGAGACGTCAATCAAAAGGGATGCCTCTCCTGGTCCATCAGATGCTGTAGTATTGAAATATGATACATTTAACAGAATTTATAAGACTTTTTATTGAAAATATGTAAAAAAAAAAAAAAATGGCCGTGGACGGGTCCTGGCCAGTTAAGGGGTTAATGCCCTGCTTTAAATCAAAATTAATCTTAAAGTACAACATCTACATTTTTGTGCAAATAGCAGAGTTATGCATTATACATTAGCCTTTTTTATTGCGATAACTGGAGTGCAGGCTTGAAGACTTATCCGACAGGAATGCAACAAACTTCATCTTCACACACCAATTTGGCAAGCATTTGAGCATGGTTCAAGAGGAAATACATAACATATCAATGACATCATCACGTTAGGCCTCTGCATTTCCAGCCTTAAGGACATGGCATGCCTCGGTTCTAAAAGGGAAATCCCTGTTTCAAGCTGTTTCAGTGCCAAACACTGCAAACAAAAATCTCTGGATTGTAAAAGGTTGCATTATTATTACACCCAGACTGGAGAAACATGCAATTTCAGCGGATTCAGCATCATTCAGCAGGACTTTGTTCTCAGAGACAGCCTTTTGCACTTTGAGACATTCAATGCTCAGCAACAGGCTGACAGATCCCAAATACAAATCGTATCAAAAGGCTAATCACAGCTGCCGGGATTATTCTGACATGCAAGTGGCTTGCAGTGGTGGAGACTCTTCAATCAGTACTAAAGATCAATTCAATGACCACAGTTTCAAGAAAGGGCAACATCTTCAATGTGAAGAAAAGTGTTTCTAAAGCCAAAAACAGTGATATGATGATCACAAGAGCAGGACAGACAGATGGACAACCTGATGAAATAAAGCCTCAGCATGTGGCAGCTGCAGTGCCATAAAAACTAAAGCCTTCAGGTACAAACACTCAATATACTGACAGAGAAAACAGTAAATAACAGTAGCCGAACTGGCAGCATTGCTGTGCATCACGCCAGCAGGCTTTGGAACAGCACTGGGACCAGATGGAATCTCGCATCAAGAGAAAGCTATGGGTCCCTGCTAGCATCAGTGACACCTGTAACATAGGTGTTAAAACAAAAAGGTCAGCAGCATCCATCCACACTGCTCTGGTTCTCAGAGGAAATCTTGTGGGACGAGCTTGAAAACAATAACATGGCTGATAACTTCCCTGAAGCAGCTGTTGGGGTCGTTACTCCCCTTGGATCTTAGAAATAGAGCATTCTCTATAGTCAGCTGCTTATGGTAGAATGGTGACTTAATGATGCAAATAAGCCCTGTTGTGCTGAGACACTAATAATGAATGCCAAGGGCACCGTGTCACTCAATATATCAGGGCCGGAGAAGCTTCTCATGTTATGATTGTATGAAGTGACCATGAAGCATTAGCAGGGAAGAAAAATGCTTGTTTCATTCGAAGGAATATATCATCTGAAGGCCACCTTGTTTTTGTTTTTTTTTCCCTCTCTCTCTCTCTCTCTCTTTTAAACCCAATATGTATATTTTTCACTGTTGCTGATGTTGTTCATAAAAACAAACTCAAGTGTCAGCAATTCAGAGACAATGTTTATTGTTCACAGCACAAGCCAAACAAAGATGCCCACATAGTAGATTGCCACTTGTGTTGTTTCAGGGCACTGCGGACCTTTGGAAATTAAATTGCCCATTATTGCTCTGAGATGGACCTTTACCAGACAAAAGAAGAAGCTACTGTGAGCCATAAATCTGAGCTGATGCATGTCAGTAACATAAAAAAAAACAGGCTGAGATCAGTTTTAGTCATTTATAAGACTGGACTCTTACAGTACATATCAGGTTGTCACGTCACCCTAAAATAAAGCAAATTCATGTTCTTGGAATTAGCAAAGCTTTGAATAATACAAAATGCAATGAAAAGGCCCCTTTCTGTGAAGTTGCCAGCAGATTTTCTGTCAAGGATTTATGATAATGACATGCAATGAGAGGGGGAAAGATTATTTCAGGATAAAGCTGCTGATGTGCAGTGCATTTTGGGACTTCAGACATTGACTCACATAGTGGTCAAATACAGTCTGTCATTAAAGTGAGTGCACCATTTTCATTTTTTGCAAATATATATATATATATATATATATATATATATATATATATATATATATATATATTTTTTTTTGGGGGGGGGGGGGGGGGGGTACACTGAAGAAATGAAACTTTGCTGCAATGTAAAGTAATTATTGTAGAGCGTGTGTAAATTAACTGTCACTTCAAAATAACTCAACACAGAACCAATAATGTCTACATTGCAGGCAACAAAAGTGAGTACACCCCTAATGAAAATGGCCAAATTGGGCACAGAGAGTGAATATTTTGTGTGGCCACCAATATTTCCCAGCACTGCCATAATCCTGCTGTGCATGGAGTTCACCAGAGCCTCAAAGGCTTCCACTGGAATCTTCTTCCACACCTCCGTGATGACATCACAGAAATGGTGGATGTTTGCGATCTTGTGCTCCTTCACTTTCTGTTTGAGGATGCCCCACAGCTGCTCCATATGTTTTAGGTCTGGAGACATGCTTGGCCCGTCCATCACATTCACTCACCCTGTCTTGGAGGTGTGTTTGGGCTCATTTTCATGTTGGAATACTCTCCTGTGGCCCAGTTGCCGAAGGGAGGGGAGCATGCTCTGCTTCAAGATGTCACAGCTGATGTTTGCATTCATAGCTCCCTCAAACTGTAGCTCCCCAATGTCAGTAGCACTCATGCAGCCTCACACCATGCCACTCCCACCACCATGTTTGACAGTAGGCATGACACACTTGTCTTTATACTCCTCACCAGGTTTCTGCCACTGTTACGGCCACCTGTTCATTCACTTCATCTGTCTCTCATTAAATCCTGGACGAGCCCCCACTTTGTCACACGCTTGACTCTGTCTGAACCAAACAAGTCTATCTTGGTCTCATGCTTCCAGAAGCAGAGCATGCTACCGTCCTTCAGAGACTGGGCCAGTTTCATTTCTTCACTGTTCTCCCAAAAAACAGATATGATGAGATGAAAAGGTTGTACTCACTTTTGTGACTCACTACAGATATCTGTATTCGAAGCCGGACAGTCGTTCAGCTGTTCATTCACTCAAATAGAGAGCTGGCAGCACAATGAGCTGTGCTAGCTGTCGATCTGGGCTCTTTCATTGCCCTCTGGTCAAACAGTTGAGTTGGCAGAGTGGAAATGTATAATCTGACAACTCACATTACACAGAACTGCAGAGGGACTGTTCAGCCATCTTTTTCCAGTAAAATCAGGTGGAAAGCAAATAAGACAAGGAAGCAGCGACAATTTTATGGAGCAAGGAAACAGGATTCAGCCTGTCTGTACAAGCTTTGTAAGAGCAACTGAGCTTTATTAAATAATCTGCACCCCTGCAGAGAAGCACGGGTGCAGAAAAGATTTGCACTGTGCATTAAAAGTGCAAATTGTAATTTAGCATCATTTAAATACAAATTAAGCAATTATAACATGTGCAGAAAGAACTGAAGGCCAACTTAAGTCTAATCATTGGGATGATTTTAATTATGAAGTTGCTTGGCTGATTAGGGTACTTGTATTATTATTCCTTTTTTCTGGGGTTTCTTTGATTTTTGGAAGTAATGATTTAAATTAAGTTCAATTTGATGGACGGCTGAAGCATTTCAAAATGTCTTCCTGAATCAAAGCTTAGTTTCATGATTTTGTATCCATTATTGTTGAAAGTATATAATATATAAAGTATGTATGTAACAGTATATAGCACCAAATAATTTGTGTATAGATTCTTATTTGTCATGTCATATTGTCACAAAGCTGTGTTTTTTTTATCTCAAATTGTTTTGTGGCACAAGACTAAATCAATGGTTTTTTAAGAAGACGTGAAAAAAAATTTAAGCTTGAAGTGAGGATTTGTGCAGTTATAAACTACTTTAATCTGGGTTTGACTCTTCATCTTTCTTTTGTTGTTTTGTCTACGTTTTATCGACAAGACAATCCAAAGTGCTTTACATAAAACATACGAGTGCAAAAGAGAAAGTATTTAAAAGTACATAAAAAATATAAAGATATTATATATATTAAATAGATAAGCTTAAAAATGCAATTAGTGACCACAAAAGATCATGGTTGGCCTTAAAAGAAATCCTCATACAATTAAATAAATAAATAAATAAACTTGTTTTTCTGTCCATCTGCACACAAAGAATTTATTACATTCCCTCTTCATGATTTGTTTCATGGTTTATCAGATTAAGTGTTGTTTTAAGACTAAGCCATTTAAGTAGTTTCAAATCAAATTAAATGAGCAGCTGAGAAAAGAAAAGAAAGCTCATATTTGTGCTCACAGTGAAGGCACATGCCCTCTGAAGATTACTGGCTTACTTGCTGTGCAGAGATGCTCCCATGCAAGTTTTCAACTTACTGTAGGTAGTTTTCTGTTCACATCACGGTGACATGCTTCACGTCACACATAGTTTTCACCTGAGTAGGTTTTCAAACTAATCAAACCTCTTATAAGACCCGTTGGTTTAACACAGTCATGGATGGGGTATGCTTCTGATCCATTTCCAAAACCCTGTTTCGGTTCTAACCTTCTAAAATGGTGTAATTTTGACATATAAGCTGTAGTTCTAGAATCTAGACCAAATCCAGAAATTTAGGTACACATAAATGACGGTGGTGCCAAAACCTAAATTAACAGCACAGGAAAATGTAGGTGAAAAAACCCCAATTCTGTGTCCTTAAACCAAATTTGTCATTCCTGCATGTTGGCAAAGCATTTGCTCCTAATGTGGCCAACGTCACGGCAGTTATGCCAAGGGACACCAAGTGCCGATGTGGGAGAAGCCGCAGTATTGATGCCCTGGGAATGTGAGCAGATTGGGACTGCAAAAAAAACACACACTTTTTTTCAAGCTCAGAGTTTACGAGTGTGTGTGTATGTGTATGTGTGCTTGTGTTTGTCAGGAACATAGCCCACAGAATATATGATTTTATTTTTTTATTTTTTTATTTTTACCCTTGGTCACTTTGCCTTGAGATGTTGTTTGTATTTTTTATTTATTTATTTATTTATTTTTCCAGGCTCACACTCTTAAGCTCTGAACCAATTTAACACAGAGCGGGAATGTAGAGAGAGGCTTGACAGAGTCACTCAAATCCCCGTCTGCACTATATTGGGGGCATAGCAAGAGAAAAATGAGGGTGAAAGATGGAGGAGAAGGAAGCAGTATGTGAGGGGGATACGAGGGAAAAGAGATGAATCTGCATTGAGACTGAGAGTGAGCAATGTGTCCATGTCTTCTACCCAGCAAAAATAAAAGAAATAAATGACTTGATTGCTTCCACAGTGAAAGATACAAACATCTCACTTTTTTTTTAACTGGTATAAATCTTTGTCTAAAGCATACAAGTTATAAAAGTTTGGACTATGAGCATTTGCAAACATATGCAACATATTTTCATCTGTGTCCGAATGTACACCCTACGTAGGGCCCTACATAGGAATCACACCATTTTGTTAGGGTGTCTGAATGTCCAGAAAGAAAAAGTAGTGCACTCAAAATTACCCACAGTGCATCTTGAAAACTAGTGAGCTTCAAAGGTCCATAGATGGGTCAATACAGACCACAATGCCTTGCGGTCAGGAGCACTAAATGGCGCAAGGTGTTGGACACGTCGAGCGGCTGGAAAAAAAAGAGAAAAAAACAACAAAAAAAAATTTAACAATAAGTAAATAAAATATCTCCACTGAAAATAACAGATTTGTTTTTGAATGACACATTTTCATGTGTCGTGGGTGACGCCGTGGTTGCTATGGTGACAGCTGGAAATTGCGTGATTTGCGGCAAGGAAAAAGTTGTCAGCTTCATGTCCGAATCAAAGGAAGAATAAGTGCACTAGATAGTGTAGTGTAGTGCAGCCTTATGCAGTGAATGATGGGCTAGGGAGTAGGGAGGACATTTGGACACAGACTTCCTTTCATGAAATGATTGCAAAATAGAGGATGGGCCATAGAAGTTCATTTGTTTCTGTAATTTGTCACTTTTTCATGTGCCTTTGCCAACAGCTTTCTAAAAGGTGAACGGTTACAACAAAAACCATGTGAATAATGAGCACCAGAAATTATAGTGTCTCATTTTAACTCTACAAGAGGGTATTGGGTACAGTAACTACTTGAACATATAAGAGGAACGAAGTTTGTACATTTTAAAGGCCGCAGGAGAATAAGAAGCTAAATTCTAAGCTGTATTGTCATATCTCTTTGTTTAGTCACACTGGATCTCACATTTCAATTACTGTATCAATACAAGCGTATGTGCCAAGCAGAGCAGCGCACATCAAAGGCTAAAGATCCAAGAGGCTCACTGTGACAGAGTACAGCTCATCGCTGAGAAGGCAAAGTGATAGGCAGTGCCAGTGTTGTGACAAGCATGTCAAAATCTCTTAGGCATGAATAAACATCCTCTTTCAGAAGATATTATTTTGTTTGTGTCATGACAGAAGTGCAAGTATTCGTTGCTGTGGATGTTTGCACGTCGGGACGTTCGAATTGCATTGTTTGTGTTCATCAATAGTCCTTGAAAGGGATGTGTGGACAGTCTGTGGTAGAGAAGTGAAACAAAAGAGAGCAAGACGCAGGCTGCGGAAAGGAGTGAATTAAAGTGTCCGTGCATTCATTTGCAGATGAAATTCAAGGTGGATCATACAATGAGACACTCATGTATTGAAGAATAAAGTGAAGAAAGTCAATGAACTGAAGCTCATTCAAGGTTCTGCTTATCTGGAAGCATCTGAATGTCTCTTAGGGAAAATTCACAACAGGATAATTCATGGGGCTTGGTGCGAATGAACGGGAAATGCCCAAATATTTTGCAAATTAGTTGGGTTTGTTTCAGTCATCATTCACACTGCACTTTTTGAAAGCAGACCCATCATGCAGCCTCACACAGTAACAAAAAAAACTTGATGAGGACAATATTCTGTATAAAGATGATTGACCAAGAAGAAAGAAGAATAAAATCTGGCACGTGGATTGGTCTACCAAAGGGAAAGTGACGATACCGCAGCAAAACAGCCTGTAAGCATCAAAACTGAGGAGGAGAGAGGCTGGAAACGCAGGAGAGACCAAAGAAGGAATAAAGTTTGTGTTCTCTGTGGATTGTACTGAAGGTAGAGAGCAGCTGGACGCCTCGGACTGAATGTGGACTCGAAGTCCGCCTGGACAGGTATTTCGTTCAATAACTTTCTTCTCAGTAACATTTACATCCTCGGGGGCTGGCGCTTCCTCTGCTGGTCTACCGTATATAATACATAATGATATTTACACCGTAACACGACAAAGCTCTACATCACTGCTTCTCGAAGTGGCTGGTTAGAAACTTTATCAGGCTGTCATGTTGTAACGTCGCCTATAACATCATAACTCGTCATAACTGTGCATCTGTGTACATAACTGTAGTTACGGTAAACTACCGGTTATGACAGAAAATGTCATTTAGCTGATCCGCAGCCATTTACTGCAACCACACAGTAAATTCACTGGAAGATGCAAGTTTTCTCTGGAGAGTTTCTTAGTGCACGAGTATGAAACGTGCACGTTATTCCGTGCATGTTGAGTGGGAGGAGAGAAAAACGAGAGTAGGAGCGTTTCTCACTGGGAGAAACAGTTAGGGGCGGAGCTTACAGTTCAAACTACCTCGCTCACGGTTTGCAAATGTGCAAAATCAGGTATAGCGCCTTTAACATTCGAGTCTATGGGGGATTTGCTCTGTTTTGGAGCCAGCCCCTAGCGGATGAAGAAAGAACTACAATTATTAAACTGAACTTTGGAATTCACACTTTTCCAGCAGTGTTCGCCCCTTGGTTATAATGCAAGACTTTCTATCTTTACAATAACATTATACATTTTGTTAGAATATGATATGACCACTTTTAGGACAGCCAGTATGTCCCATACTAATCATGTTGAGTCTGCATTCAGAAGTCCAACTTAAGTACAAGTTCTTGCCTAATAAGTACTCACCCTCCATTATTTATATCTTTACTCTGTACAATGTACACAAACGTACTTTTATCTTCAAGTGCTTTCAAAATAACAAATATCAATATTACTTCAAAACCGTTTATTAGCTAGATTTACTCTATTCCTGGTAAACTCCTGGTAAATGAAGGTAAACTTTACCTATTAAACCTAAAATGATTTTTGAAGCAGCGTAAGCAAGTTTATTTCTGCTGCGAAGTTGGCCTTTTAACATGGGAGCCTATGAAGATTTGCTCTTTTTGGAGTCAGCCCCTAGTAGATGAAGAAAGAATTACAATTTTTTAACTTTACTTCCGGGTTTCACTCTTCTCAGGCAGAGTTTGCCCCTTATTGCAAATGCACACTCTCACTATTTCAAAAGAACTGTTCTGTCTTTCTTTAAAGGTTTGTTTAAAGTGGACCAAACAGTAACAGTATGAATGCGCCCTTAGGAGCTATGAGATAAGATCTGAGAGACCTGTGTTATTTCTAGTTACTGTTACAGCCAAATAGCAACCTTTTTTTAATCTTCATAAAATCAAAGCAGCTCCACACACCATTAATAAGAAAGCCCATTAACTGCAGCAGGTGTAGCCTTGATCAACATACAGCTTTACGCATGGCTAATAGGGAAGCCTTGTACTTCTAGTGCAGTATCTTTGACAAAGTCCCACAACCGTTGTGCAACAGGGGAAGATGTCATTAACCAAAAGGAGAGCTCTTTATTTCATAAGGGAGACTGATGTTCATGAGACAAGGGACCAGAGCCGGACCAGGGGACATCCCTATCTGGGACAAGACATCCATTTATTACAAAAACATTCAAAGTAATGAATCTGTGGGAGGAAATCCATTTAATGAGGTAAGACCCACGTGGCCGCTGAAGAGAGAAAATGAATAGGAAGAAGGTGTTTGGGGCTGGAAGACTCAAAATTGAAAGACTGGGGTGGTAGGAATGCTCGTTAATAAGCCCACTGTAACAAATAAAGGGCTGTCAGGAGAAGTCTGGAGGGCATTAGGTGTGTGTTTGTGTGTGTGAGCAGATGTGTCACACCTGGTAGCCTATCCTGGCTTTAGCTCTTGTTCACCCAACAGAGAATTGGATGGTGACTTCTGAACCATTGAGGTGTTATATGACCTGAAATAGTTTACAACCCTGGTGAACCAATTCAGGTAAATGAGAAGTGTTTCTAAAACACGTGTTGAGCTTTTCTCTTTATTTTTTCCTACACACAAAACATCTGCCACACGTGAAGCTGTAGAATTATCAGAATTACATGACTTTAGCTCAAATACAGAAAAAACTCTCAAATCAGAAAGAAAACACCTGAATTTTGAGGGAAATTTAGGCAAATATTATTCCCAGGTAATCCCTTTGACATTTGGCACCTACAAAAAGCAAGAGTACCTTCCCACAGTTACAATGGCCGACAAGGGCGCCGCCATACATCCAATCCATACAGGAAGTCTCAAGCGAAAGTTAAACACTGCCAAGAGTATCTATCTGCGGCTTGCAAACGGATGTATCTGGTGTAGTCGGGTGGTTAGGGTTAGGGGAAGGGTCAGGGTTAGGGTTAGATTTTAGTAAGTTACATGAAGAAGAAACTTCAGCTTGGGATTTCCGGTGTGGATTGGACATATGGTGACGTATCGTGACTGCAGTTGGGTTCCTCCCAAAAAAGAGCCTGACACAAACAAAGAGAGAGAACAGAGTCACAAATATACACTTGCTTCATTTGCCATCTATAAAAGCATTTTGCTTTGAGTCCATACTGTATACCCCCTGCCTACGCCGCTAAATATACATGGCCTGAACTCAAGTCAGAAGTTGATGCTCCTCGTAAGTGCCATGTGCTTGTGTGACCGAGTTAATGGCTGCAGTCATGGGAAGGGGCAGAAGGTTAGCAAGCAATAAAATGGATGGTGGAGGCATGCTCTGTTGAGACTGAACAGAGCTAGAGACAAGAGAGGCAGCTCTGATGGCTAATGGAATAACCACAGTTGCCACATAACACCTAATCTGATTGGTCCAGGCAGCTCTTAGAGGAGAGACAGCAAACACAAGCAGTGCAGATGATGGATGGCTAAAAAAAGATGGACAAAGAGATGAAAAAAACAAAGTAATTCATTATATATGGCTATTTATTTGGCACAATCCGTTCAGTTATTTGCATTAACATCAACAAGTGATACTTTTTAAATAGCCTGTCAAGGTCATTACATGAAAGACTGACAAATCATTTAGCATAATTGTTAAAAATGTTTTCATTCAACTGGCTAAGCCATCTAGATGAAACTAACAGAAAGGCCATATTTTCATCACTATTTCCACTTTGCTCTCCGCAGATTGCATCCCCGTCCTCTGCTTTGTTTTAATAACACCAGCTGTTTATCTGGAGGCACTTACCTTCTACCATTCAGCCGACTACATTTAGATGAGCATCTACTGACATTAACGTCAAAGCCAAACAACGCAGCACAGCTGTGGGCACATTTTAAATTCAAGCCGGATAAAACAGATACTCCAATAACTTTAGGAAAAAATTGCGCTACAGTATGACTGCAGTGGTCACAAGTGAGCAGAAAGGAGACTTTGTTTTAAGAATAAAGTGTTATTAACCTCTGTATTGACAGAGAAATGGGGTCAGCAGATGGATGCCTGCCTTGACGGAAACACAACTCATTGTGACCCAGGTGGACTCAACACTAATTTCTGTCCGAGCACAGCAACCCTGATCTGAACTGAAGGTCAATGGGTCCCCAGGAAGATATTCATCCCTAATGAAGTGGTTATACCTGAATACTCTGAAGACCCCCCTTGCTGAGTGCCCTACACAACCCAAAGGAAGCAGGACTCTCTTTGGACTGCCTTTGCTGCGAGCTTCCTATTCATCAAGAAGATGAAAGCGATTAATCAACTGTTAGTTCTTTTTCCAATCGTTTCAGAGGGAAAAGCAGGGTTGTAATCAAAGGCAGGATCAGAGAGGGCGGCTCGCTGCCCAGCACTCACTGCAGGAGAACAGACAGAAAACATCTGTGATTGTGATGCTAATTTTACAAATTAGCACCCTGATTGCTAAAAGTAATGAGATTTTTAAATCTGTAAATGGGATCTATTACATACACCACGTCCCTCTTGAAACGGTTGAGCTAAAACTATGGAAGGGCTAATTTCATTTGAACAAATTAGGGATTTGTTATTGCAGGTTTCAACATGGTTCTGATTATGCGTTATCTCCTTTGTCCCATTTGTATGGATGGAGCAGACTTTCACATCATTCCAAAAAAAAAAAAAATCTGAATAAAAGCTCAAGCTGTTATTCAATTATTATTACTATTTCTGTTATTATTATTATTATTATTATTATTATTATTATTATTATTGACAATTATGCAGTCAAATCATTCTAACTTTGAAGTTGATAATCAGTTTCCCTCTTCATAAGTCAAACTTACTTTGGTGTGTTAAGCCGTTTGTGCTTCTGTGCGTCTTCTTTAGCGGCTTAACGCAACTCTTAGTTATCTCAAAGCTGCCACAGTGAAAACAGAATTTAGCCTTTTAACATGTAGAATAAAGCCCTATCATCCTTGTTGTTCCATTATATTACTATGCAATATTTGTGTGTTTAGCTCTGTGTGTGGAATTTTATGCTACTATTGTCATTCTAATATTATTCAATTGTTTGCATTTATTTTTACATGGAATGGACCATGGCTTACAGGGGCCTGTAACTACAGAAGCCAAATATAGGACTTAACAAAGACCTCCATCCAGAGGTTTATAATAATTTTTTCTACCCATCACCCATTCTGTCAATCATTAATTCATAGCGAAATACTTTTGAGTACAAGTCTTCCAAAGTCAGAAGAAAGTTAAAACCTTCATTTTCCATCAACACACAAATACACAAATAACCCTGTGGTAAACTCCTTCACCTCCACAACAAGTCAACTGTATTTTGAAGCATCCAACTCATTCCCCCACTGACTGAGGAGAAAATAGAGTTGTTTTTACTATAAAACCTGAAGGTGAGTGGTCTTCTCCTTGAGGAAAGTCAGCTCTGGCTTTGAAGCTCTTATAAAATATGTGTGATGTTAAATGATACATACAGTACAAACAAAACCAATCCAAAAGTCAAACATACAAAAAAAGAAGGAGTAAGGAAGAGACGTAAAAGGGTCATGACAAATGCCGGAGGAAGTCAGCTGGGGAGCCAGGTCTGATGATTGTGATGGGGTGGTGATGGAGTTACCTGGTCAACAACTTACTATGATGCATCCACCCACTGCCAAAATTGGAAAAAATTTTGAAAAACGAGGAGCAGGGTCAGGAAAGGGAGTGTGATCAGCTGATGAAAGTGGGCGGGTTGTGAATATGTCAGTAGAAATTTATGAATGACAGTCAGCAGTGCACTATCGTCTATGGCAGCACCATTTAAAAGATGGAAAACAAGGCAAAGCACCATCGCCACAGAGCGGTCGTCTTGGAGAAAAACTCCCCTCCAGAATACCCTCAGCTACTGTTGTGGTAGAAGAACAAGGTGGTCCTGAACCGCATCAGTTTGAGTTGTTAGCACCATTAGCCATCAGCACATTAATGTCCAAAACAGATGCTAAAATTAGCATTAGCGACAAACAAGTGACATCATTTTGCAGACTTAGGCTACGTTCACACAGCGACCATCAGAAGAGGAGATGAAAAAGTGGCCTTTTCATCTTTTCATCCACGTTTACACGAGCGTCGTCATGAAGAAATCTGCGTGCATATGAGGATGAAAGAGAGTGTGGAATTCGATTGGATATGCACGCCAGGCCGTTAGGTGGTGCTGTGATGGAACTCCACCATGTCCACGCGCATGCGTAAAATCTACCTTTGATCCGCTGGGTTTACGTACATTACTCACATTGTTGTTTTTCCTGTTTGGGTGTGACGTCAGCGCGCATGCGACGTGAGCATGGCGTGAGCAGGTCCACTATCATTTTTGCGTTTTGGACCGTGCAGACGAGAACACAACAGCATCACCTCTTTAGGAATTCCACTTTGGAATGAGTCTTCAGATTTTTGTGTCTTCATCCCAGAATAACGCTGTTGCCGTGTGACCAAAAGGCACTTCCAATGAAATATTTTACCATTTTAACCCACAACCATCCTTGTGTGAATGGTCCCTTAAAGTAGTTTGGTGAGTTCCATATTCGTAAACATGCGTTGGGGGGTGTGGTTTCACACTGACAAGGTATCTGGAAGGAGAGGACTGTGAACGTTTTTTTTTTTTTTTTTTTTTTTATTAATTTATCTATTTTTTCAAAATTTCTTCATCACTAGTGTGTACCTTGGTGCACAGCTCCATCACGTTTTAGTGTGAGAAACAGAGCCTGATTTTGCCCTATGGCCATTTTGAGTAATTTTTGACCCACATAATCTTGATTTTTAAAAGATTTAGAAAAATACAACAGATTTTAACAACAGAAGAAGTTTTCATTAAAATAAAGTAAGGGTGTGCCATCTTGGTTACTTCACGATTCAATTTGATGATTCAGGGTGCTATTATTTCATTATGAAACGATTATCACATACTAATAATCATCATAAGATGGAGGGCATCATTTTTCCCTTTTCAGGTTTATGTTTGACTCAGTGGCCACTCCATAGTTTTAAATCCATTCACTTTCAACTTTTTTGTAAAAACAACACCAAAAAAATATATATAAAAAGGCATCTAAAAACACTGGTGGATTTTTAAGAAAAACACAACTTGCCTTTAAAGATAATGAGACTTCTTTGAACCAAAATCATTATTAGCAGTTTTTACAAATTGATGTCCCAGCAGATCTAAAACAAAAACAATGAGGTTGCTCAGCTCATTTATTTTGAGCTACTATGAAAGCTAGCTCACCAGCTTTCACTCATAACTCATATCCATGTGGTGTTCAGAGTAGGATTTTGTATATTGGGTTTGTAAATGTATATGAATTAATTGTAATGTTTTGAAAATG
Source organism: Atherinomorus stipes (assembly GCA_023101725.1). NCBI lineage: Eukaryota > Metazoa > Chordata > Actinopteri > Atheriniformes > Atherinidae > Atherinomorus > Atherinomorus stipes. Next base: position 1,078,782 of record JALJCO010004862.1, read on the forward strand.
TATTTTTATGGACCCCAGGAAGAATAGTCTTCACTTAGGTAAAGACTAATGGGGATCCAATAATAAACAATCAACAATAAACAACCACTTTCTTTTTGTGTCGCATAATGGACCAGCTCCCAGCTGGATAACTGTGCTGCTAACGTGAGTAAACATTTATGTTTAATGTTTTTATTTCCCCTGGAGTTATCCCCACACCTTCAGAGGACAGATTTTGCAGCTGTATTTTGGTCATTTAACGGGACTAGAGGCAGGAATTAAAAAAACAAACAAACATGCATGTCCATTTTTTTTTATACTTATGGGTGATGAAGCGCTAAATACGAAAAATGACGTTTCCACCCACATTTTTCTCCGTTGCCTCGAAGAGGCTGTGTGCTGCAAAATGCGCTGCAATTCAGTGTCCGAATTTCCCACGCTGCCCTGCGGATGTGATGTCAAATGACGCTGCATCCGCAGTTTTGATAAAGGAAGAAGACGGTTGCGGTAAATTCAAACACTGTAAGCGATAGTTATGGATTCTTCTGCCGTCAGCAAACAATCCAGATCAACTAAAAAACCACTAAAAGGTGTAACTACAAAGAAAAAGGTTAGTAAACAACATTATAGCTTCAGTTTGTGCACACTCCCGTGACAGCTTGGCTCATGGCTGCAGTTACCTGAAGCGCCAGTCGCGAGTTTCGTTCCTTAATCTTGCCTTAAGTCCCTTTAAATATAATTTAAAATATCAATTTATGGACATTTTTTAATCTAAATCAGTTCAACACATGAAGTCAGGATGCATCAATTTCATAGTGAATCGGCACACCCCTACAAAAAAGTCATATTACATTGTTTACAGCTCAGAAGACACATTTTACGGTGCACTTCCTCTTTAAGGTAAAAAATGTCTGCCGCTCAGCAGGGTTAGTTTTAACCTTTTTTTCTGACAGTCAAACTGTAAAGATGTAGGTTGTACATATGTAAAGATTGATGCATAAACCAGAATTTTAGATCAGCTCTAAGTGGATGACAGTTCAGAAAGGCCACCTCAGCAGAAATGTGATACTTCTCCTTCCAAAGTGAAGCATAGAGAATCACAGTAATCCAGACATGATGAAATGAAACTATGCATAAGCATTTCTAAACTTGAGTCTGTGACAGTCACCATGGCCCCGAGCTGAAGGAAACAGGATTTCACAGCTGAACTTTTAGGTTTATCAAGTTTGAAAGTAAATCTACCCCCCCAAAAAAGATTTTAGCATATAGTTTAAGATGTAGCCTTCGGGATGCATCTGTTTGTGGTTGTCAAGTTCATGGGCAGGGTAAGAAACTTTTTGGGGGGATAATCTCCACAATTTTGTTCCAAAAATATTTCCTTATTAAAGATTGATTGATTGATTGATTTGTCCTTATACAGGAAATTTGTTACCACCGCCCGTACAACCAAGAGACATACAGCAACGAATAACACAACAAACATATACCCACCATCCCCACATCATCAACAGAACAATAAATGAATAAATGAATGAATAGATTCTTAAATAAATAATGAAATATATACAGTATAAATCCATGAGTTCAGTTCTTCAGCATCTCCATCTAGCAGGTGTTTTAGATGAGCGCCGAAATGGTGAAATGTTGAGGAAGTAACTTTTAAAAATGAATTTTTGCTTGTTACTCTTTACTTTTTTAAAAGTAATCCTTTACTAAGGCTACATTCACACTGCAGGTCTTAGTGTTTAATTCCAATTTATTGACCTAAATCCGATTTGTTTGTGTGGCCATTCAAACTATCATTTACATGCAACCTCAATCAGACTTCAGTGTGAACTGTACACGGCTCTGAAGTTACATGCATATGCACAAGAAACCGCAATGTCACAACCACAATGTATTTACCCAAGTAAATATGGATGCTACACTTTTTAGCAGGTGTCTTATCACGTTTTATGATGAAACACACAATTAGAACCAAGGAGCCTGGATGTAACCCCGAATTAATTTTATGATTTCAAAAGCTTGACCAACAGAATGACATCATACACTGGACATTTTCCAGAACATTGTTCCACACATGATCATGTTAACCACTACTGCATATTAAGCACAACTAATGTTACTAATTAGAAGTAAAAACAAGCGATTAACTGCATTACATTTTGCTTATGTTAGTCTGTACAAGCAAAATACAGATGAAGTAAACGGGTTTATTGTTTAGATGACTTGCACAAAAACCAGGATCTGTCATCATTTTTAAGTTTTTCAGTGTTAAATAGTAACCGTGACAATCGAACCAAGTAGACAACATGGAAACACGATGTTTGGATAAAATCTACCAACTGAATCACCTCTCTGTTTCCTGTGCTCTTTATTCCAACAGCGGTGATTGTGAACAGACAATCAAGCACACCATTGTGAACTATGCCTGCCAGTGATGCTTCAAGTGCATTAATTAGTTGCCATTTACACACACAAACACACACGGTTCTCAGCATTTTGCATCTCCTGCTGGTTTGCATTCAGACATCAAGTTTAAGCCTAATGTGTCGACTGAAAGTCCCTAATGTGGATTAGCTATGCATGGTGGTGTCTGCCAGGAATCCTTCCCTCCCTAATGTGATATGACGAAAAGTGCTGCCAGTTTTGTGTGAGTATGTGTGTATCTGCGTTTTTTGAGTCACACTGACATGAAGTCAAGTTCTACATACAAATGTATAAAGCTTTACTTTCCATTTTAACATATTCACGATGAGGGATCTTTTAAAAATGCTAGTAAGACCTATAAAATGCCATTTAGATAAGATAGGGGTGACAACATGTTTGTACTGTAGCATATAAGCTCATGTTTTTGTGTAAATACACAAAACGAGTGCTTCATAAATCCCAAGCCAGGTCTGATATCTTTAAATCGAAGTCATGATGAAGTGAGTGGGCTGTTTGTGCACAAAACTGCTGACTTCTCATGCTGAGAACGCAATTTAGCGATTGAGTTAGTCAAGGAGTGAGTGTGATAATGATTTATTATGGAGCCGGTTATCCTCAGTAACCTAGCGGTAAGTTGTGATTGCCGGGAGAGAGATGAGCAGACATAGTCAAGGCGATGAATCTGTTTAAGATCTTTGCTGCACCTCAGGATTTTACCAAAAAAATGACCATTTTCAACAATTTTGCAATGGTCAGTGAAAGTAGCTCAGCCTCTATATATCTCATGCAAACTTGGCTCTGATCCACAGCCGGTGGATGATTGCTGTCTTTAGGCGGCTGACAGAAGCAGCATGATTGTCACAGTGACTGATGCTCGTGACTTTAGCTCGACAGTTGGCAACGTGTTGCAAAACAATATTTTTGCTTGTCTCTGGAAATGTTTCAACATCAAACCAAAGCCAGTTTCGCCCCGAAGATTACTCATGCGCACGCTTCAAAGGTATCAGAGCATAATTTGAGGACAATTTTCCCTTACAAAGGAGCATCAAAAGCAGTAACCTTTATCAGACTCGGTGATCCGGAGAGACATCAAAGATGCAGCTGCTATGCAGCAGCATAATGTCCTTGTTGCTGCGCAGTCGGAGCTGCTCTATGGAGAGTAAACATCTAACTGTCAAAACTGAGACACTACTCATTATGTCCCTTTTTTCGAGTCATTTTAAAAGAAAACTGAAAATTTAGAATAAATAATCTTATCACTTTTGTATCTATTCTGATTGGAGGAGATTTGACTCATTCTAACACGGAGCGCCCTCAGTGGGCATCAACAACCACACATCTGCTGCTCCACATGTCAAATGCTTCAAATCTGATTAGAAATTATTTAATGGGTATAGCTGCATTAATCAAATGTCTTATCGGTATACAGTTATCCTCAAAATTATTCATATCTTCCCATTAAAGATGGGAAAAGAAATCAGCTCAGTGAAATAAATTAAAATGAACAAAAATAATAATGAATAAAAATTCTATGAAATTAAAGACATTGATTCTGAACTGTGATTTACCAGAAATACTAAAAACAAACACACACAAAATAAAATAAGCAAACAAACATGATGGGGCTCCGAAGTAAAATTTGGTTGAGAGGCACTTTGAGATAATCACTGCAATCAGGTGTTTTCTGTAACATCCAATCAGACTTACACACATGTGAACAGGTATTTTGGGCCACTGTTCGTGAGCAAGATGCTTTAACAGTTGAATTTGTTTGCTTTTTTTTTTTAATTATTATTTTCAATCACAATTCAAAAGCAATATTTTATTTCACTGAAGTATATTTTTGCAAATTTTTATCTCTTATTGTTTTCTTCAGTTTCTTGTTATTTGAATTACTAGTGTGAATTTAGCCTTTTTTTTAATGAAGGGTGTGAATAATTTTGAGGACGATTCTATACTTTAAAAAAAAGTATATACATAAACATTTTTTCCAATTCAAGAGTTCACTATATTGAGTTAAGTCATTGCTACCTGACAGTTACGCAAACATCCTCAAACATAACCCAAAAAACACAATGACGATTTTAGAGCTCTCCAGGAACAGATGTGTGAACTAATGAAGGACAGACTAAAGAAAAAAAAAAAAGAAAAAGATTCATTTAAATACATCACATGAAATGCCGGTGTGTGCTCACTGGAACATGCTGTTTGTCATCAAACTTTGTGGGAAACATCTTAATTTTGACAACCACCTGCAGTAATCGCAACAGGACATGAGATGAAACGCTTCCCCTGTCATTTATTAATTTTAATAAAGACAAATTACACACACACCGGACTAGCGGCTTCTAGTACTTTCAACAACTGAAACTTTTTCTACCTTGTCCATCAGCCGTCTGCCGTGTGAGGGAAGCAGCATGCTGTAAGACCTACCTTTGAAGAAGCAGTCCTTGCTGTGCACCACATAGATCCGTCTCCTCTCCAGGCAGGCGGTGCGGTAAACCTCACAGTGGTTCTCGTAGAACCTGCCGTCTGAGCCACACACTGGCACAAAGGAGGGTCGACATCTCTCCTGGCAGACACACTCCGCACGCCCGCTTTCTGCCATCAGCACACACTGCCGACCCCGTCCACAGTAGGTCCGCCGACACGGGCCTCCATCTGAATCCGAACGGGCTGGAGGAAGAGGAAGAGATGGCACGTTCAGCTTCGGGAATGAAGCATTATCAAATAAGCAATTTAGTAAAAGAAAAAGTCTGATTTAACTTGTTGTTAGAAGAGCAAAACAGCCACGAGGCAGGAGATTAAGTGCAGCCAAAGCTGCCCGTGGTGTCTAGTGGCCCGAAAGTTCACTGTTAACAGGCACAAAGACTGAAAGAAAAAAGGAATCGCCCGTGGGCCCTTTTTGTCACAATGATCCTGAAAGCCATGAAAGAAAATCATTACAAGACTTCGGGTATGAAATATATCAGAATTTCTAAAGGTAAGATGTTTTCAGTGCAGCAGTGGAAAATGAAGCAAAAGTGTTTTTCTTTTCTTTTTTTTCTTGGATTGGTACCATTGTGCACACCCAGTTCAACACTGTAGTCTTTGACAGTGATTAACGCAGCGCCCTGCTTGAAGAAAAAACACATTTTCCCCAACATATATCTGGCATTGTATAAAAAAACAGCCCAAGAATTACATTAATATTGATCAAGACAAATTATGCATTAAATATTTCACAGAAGCAAAAAACACATTATGATTTACACACTAAAATTAGAAACAGCACAAAGTCAGGTTTAACTCATCTCATTTTCATTCGTTTCAAGGCCATGTTTACAAGAATTTGCTCTACCTACACAAACAGGTGCACACTAGCATCACCATCACCAAGTTTCACTGGCTAGGACACCTTGTTTCCCCCCCTGATTCAATCTATTTGCACTTAAAGCCAGTCAAAAAGCTGCTGATCCAGCCAGATGCTCCACCTTGGATTGATCTTTCCTGACTCCGTGAGCCAGACCAGTTCCCAGTTCTCTTGCTGTGATTTGAGGCCTTTGTACGCCTGAGGGGTTACGCAGGCGGAAACTAGACATTCAAAAATGTAGTTAGGTATTTTCCTGCCTTTAACCTCCATCCTTCAAATATGTGAGGAAAAACATTCAACACAGTTTACACACTGCTCATATGATAATGACAAGCAAAATCAATATCAGGAGACATGAAATACTCAAGCACCAATTATGAAGGATTCCAAAAAAAAAAAAAAAAAGGTAAGAAAAGTCAATTCCTACTGGTTCAAACATTGAAAACATCAGTGTACTTCTACAGTATATGCAAACAATTACATTTTGCAACAGGAATGAATAAAAATTCAGACTTCCCAGAAAAGCAAATGAGCCCCCTGAAAACATTCACCTCAGAGACTTGAAGGGGGCTCTAAAAATATTCAACCCTCTGGTTATATTTAATTTTATTTACGGTTCCTGATGTTAATTACTCACCTTTGTGAGTTTATTTATTTATCATATTAAATGTCTCATCTACTATTTGAGATCATTTGCAGTGATTCCCTCTGCAGCATGCATGCATGGCATTTTTGGCATGTCACTGAAAGGTTCAGCAAGTTTCAGTCTGTTGGAAAACTGTTATAAAAAAGTAGTTTTACAATCCAGACCGCTGTGGCTGCTGGTGACGGAGTTGAGTTCTATTTAACACAGGTGTATCAAATTAATTTGATGATGATGAGAGTGTGTCACTAAACTAAGACACGAGGAATCTGTCACATTTCAGTGAGACTGACTTATCACAGCAATGAGGTCCAAGTCCAGTCCTCATACTCTGCCTTCTACCTGCCTTCATCCTGCAGGTCTTCCATGTGTCCTCGCTCCTACACCTGATTCAAATCGGCGAGTCACTGTGCAGAACTTGATAGGCTGTTAGATCCATTTGATTTGAATCAGGTGTGCTGGAGTGGAGACACGAGACACGTGGAAAACCTGAAGAGACAGCGGCCCCTTTGGGACCCGCCCCGGTTTTAGAACACACTCTCCAGCACACCTGAATGAAATGACTGAATCCCCTCATGCACGTCATTCACTCTGCAAAGGCCTGTTAACGAGCCATTTATTTTTCAGGTGTGTTCGTGAATGAATGCTCTATAAGTAACAGGATTATACTGTAGCTCTCCAGGACCGGGCTTGGCCGCCCCTGCATTACAGGAACTGTTGTTTCAGCCCCGTGGACAGCTGGTTTGTTTGCTGTGTGTGGGGAGCCACCCGAGCAGTGACCACTTCACTTTTTGCAGTTGTTCCAATCCTTATTAAACCCCCTGATTGTTGTTACAATTCACAAGTAAAACCAGAATCACAGGAAAATTGAGGGACAATGACAAACTGCCGCAAAGTAGGGCTGGGCGATATATAAAATATACCCGAGATATTGCGGCTAGTCCCCTTTGGGACAGGGATGTGCCAGTTTAAGGTTTCAAGGTATTCCTTGGTATAAAAACGTAGCGGTATGAAAACCGTTACATTTTCTGTCATACTTTGACCGCGGTATGAACTTTATTCTGTTTTATAAAACACACGGAGAGAGCACAAGTCAGGTGTACGCCGCCTGTCCTGACGCACACTCCCAGTTAGGGTCTGAAATTAACACTGCAGCAGCCAGATGCGACTAAATTTTCCATTTGGTGAATAAATCTCAGAGGTCTACCCACCACATGGTGAGTAACTGTTTCTATTAAATTAGTTACGTTTTTCTTCATTTCAATGGTGGACTTTTACTTTGTGCTGCTCTGCTGTCTGCTTGTATGAGCGACGAGCATGTACACAAACACGCACTTGCAACACTAGAAGACCACCCACTACGTTACTCGCGTATACTAACAGCTAGCGTTTAGCTCAGGCTGATAAGTAGCGCGAACATGTGGCGCTTGTTAGCCGGAGGCAGCCTTTCAGAAGAGAGCTCAGTGAACTGGAGAGTAAACCAGCAAGATTTAAAGCCGACCAGAAAGTTCAGTGAGAAGTGGCGATTTGGAGGCATTGCAGGACACCGGCTGCAGTATGACTGGGTCCACTCCATTTACTGCCTGGGGAAATGGGTAGCGAATCGGCGGGCGGAGTTTTCACTGTCATCCGCTCAGATGCGAAGGCGTATTGTTCCAATTTGATAAATAAGGTTGATCTGAGGCCTTTCTTAAAGATCTCCTTCCAATGAAAACCAGTTTAACTTGCTCCTTTTGAAATACGGAGGGTCACCCCTAGTTACATACGCATGCTGCGCTTGCAAGTGGTGCATCACCTCCACTGGCTGTGTTTCCTATTCATAGAAACAATACAGAGAAAGGAGTGAATCAGGAAAAGCCTTTCGCTTTCACGTCACATCAAAAAAGGGCGACGCTCACGTGGGTTTATACCCGCCCATGGGAAGGCAGGTAACCCTCCACTCTGCACTAGAAGTGAAGACAGCGCGACTGTAGCTGTGGAGTTGAGAAGTTAAGTTAGCTAACTGTTTGCTAGCATGGCGGAACAAACTCGTGCATGTGCTCTGTTACACACACAGAGCGGGGGGAGGAGGTTCATTCATACATTCATGGGAGGGAGCCAATCAGAGATGCCTCATTTTTTGCGTCACAGATATTCATGAGAAGGACCGGAAAAGCCTGTCGTTTGACCACAAGCCACTCTGCTAGCATACAAATACAGCTGGAAACAAAGCAACCAGAAGGTTTTTTTAAACAGAAACGACGCATAATGCATTCAATAATAATGGTGAACACAGCAATATTAATGAAATGGCAATGGAAGTAAATCTTTAAAGCTGAGTAGAAAACCGTGCATTAAAATTATTCCCCAAACAACTTCCAGTACGATATCTGATTCAGTTCAGCCGCTCTAGGAAGCAAAATCATGTCACTGTCAAACTGCTTTAGTGTAAAATAGTTTGATATTTTGGCCAGTTAAAAATAAGCTTGGCTGGTGGATTTTTTTCATCTACCTGCCAACTTGGCCGGTGAATCAAAAAGGTAATTTCGGACACTGCTCCCAGCTGGTGGCAGTAAATTTATGTGGCTTGCCAATGCAAATGCCATTAACCATCAAAGGAAGAACTGCAGATGTTCCAATAAAGGGAATTGTTCAACCAAAATAAGCCTTTTTTATTTACCCAAACACTTAAAAGCAATAGGCCTATTCAAGAGTGTAGTCATGATACCATGGTATAGGCCTACCGTGATTCCGTGATATTTTAGCTCAAGGTTATCATACCGGCACATGTCTACTTTGGGATATATACAAAATGACTATATTCATCATATTCCAGTATTCAATTGCTTTTAGTTGCAGGCAGGGTTTTCTCACTCCTCTCTGCACTGCTCTGCACAGAGAGTTAAAACAAGCGCTCCTAGTTGCGTACATCAGTGTGCTACGTCATGTGCCTCACAGTAGGAGAAGGACCCAACTGCAGTCACGTCGCCATATATCCAATCCACGACGGAAGTCCCAATGGAAAGTTTGTTCTTTATGTAACTTACTAAAATCTAACCCTAACTCCGACCCTTCTCCTAACCCTAACCACCCGACTACTATTAGCGGTGTTTAACTAACTCCCACTCAAGACTCCTGTATGGATTGGATGTATGGCGGCGCCCTTGTTAGTGACTGCAGTTGGGTAGCTACTCTCAGAGAGCTCAGGTAGCAGCAGCAGCGCGAGTTATGAAAAAAAAAAATGGAGGTGGAAGAATTTCAACCATCTAACTGCTGTAATAAACACACATACAGAGCACAATACGTACAAAGACTTAACTTTTCCGAGGCTCACGCGTGTAAAACACATTTGGCGCACACATCTCTGATAACTAGCTGGAAACATTGCCAGAGAAAAAACAACAAAGATTGTCGTTAAGGTGAGAGCTCTCACTCGCTCGCATAACTGAGCATACCTTTTTACCAAAGAGCTTTTTAAGAAGATGTGTCTAATTAGATCTGAAATTCAAACGTTTAACTGTTTTTAGCATAAAATAACTTACTTTTATTAACAATCAACTTATTTATTCTGTTTTTCAATGTAAATAATTCACACCATGAACTAATTATCTCTTTCTTTTACCAAAGAGCATAATACTAGTAGTAGGCACTTTTTTTATTATTATTAAATGATGTTTATTGCACTGCTTTAACTGTTCAATAGAGTTTTGATCAATTTGTTTAGTTATAATTTCACCCTTTTGGCATTAATGTTTAAAATCAGCAAATATTAATGCAGTATGAACAGTAATGTTTAATTCAGACACAATCATTTTACTGACGTGATTATATGCATCAAAGCATTAATTCAAGGCTAGGTAAAATATTGAGATATATGTAGTGTATCGTGACATGCCATAAAAATATTGGGATATTACTAAAAGGAAATATCGCCCAGCCCTGCCGCACAGCATAGATAATTATTGTTCAGCTATTTTACATTAAAGTGCTTGTTAATAAAGGCCTGTGTATGATAAGGCAGGAAATGTCGGACCACATATGCATTTGCTCATGTTTTGTTTATTCCAATTAAACGATGCAAATGCTGCTTTGTTCCTATCATGAGATGTTTTTGGTTGCATCAAGTGCATGCATCAGTATCCATGTTCGCACTAATATGCATGCATGTTACTTGTTAAGTTATGGTGCATGCCCAAAAATAAGGGTTTAATTGAACCTCCTGTATAATCTGAACCCTCTGTATACTGTATTTTTGGAGTTATATTGTTTCTTTTTTCTTGGTAATGGCTTTTTCTACATCAAGACCAGAAAAAAGTCTATTACTGTAGAGACAAAACGTCCAGAAATGGTCTTATTGCTGTTACAAAATATCTACAAAAATCAAGAGGTGATAGAAAATGTTAAGTGCAGGAGCCATCAAAGGCCTGTGGCTGAGTGTTTATCCTTTAAAATGTTCTGAGATCAGATAAGACCCTGAAGTTTGGGAGTGAGAGCAAAGCTTTCCCCCAATTGACCCTGCTGAGTTTTAGCCCTGTTTCTTCCTTTAAAATTTCAAGCATCCCTGTCTGTCCCTTTGTTTACTTTTGATGTTAACAAGCTCCCTTATTTGCCATGGAAACCAGGGAACACATAAAGGAGATGGCTGCTGGCTGCATCAAACTGCGAGAAACAAATTGCACGGCATGAAAACTCAATGTTGAGGCGGAAAGGAAAACAACATTAGAAAACAGTGAAAATGAAGCCGTGATTTCAAAGTCTTAGAAAAACATCAACATGCACAACAAAATCTAATATCGCTACTCATAACATTTCATTGCAGTTATGAGATGCTGTGAAGGATGGGCGACTATTACAAGGAAATAAACACATATCTGGGGGGGGACTTAGAGGCCATTGTGCTCATCCTGCTTTGAGGTTGAGTTGAAGATGCTGAGAGGGGTTGAGCCCTATTATCCCTCTTTGGAATAAGGGTAAAAAACCATACTGGCTTAAGAAAAACAAAAAAAAAAATAAAGCCCAGCCTACGGTCGTATAATCAAACTGCTGAAAACTGAAATTGAATTTGCCTGGAGTATAATCATATCCTTACTCTCAGCATATTCAATAACAGAGGTAATGTGCTGTTGTTGGGGGGCACAAGTCTCATAATTGCATAAAAGGCAGTTTAAAGGCAAATGAACTCACATTTTACTTCACTGGCTTCCTCACACTCACTTTAAGGTGTCACTTTGGTGACAAGCAAGCATTTCAAACTGGGATCAACCGATACAGATTTTTTTAGGGCCGATACACCGATATTTTCTCATCAGCCTCAGCTGATGGCTGATGCAATTTGCCGATATTTAGGGCCGATACTGCATTTGACCCCAAATTGATATAATGAAAGACACAATAAAACTAAATTTGAAATTTTATGATAAAAAAAACTTCAAATAAATATATAAAAGAGAAACTAATCAAATATTAAATAGAAACCGCTGTATAACATGTAAAAAAGAAATATATATATATATATATATATATATATATATATATTTATATATATATATGGGGGGGGATTGGCCAACACACCCAACGTATCAGCCGATGCCAATCCCACAAAAAAACAGCAAATCAGTAAAATAAGTTGAAATTGGAAATTTTGAATTGTGCTTCAACACAAATATAAAAAACAAACAAAAAGTAAGACAAATAAAAACGCATGATAGGACTTCGGAGCTAAAATGTAGATGAGCAACACTTTGAGTCAATCACTGCAATCAGGTGTTTTCTCTAATGTTCAAAAAGACTTCTACACCTGTTGACAGGTAATATAGTCCACTGTTAAAGGGAAAGGTGCTCTAATGTGTCAGGGACAGTTTTTTTTTATTATTATTATTTTTTATCTATTTTGAACCACAATTCAAAAACAATATTCCATTTCACTTAATTGTAATTTTGTAAATTTTTATCTCTTATTAGTTTCTCTAGTTTTATTATTTGAATTATTTTACTGAATTTAGCCTTTTCTTTAATTGGAGGGTATGAATAATTACAAGGGACAATTGTAGATAATTTACGATGGAAATTATTCACAGAACTTTCAATGACCACCAGCTCTGTTTTCATACAGAAAAGAAATCTGAAGCAGTTTTTTATGACATTTTACATTGGATGTACTAAATCTTTACTCAATTAAACTGATGGAATAGTAATTAAAGTGCATAATCAATAACTGCAGCCCAACATAGCCCAGAGGTACGGTATGTGCAGTCACACCTGCCGTGCAGCTCTGACCTCTTTATCATAACCGAGTATTAAGAATCAAAAGAAGTTGTGGGCTTTTGGGGGTGTGCCAGATAACTACCCCAATGGGAATGTAAGAACGAGGAGGATGCTGGGAAAAAAAAGACACACTCGACTCCTTTTTCTCTAGTTTACTAATTGTTGTGCGTGTCTCGGCAAAGCATCTGTGGGAAATGCAAAGCAGCGCAGCTCCCTCGCCACCTCGCTGCTCATGTCAAGGTCGGGGACGATTACAAGATCGTTTGTATTCTCCAAGCGTGAGAGATTAAACGCTTAGCAACAACCGTCCAGTGGCGTTTACCCGCCGGCGCTGGTGCTTACTTCCTCTTCCTCCTCTGCTTTCCTCCCCTACCCGCCTCCTCCTTCACTCCCATCAGCCCCCCTTGCCCTTTTTCCATTTTGCTCAGAGAAAAGAGAACATCAACAACAGCCGCTCAACAACAGCGCATAAAAGTTGCATTTACAATCCACAAGCTGTCTGACATTTGGCTATGTCTTTGTGCTCACGTTTATCTGCAGACTAAGTCCTTTGTCTCACTCTCTCTTGGACCATGCTGGCTGCAATTGCGACTTGCTTAAGAGGCTAAAAGTGCCGTCTGATAATCCTCCCTGTCTAAGCTGCTGGCAAAGTGCTTTGAATGGATCGAGCATTCAATCGTGCGTAGACAATGCCAGGCTGACCATCCAGTGTCAAACGTCGCATCCTGCAGCTCTAAATCATCCTCCTCATTCTTCCTCTTCCATGGTTAACCATGCATGGTGTCCTCTCTCCGTCTCTTTGACAAATTTCTCCAGGAAAAACTGAAAGCAGATACGATCCAGTCTGATCGAAGATTTCCGGGATGTTTTCTAAGAAATAATGTTGATTATATGGCAGCATAAGGAAATGAGGTTCAGGTTATCTGATTTTTTTTTCCACCCTCTCATGAGAGGCTAAGTAGACAAACTCATAACTAAAAGTGCAGAAAGACTGATTGTGTTTTCGTGTGTCAGGAGAAGCCACAATCAAACCGGTCTCAGCCTTCACTGAGGAACTGTGATGAAGTGTTTGAGGCACAGCGAACCTGCACACAGTCGTCTGCATCACACATGAAGGAAGACACAAAATGCGCCTCCTCACTCAGGAAGCAAAGCACTTATGTCAAACCTTCCCTCTACTTATAAACTCAAACACACGTTCACATATTTATACCTGAGGCTAGACTCTCAAGCTCCTTAAATTAATTTAACATTTAAAGGCAATCCTGAGAAACTTTATTTATTTATTTTCTGTTTAATCCATCTCCGCAGAGGAGTTGTTTGTTGCTCTTAATACATTTCCCTTAGAGAAGCACAAGGACACTTCTGAGCCTCTTTCTAATTAGACTGGAAGAACATTTACTCCACTGATGTGGGACTCTCTGCCTGAAGCACCGCTGTGTCATCAATCCCCCCGATCCAGGAAAATAGACGGTATGCAGTCACAAACCTTTCAGGATGTCAGTAAGTGACATTTAGGAATTTCTTTTTCCTTTAGCTAGCAGATAGATGAGGATACATCATGTTGTACGTGAAGGGCATGTGCATGCTCTTTATTTATATGCATTTTCCAGCCTGAGGAGAGCCCAGTCACGTCTGCAGATCCTACAGATCATTTTATTTGCTCTGTAGCAGCTGTGGATAATTAAATATTGAGACGCGCCGTCAAACACTGTCTCCCCTGTGCTGCACAGTTGGATAAAGCTCTTCTGACATGCACACTGAGCTGGAATATCAATGGACACCAGCGTCCCTCAGTGTTAGGTGAGATATGCTGTGGCACACACACACCAAGATAAGGACAAACTGTCATTGTAAACCCAAATAATGTTATTTTTCTGAGTAAACATTGGAAAGAAACTGGAAGTCAGATACAGTATCTAGTGGCAAAATTTGAGGTGCAGCTTTTTTAGTTACTTTGCTGTTTAACATAAAAAAAAATTGTCATTGTGTTAGTGATGTTAACCTACCAAAGTAGATCTAAAGGCAATGAAATATCAGCACTTTTTGGTTTTTTCTTTAAACAACAGGCCTGCAGAATGCTGAAACCTCACACAGCAACCACCTACACAAAGATATAAAATTATCGAATGATGCTTTGTAACTGGGGGATTTGTCTGCTGTCTGCAAGAAAAACAAGAAAACCCCAACAATGCTGTACTACAGGCAGGAACTCTTACATTTGTGATGCAAAAAAATGCTAAATTTAAATGAGATGAGGTGTAAACTGAATGCCAGTTTTGCCCGTTTTGTCTTACTGACACTGACAGCTCATGGAAGAGAAGACATCATTAGTCTGTCAATCTTTCATCCTTTATCGTCCTAACCTACTGACAATCCTCCAAGGAGTGCACAAAAACATAGATGCAGCTCTTTGGAGACCTGTCATGATGCGATAATGGATTTAGATGAAGCTCCCCCAAAATAATAATGATAAGGAAAAAATTAAGACCATCTTTCTGACATGTTTTGGCAAGTGTGTTGTCAGGTAATGACGCTACAACTTGCTCAGGAAGTGGATTAAACCTGTTAATTAATGTGCCCACTAAAAAGTCAAAACACTGATGTTTAGCAGTATTATGCTACGTGTGTTCATTAAAATCAGATATACCCCGGTAATTATCTGTTCAGCGGGGGCGATCAAAGTACTTTGTTTATTGTAACATTAATCTAAGCTATAATTTTTACCCATTTGCATGTGGAAACCTGTCAACATAACCAAGTACAGAATTTCTATCATTTTGGTTTAAGGTAGAAAAATCTCAAAAACTCCTGAGTTGACTGGAAAGAAATGATTATATGTAGCTTAAAATTCATCATATTAGTTTTAAATGTTCAACCATCCCTTTTCCTGACATTTTGATCCTTTAAGATTACATAAATGCTGCTTTTTTGTCAAGCCGATGCTTTTGGGAACTATTTTTTTGGCTTTTTGTGCTGTAGATCAAATAATTTTGAAAGAAAACATTTTATTACGGTGAAACAGTTGCAGTTACTTTTTAAAAATTAATTTTTTCCCGGTGAAGTTGGATTTACAGTACAGTCCCAGCAGCACATGCAGTAACTTGAGTATATAATTTAATATTAACCTGCTACCTCAGTAATTTCTCTTCATTAAACGTGGCAGATGGCCCATTATTTTCACTTAATAGCAGGTTAGCCATTACCTTGGAGTTCACAGCTTACTCAGTGGATGGATACAAAAGTCCTCTCACTACATCAACTCAAATAAAACAGCTTAACAATGATTGGTGGATAGATTGAAAGTCAGTGTGATGAGTTGCGTCTAAGCCTGAACCCAACTAGTCCTTCAACTTAACTTCACTCAGACAAACAGTAGCTCGTGAAGTTATAAACTACTACAACACAGATAGAAATGAGAGCGATGCATAATATAATCGGCCTTAAAACTGAGTATTAGACATCGGCCACCCCACTGATATTTAACTGATCAGGCTGCTGTTTCTTAAGACTAAAAAAAGAAAAAAATTCTTCTTCTTCTTCTTTTTCAAAAATGTCTATTTTACAGACTTTAAAACTTCTAAAGACAGTTTCTTTTAAGATATTCTGTGTAAACAGAGTTTAAACACGGTGTAAATAACCAAATGGTAGGGCTGGGAAAAAATATTGATACACTGAAATATCGTGATATTTTCATATGGAGATTTCATATTTATATTTGAAAATGCAATATTGATCTATTTTACCTGTAAAATCTCGTAAGATTTTGTTAGTAAAATAGATCAGTACCGCCTTTTTGAAATATCGGTATGATATCTGCATATAAAAAACAGTGGATCATTATGTTTTTTTTCCCACCCCTACCAAATATCTCATGTTTTGGGGTATTGTTTTTTTGTTTTGTTTTTTCTCAGGGAGAAGAAAATCCAGGTGGTTCTAGGATATAATTCACATATTAGTTCTGTTTGAACAACTGTCATTAAGTTTGACTTGTTATACATAAACACAAGTTGAGGTATTTTTCTAATTTTGCACAAGGAATGAATATTACTTCATTTATTTTTCAGCTTTAATATTGGTATCGACATCGGTGATCGGCCACATGACTTTTAAAACATCGGCATATTGGATATCAGCCAAAATTCCAATATCGTGCATCCCTAAGAAATGAGGTAATTATTTAAGGTTTTGAAACAATAACAGCTCCATTTTCAACTTAAACTTTTATATCACAAAACACAGTGGAGAGACTTTTAATGATTTCTGAGGCACTGCTGATGAAGACTATGGAAAGCAGTCATAGCTGATTAATTGTATTTGTCAAGTCCCTTATTAAGACGTGCTGACTCTGCGTTCCTCGCTGTCTCCATGTTTGTCCTGCTCACCACCTCTTCCTCAGATTATCGATCGAGAAAGATGCAAATGGAAGAGGTAATCAAATGAAAAGACGGGCTGGCTCCTGCTACTGTTTATATGATTTCACCACCTCCTGGGACAAAGGTAATCCAGTTACTTCTTTAGCAATGAAAGTAAAAGATGTAATCCACTTTGCATGGATGAGACCAGCAAATTCTCATTTATTTTCCCAACCTTCCTAAAACATGCCTGTCTCTTCTGCGGACACTGTCTGGTTAAATTTGATTTGGACGCAGGATAAAACACTTTAGTAAACTGTAGTAACGTTATAATTGAGTGATGAAGCTTTCCAGCTGACAGTAATGGTGCCGGGGGCGAGAGAAAGGTTGACTTTCCCTACACAGAGGAGGTATATCGAGTCTGTGCCTCAGACAAAATGTCACAAGGCTCATCTGGGTGGTTCAGCTGATAGGTCTGTCTTCATCTTCTGATCCCCATGTATGCGCGGCTACTCCCAGGAGAGCCTCAGATCTCTTGAAAGAGAGACTTCAGAGAGCCAGGCAGCTGATGCTGCTGCTACCTTTACCTGGGCCTGCCTCATGGTCCTCTTCAGAGCAGATATTGGGGATTTTAAAGGGCTTTGTGGGTAATTGTTTGTCTGGGGCAGGCCTAGAAGATAAAATATTAGGGTCCACTGCATATTGTTTTTCTTTGGGAATCCATTTGTTTCACTGGTCCAGCTTTTAAAGTTGAATTATCAGCACAAACTGTGTGACTTTATCTTATAAAACTTGAGATTCCATTAAGTGAGCATCTCCAGGCCTTTACTGCAGCTTTTGGGTACTGAAGCAGCATTAAAAGTCTGGCATTTTTCTTTACTTGTCTCTGCTGAGATCTTTCTTGTATCTTTATGACACCGTCATATCATGCATGATCTATTTATTTTAGATGAGGATATACAATATATACTGGTATTTGATCCTAATTTGTCTGAAAGTTTCATTTCATATCAAACACCTTTTTTTTTTGTATTGAAACATGTTTCGCGTAAAGTTTCGCTCCACTGCAGTGATGGAATTGACGAAACACTGGTTAGAAATGTTTGTTAAATCGAAGTAATTAAAGATAGTTGGCTTGTTTTTTATGACTTCTTTGTAAAAGTCTTGGGAAGGATTGTCTCAGACAGTTTAAGTAATAAGGGTGGGGAAAATATTGATACACTGAAATATCACAATATTTTCATATGCCAACATCATATCTATATTTAAAAACACGGTATCGATCTGTTTTACCAATGAAATCTTGAGATATCATTGTTTTTTTATAAAATCTCATGAGATTTCACGAAATACCGTGAGATTTCATCGTTCTGTTACAAAATCTTTGTACAAAATACAAAAGTATTTCGTGAAATCTCATGAGATTTCTCAACAAAACGATGATATCTCGCAAGATTACTTTGGAAAATAGATCAATACCACGTTTTTAAATATAGATATGGTATCACCAGATGAAAATATTGCTATATTGCTATATATAAATACAGTATATTTCAGTTTTTCAATCAAAATTTCTAATCCTTAGATTGTTAAAGGTATAGTCCGAAGTTCCCCCCGTAAAAAATAAACGTTAGACTTGAGCAAGTGAAATCCGTCTCAAACCCGCCTTTGGGCCTCTACTCCCGTGCCGTGGTGCGTTTGACCGCAACTCTCTCTCCCTCTGCCTGTAATTCACTCTTTTGCATGGTTTTGGTGTGTTAGGGACGTTTCTGGGTGGAGATTTCTGTTTATATCAGCAGCCAATGACAGAGCTAAGAGCATGACGCTGTGTGGAAATAAGCTCATGATTGGAGCAGATGCCAGTCACTCAAACTCTCGAAGGAAAAAGAAAGAAAGAAAGAAAGAAAACACTGTGGATGCACTGAAGAAAAGGTAAGAGCTTCAGATAATGCACTTTGGAAAACCAGGGTTAATAATAGTTTGGCTTGTAGCCGCTCCTGAGCTCTGAAGGAGAAGCTTGAAGTTGAATAGGTTAGCTAGAACGAGGCGGCCGTTAGCCTGAGAGGGAGGAGCGCTAAGTTTGAATACTGTTGTTTGCAAACAGAAACGCTGGAGGGACTTCGGACTCTACCTTTAAAGCATTTTAGAGAATATCTAATTCTGACTGAAGGATGGCGCAGTGTTTTTTTCAGGGTATTTAAACCTCAATAAAAGAAAAAATACATCATACTTAAGCTTCGTATTCCCACCGGGGAGTAAAAAGCTTGGACAGACCAAAATGAACTGGGATTCACACAGTGGGGACCATCAGTCATATAATCACATTGGTTAAGGTCTGACAGGTATCTGATTCTTACTGAGTGTGCTCCTCGCTTCAGAAAACTAAAGGATGATTAGGGAGAGTGGCAGGTCTTTGCTTTCATAAAATAATGACTCTCTGATGCAGCCTCTGGGGTTTCCATTACTGTATAATTAAGAAGCTCGAAAAGCTGAGGAAGGAAAGAATGATAATTATTTACTGTAAGTTTAATATAGATGAGATTAGTCAGAGGTGGCCATGATAATCAAGCTTCTGCAATAATTTTAATTCCCCCTTTGGTGAAAAATAAGGATTAATCCTAGCAGTCGACTTCATGTAACAGCATTACATGTGGCTTTTTAAAGTTTGAATTCTTTCACTTCTACTGACAAATGATACAACTTAACTGGATTCAGAGCTCGATTAAAATATGTTATGTTGTCTGTAAGAATAAGTTTCTGACCCATCCATATTCATAACCTGAAACATTCATGGAGCTCAAATCCACATGGAATACAAACTAGCCCGAGTGTCAGGCTTTGTTCAGCAGAACAACTTACTATTTTAACCATGTGCACACCATCTGCTCCCGGAGCCTTCCAGTTTGCTGTGCTGTACCTCATTTTCTTTCATTGATGTTTACATTGCTGAATGCAACATGGGCAACCTTTTAACCCAGCGGAAAAATGTTGATACTCCTGTGAGCTACAAATGCAGGTTTAAGACTGCTTCCACAACAAGCTTCACTTTTTCTCTCTCTCTCTCTCTGTTCTACTTATTAGTAAGTAGATTCATTTTAGCTTGTGATTTATGTGTGATCATCTGTCCAAAGCGTACCTGAATCTTCTGGAAAAAGTAAGCACATGAACAGTATTTCCCTGGTTTCAAAGGCATTTGATCAGTTCCAGAAGATAAATGGACAAACTGAACAAGCAAGCAAACAGTACAGATTCCTGTACAGAGAAACCACATGTGCTCCGCATGTTTGCACATGTGCTTCACATGTGGTTCAGGTAAGCAACATTGTTTTGGAACATTGCCATGTTATCTATATGTGAAAATGTGTGGAGCACATGTGAACAACGTGCAAATATGTGGTTCTGGGACATCATCATGTGAGTCACGTCATTCACGTGCAAACATGTGGTTTACATGAGTAATATGGTGGTTTGTAGCATCATCATGTGATCCACATGTGGAAATGTGTGGAGCACATGTGAATCACATGTGCAAACATGGTTTTAGAACATCACCGCGTGAGCCACATGTGAGTCACATGAAGTACATGTGGTCACATGTTAAATTCATATGATCTTTCTCTAAAGTGACAGCTACGTTTCAGACATGTGGGAACAGGAGTTTTACAATTAAAGCTTCATGGCCAAAGTTACATCCTCTCCAGAATTTCCCCACATTTTCCACATATGGGTTTTATTTGTTGTGTTCTGTTAGAATAACAATACAGCTTCTTCTTTTTAGCTGAAGCTACAGTATTAAAATGGTTTGGGACTGCATTAAATCCACATTTGTATCAAACAATAATGACAGATTGAGTTGAGCATTTACCAAACAGAAACCTCCTGTTGTTATATCTGTTATTGATGTTCATGCTGTCCAGTCATAATTTAGATCAGATTTGGATTCAAACACACATATGGTTTGGACAAGCTACACTCTTAGAAAAATGTCCATAGAAAAACAGCGCATGTCCTGACGGAAAATTATATGGACATTTTAAATGTGCCAACATTTCAATTAATCCAAAAACAGAAAATTATATTTTTCCACAGTATGTCCCTGTTACATTCATAGAATGTTAGAAGATTTCCCAGAATTTGAAACAAGTGATTGAATCAAGTTTATCTGAGATAAATTAAGTTCATATTCAGCATCATTTTCTCTCTGGTGACATACATGGATTGGAGCAGGTGGTATTGTTGGGTATTTTTCCCTACACCGACTTTCCCTGTCATGGTGTCAGATTTAATATTTTCAAATAACATTAGTTGTGTTTTCATGAAGCAGTTTTGATCCGATCGAATGATAATCAATCTTTCTGGCTGAGCCGGTCAGCCTCAGTCGCAAAGAATTTTTAATCTGATCGCGAGGGATGGTTTAAACATTTTCACAATCAAATCAGCAGGAAAAAAATGAGCATGTAAACTTTCATCCCGTTCGTTTCTGTGGTGTGACGTAGCAAACTTTAGGGAGGATGAGAGATCCAACTTTTTTGCTAGAAACTGAAAGATTTAATGATTACTCAGCATTTTGATGGTCAAAAGTATCTGAATTAAAAAAAACAAAAGCTCTTCTTCCGAACTACAGTAGGAGGCATATAAACATGTCATCTGGAATCTCTGATCGGAACGATTTCAATCGGATAGATGAATTATTTGTCCATGTAAATGCAGCGATTGTCCAAAAGCACATACTTAAAGGTAGAGTCCGGAGCCCCCCCCCCCCCCCCCCCTGTTTGCAAATCAATAAACGAGCACCCCCCCCTCAGTTAATGGCCGCCCTGGTTACTTCCCAACCTCGATGCGGTAAAACCAAATCAATATTAACCCTGGTTCTAAAGCTCTTACCTTTTCTTTGGTGCATCCACTGTTTTTTTCTTTCTTTTTTGTTTTTTTTTGAGAGTTCAAGTGACTGGTGTCTGCTCCAATCATGAGCTTATTCCGACACAGTATCATGCCCTTAGTTCTGTCATTGGCTGGCGATATAAACCAAAATCTCCACCCAGAAACGTCCCGCCCAGACCATAACAAAGCGAAAGAGAGAATTACAAACAGGGGGAGAGGGAGTTGCATTCAAACTCACCACTGCACACGAATAAAGGCCCAAAGGTGGTTTGAGACGGATTTCACTTGCACAAGTCAAACGTTTATTTTCAGGGGGGAAACTTCAGACTCTACCTTTAATATAGGGTAACAATCACTGAATGTGCATTTCCCATGAGCCTTTGCAGTGTTTGCACACTTGCTATCATTCACACTTTTTCTGTAGTGCACACTATTATTCAACTTTAGAAACAGTTCAAAAGTTCCACCTCTGCTACGTCAGTGAGATGGTGTCTGTTTAGTGCAAGTAGTGTGCTTCGCTCTGAACTGGATTTTTGACAGTTTCTCGGGCAGCTTCTGGATTCTTTTAGAAGCATGAATTTTAGTTGTAACCACACTTACACTAAAAAAATAGTGCTACAATGCAGTACAAGTGCGCTGATTGAGACACGGCCTATGTATGTTTTTAGGGTATTTAAGCTTTTTTTAAACTTCATAGCTGAACTTTGAGGACTCTAAATATGTTTTTTTTTTTAGAAGAGCTCTTAAGATGCATTAAAATGTATACACTGTTGAATGTATTTTGGTATTTTTGTTGTCCCAATGTATTATTTTATGTCAAAATAACAAGCTTCTGGTATGTTGTTGTTATAAATTAATCAAACGCATCTTAAAGGCTTTATCGAAGACGTTTCGGTATTTCAGAAAGCAGAGACTGTTAGCAAGTTTTTGAATAATGCGCATGCGCAAGACCAACCTGCTATTCACAGCTCCCTCCCTCGGCCACAGAATAACGTGCATGAGCCACTCCATGTTTAGCAGACAGCAGGCTCAGATTCTCCCATCATGTCACAAACGCAGGTAAACGTGATGTCGTTGTCTGAACGTCGCTAACTGCTAGCAGAATGATTGTTAGCTACCTGCTGTAAACATCAGACGAGTGCACACAGCGTTGCTCTCACTAATAAATCGCTCATTAATCAGTCTTGCCTATTACCCATTGAATTGGCCGTCAATCACTCTTACTATGGTAGTAAAAGCGATTGACGAGCCAATAGACAAATGAAAAATGTAAGGAAGGCAGAGATGATCGGCCGATGTTTTTTCAGCTCCATTACTTTCACAGCTGATGTATAATAATATTTATATAGTGAAAGTTTTTTTAAAATCATAGCACCAAAAAAAAAACCAAAAAAAACATTCAATTCAATTAAAAATTTTTTATGCAGCCCTTTAACTCATATTTTTAAGTTAAACTTTTTACAGTGTAAGTAAAGCACAGGTAAAATACAGGTAAAACGCCTAAAAATTTTACAACCAAAAACCCTTCCCATCTTTATGGTACATTTGCTATCATTGCAAACTTTTAGAGGGTACAATTGTGAGTCAAGAAAAGAAAGTTTGGTACTTAGTAAAATATTCGCTGTGGTTGCAAGGGCCCAGTGGGCTTTTAAGATAAATGAGGATATTTTCATAATGAATCTGCAATGACAAGCAATTCCACTCTGCCCAGGATACAAGCTGTCAATGTGCATCTCTTTGAAGTTGTTCCTTACCTAAACTTGCGTAGGTGTGGATGTGCTTAAAATGTCTGCATGTATATGAAGTAGAAAATTACACTAAAGGAAGACTCACGGAGGTCCCTCCGGGTCACTTTGTCTGCACCATAATTCACTGCAGCTTTCTCACTGCTGCACCTAAAGCAGGCTTTCTGCAGTAGGTCTTGGGCATATTAATGCCAACACTACCAGGGATTAAATTAGCTCTCAAACGTGCTCCTTTCTAAAGTAGCCTTATTCTAATATGTGAGTGTGAGAAGTATAATCTCCTCTGGGAAAGAAAATAAAAGATCCTCAAATGTCTCAGGAGTCTGTGGTGCACAAACAGAAAGCGCTCAAAAAGAGGAGATCTGTATCCCTCCTCAGTTTGGGTAGATTAAATTTTTCTTCTCAGTGTTTGTGTGGCTACAAATTCACTTTTGTTTCCCCTTCTTAATGAATCCCTTTTTCCATAGCTAAAGAGCTCTCTCATGTTACGCCCCCACTACACTTCACCTCTTTATCATCAATAACATCTTAATCCCTTTGATCCATCTTCAGCCTCATCATGCACTCTCTCTTCTCAGCTTTTATCTCTGTATTTATACATGTCTCTAAAACATACTGTATTTCTGCTGACACCACACCTGCGCCTCCCTCGCTGCAGGGCTCTGGGAGAACAGAGACCAACAAGCCACCATGGCCTTGCTCCCACAGCAAGGATGACTAATAACCCCTGCAGGGCAAAAGGCTGCAGAGCCGAGGCACAAAGGTGCCTCCTCTGTCGGGTGGGCTGCAGCTGCATGCTTGATGCGACTTTCACACAGAGATCGCTCTGTGAAACAAATGCTTTGTGTCGGTTCAGGAGGGGTAAACAGCAAGATCATGGTTCTTTCTTTCAAAAAAAGCACTTACTCGTTGAACAAAGAAATAATTCTCCTCATTGATGTGAAAAAAGGCATCGTTTTTTTACACGGTTCTGGTAATCCTTAATATGAATGTTATATTTTATCACAGCATGCCACAAAGAAAAACACTTACTTTAAAAGTCTGGTAAAACAAGACGCTGTGTAACAGATAAGCTAAATTTCTGCTTCAAGGCATCAAGCCAAGCTCAGTCATTTTTCTTGGATAACTGCTACTATAGCAGCATATTCGTCTAGTTCTAGTCTTCTGTTTTGTTTTCTGGCAGAAGGAAAATTTGTACGTGATTAACCTAAAATATTCTACATTGTTGCAGCAAAGTGAAAGTCACCCGTGTGGGCTGCTGGTATTTTTAAAGGAGGAGCTCCAGTGATTTTCCCGGGGCTTCGGCCCCAGATGCTTTGAGTCTAGCCCCCCGGGTATGCATTTACTGTTTAACCACCTTTTTCTGAAAAAAATTCTGACGAAAATCTAGATGACACAGCTTTCCACCAGCACTTAAACACACCATGAATGCACGAACGTCCAGCCTAGCTCCCGTTAGTGTGTGAAATCGTAAGTGAGCATGTGTGTGTGTTTCTATTAGCCCCCCATCTTTGATGCCAGACGAAGGCTAAAGTAAGTTTGTCAGCTGCGTGTGCGCACGGGCAGAGGAGATCAGCAGTCAAAGCTGCAAAGTATCAGCAGAGGAGATGGAAATGGACAGAAAATATCAGAGAAAGCAGTTAGAACTCCTCAGCTTTTTCAGCAGAAAAGTAAACGTTAAGAACAGTGTCGACTCTTTTTTCTCCTTAAAAACAACATAAAAAAGTCAAGAAATCTCCCAACATGAAAAACGAGGCTGAGCAACCCGTTTCCAGCTTCCGTTTCGATTTTGGCTTAAAGGGCAATTCCACTCAAATTATTTTCTACTGGCAACATTTAACAAGGTCCTGTGTGAAAACTACAACAAGTAGACTTTTCAAACCTGGACTCAGATGTTCTTTAGAGACTGTAGATTAATTCAAGCACAGTTTCTGATTTGTGAAACTTTTACTCTATTTGTGGAAATGAAAAATACCCACATTTTAAGGCTTCATAACCACATCGACCACCTTAGACCAATCAAAAACCTAAATACTCACAACCTGCAAACCTGGTCTCAAATGTTCCTTATAGGCTGTGGATTAATTACAGCACTGTTTCTGATTTGTGAAATCTATAAATGAATAAATGAGGAGAAAAAAAGAACAAATGATGAGGAGAAGGAAAGAAATGGGTAGGAGAAAAGGAGAACAAATGAGGAGATGAAATGAGGAGGAAAAAAAAAAGAACAAATGATGAGGGAGAAGAGAAGAAATAGAGAGGAGAACAAATTAGGAAGAAAAAAGAAGAGCAAATAATGAAATAAGAAGAGAAAGCAAGAAGAGAACATGTGATGAAGGGGAGGGCCAGTGATAAGTGATGATACTGTGAGTGCAGTGCATGTGTTTTAACAATAATGGTCAATATTTCATTGTTGATTTAGTAGTTCATTCATTTTTGTAATTAAAATGACATTTTATCCACTCCATTATGTCTATTATTGCCTTCTGAAAGACATTTTTGTAGGGAAACACGAGAGAAAAGCTCTTAATTTTTTTTCAAATTTGCACCTGGTCCAACCCCGAGCGAAGACCAGGTTATCCTCAAAGGCTGGAGAGTAATGCTTGAGTTAACAATATTAATGTCTGACTATTTGATTAAGCCATTCACTAAAATCCAATTTTTTAAAAGTTACTTTTTGGGGCAATTATTGTTATACGATTAATCAATCGATTGATTAATTACAAACCTTGTTATAAGATTTATATTTTTTTGTTTCTTTTTTTTGTATCAAGTCCCGCCAATTTCTGGGATTATTTGAATGTTTCTAATAATGCATCATGTTGGTCTTAAATTTGATTCATAAAGGCCTTAAAAGGTCTTTAAAAGGTGTTAAATTTCACTTGCTGAAACCTGCAAGAGCCCTGTTTCTAGGAGTTAGCCTGCAGCAGCACCAAATAAGTACATATGAAACTGTGTATATTACTAAAGTGTGAAAAGATTTAAGTAAAATAGGTACAACATAGTATCATAAAAGCTATACTATAGTATTGTATCATGCATAAAGATTCAGTTAGCAGCTGCTGGGTGGGGGTGGGGGGGTGTTAATCCAGTGTGGAAGAGCAAAGCACTCCACTATTTGCAATCCTGCTGGGATTCAACAGTTTTCATCTTCTGCAGCTTCATGCATGACTGCCTGAACCCCCTCATCAGCCTCTCTCAGGCTCTTAAGACCTCGGCTGTCACACTGAGCATACAGTAGCTGTCTGGTAACCAGACAGTGTGCTCATAAACTTCTCAACCAGGTAAAGGACAGAGAGAACTGAGAGGCACAGTTGTGCTTCATATCTCCTGAATAAACTAATTAATGTGTCGAAGCCCTGAGCTGAATGTGTAGACAACAGGAGTATTATGTTAACACCCTTTTTCATTTTATAAAAGCCAAAATAAAGCTGATTGGCTAATTGTGCCATAGTTTTGAGTTTTAGTGCAAGTGAGATGCCGCAGTTTATTTCAATGGTGTAGTCGTATGTTTCTACTGATTAACTCCTGACAGGATGTAACCAGTGTTGGGAACATTACTTTTAAAAAGTAATTTTATATAGTTGCTAATTACTTCTCCCAAAAAGTAATGGCGTTAGTGACTGAGTTACAGCTTTATAAAAATAACTAATTACTTGGAAAAGTAATTTTTCCGTTACTTTTCAGTGTTTCTTTAGATGTAATTTTAAATTAATCTCAATTAATCTATTAAATTAATCTTTGTGTTGAATTAATATAAAAGTGAATATCAGATCTGACTAATGAATGACATCAATGGAAACTACACAGAATAAATTACTAACAGAATGTGGTTATAACGGCCAAACACCACGAAGAGAAACAAACTAATAAACGTTTCTCATCATGTTCGTGGGTTGTTTTTATTTTTGTCTCCGAAGGAAACTGATGTTAGTGATGATTCCAGTGTATTATTCTCCCCGTTGTGCGTGCGTGTGTTTTTGTGCACATTGACTGGGGTTTGCAATGACAGTCCATCATCATCATCATCATCATCATCATCATCATCACTGTTTATGTACCACTCTGGTCAGATGAAGACAGATTCAATGTGCAGAACTCGTGTATCTTTAGGATAAACTATGAACTGAATCCGGGTCATGGGTGAAAGAAATAACTCAGGGAAACGTGTTACTCAAACTATGATGCTGTTTTCTTCTTAAACTGGATGTAATCGCGCTGCGTCTGTCAGGTTGGTGACGCTGTACGTCCTCTATAGGTTCGCAGGTCTCACAGCAACCTTTTTATTCAAACATGAGTGTGTGGAGAGGCACGTCTCTGCAGCCCTGGAGACTGCAGGCTACTGCTGAGTGTATGGGCGAGTGTCTCCAGGTAATTGCGTATCACTCCGCCTCCTCTCTGCGAGAGCACGAGCACAATATAGTCCCAACAAATGTGAAACTTCTGTTCACCAGGAACAAAAATGGATCTCACATAACAATAGCAACGCGCTGTCAGTGAAGGCCAGTAACGGTAACGGCGTTGTGATGACAGACTTAGTAATTAGTTAGATTAACCCGTTACTGAAAAAGTATGCCGTTAGTAACGGCGTTTATTTTTAACGCCGTTATTCCCATCACTGGATGTAACTAATGTTTTTATTATGTATATTTACAACAAAATGTAGTCCATCTACAGAGGAGGAATAGTCAAACTCCCAGAGCATCCGGTTATCCTCAGGGCTCACTGTAGAACTCATTTCAGACCACCAGACCATATCAGACAGACCAAGAGCAGACTGTATGTGATGTGTGGAAGTCTTTGTAACACCAATTCCTTAATGTCCTCATCCCGACCGTCATGCTTCTATACCAGACTGTGAAAGAGGCTTGAGTCATGGGAGGTTAGTAAAGGGTGACTGAAAGTTCCTTCTCACATCTGATGTCAGGCTAGTATTTAGCTTCAAAGGCTGGAATTCATGGATGGAAAAAGTGATGCCCAAGGAATTCAGAGAAGCTGAAGAGGCTTTAAACTGAAATTGGAATAAGAATTTTATTCTGTCTGTTCATTGGGTTTGTAAAGCCCTTTTCTTAAAGAGGTTGAATAGTTATTATTATAAAAATTAATATACATATATATATATATATATATATATATATATATGCATATATATATGTATTTAACCTTAATACCCGTGCCTGACATTTAGGGATGGATTTTTTAACATCCAAATTTGCATGTAGTAGTTTGTCAACGCAATCTGGAATTTTGCACAAGGGACTGAACCATGGTTTACGGGTGATTTACAAAGAATGAAGGTGCAAATGACAGCGGGTGCAAACGTGTTGGAAACGCCCCTGTATAAATGAGGGTTTTGCGTGTGGCTAATTGCGAGAGACGACAGCACAAAAGGAAATACGACCCACAAAGAGAGATATTAGTGGAGGAAGGAGATGAAAATATAATTTAAAATAAGTATGATAAATACAAAAATTTAAATAACACAACATGTAACTGTGCAGAGTCTCAGAAGTGACCAGTTTGTGAGGACATGAATCAGGAGTTGCTGAACAAATGAAAGTGTCTACAGCTCAGACATGGTCTCTATTACGCACGAGGTGTGCAATTTGGCACAATGCCAGTGGCTTCAGAGGCTCACGCTGCCAGATGACTGTGATCCTGCCCAGCCAAGTTAAAGAATCCAAGTTAAAATGTGCCGTTGGCAAAAAGGGGAAATAAAAAGACACAATTAATGCAGCTTTAGTTACCATTAAGCTCCACAGCAGCTGCAAACTTTCTATTTCATTTGTCCTGAATATTTAACACCCGTGTTGAACAGTGGTTTCTGTGGTGATTTTTATTGAATTCAACAATGAGAACTAAATACGTTGCCCTCACTGCTCATGAAAATTATTTTGAATCAGTGTGTGTCCAGGATTGTCCCTCTCAGAAGTTGCAGCCTTTTGTGTGCAAAGCTGCAATTTGCACCTGCTTTCCAGACGTATCAAAATAGACGCAAAAATACAGCAAGGCAATGCGTCTCACGGTTGATAAATCACTTTACCAGTGCTAAATTAATATATTGACATTTTCTCCTCCCATCACACACAAACCCTTAGAGTCTAGACAAAAATGGAATGTGACTGGCAGGAAACTGAGTTCCTACCAGGTTTGTCAACTGTGATTGCCACTGAGTGTGTATTTAAAGACATTTAGAATAGATAAATTAGAATAAATGTAATTCTTACAAAAATAAAAATTATCTAACTCTCCAGAGAAATAATGTGTCACGATACCAGCATTTGCATAAGTTTAGTACTAACAGGTTTTTTTTTTCTCTTCCCCCATCTTGGCAGACGTGGAAAATTCCCAAATGATCTGTGCTATTATTACAAATCACTAGGCTTCCCCCTGGAAATATCAGTCCTGAGTGAAATCACATTTTCACTTCATGTCATCTCCAAGATTGTACTTGCACAAGCTGTTGATGAAAAGGAGGATATGTGCATGTTGGATTATTTTGTGAAAAATGTGTGGATGCAGGAGCTGTAAGTACTGTATACTGATTGTGCTTTGCCTTCACAGTGATTATATGAATAGATTTTCAACCACAGCTGCCCAATAGTTATTTATTTAATTAAACACGTCCCACTTATATAGCAATATAATGTGTACAATTGTACATTGTAATCTGATTAGATATTAAAACAAAGCCATTTCAGTTGAGAGCATTGTTGCCACTCATGTGTAATGCCAGCAGCAGCATATTAACACATTACCTGGATACTAAGGTGAAGAAACAACAGAATGCAAACTGCAGAAAAAGCTGAAGTAGTGTCATTCTGATGGTAATACTATTGGACCGAAGTCACAATATATCTGAAAGTGTATTAAGAAGCAGGACTCGTCTACACAGATTTTGCTAAACAGAACTGTGGCAGGTGAATATTCCATCGCCTGCAGCTTTACACTCTGAAGTGCTCCTTTTAAATACTGACAGCTAGTGTGCTTTATTAAAATACCTATCAGTAACAATGTTGTGACCTTTGATTTTCCCTTCAACTCATGTTGAGTAACAGTATAATACATTGTGCTGCAAATACACTGTATCTAAGTCTTTAGATAGATAGATAGATAGATAGATAGATAGATAGATAGATAGATAGATAGATAGATAGATAGATAGATAGATAGATAGATAGATAGATAGATAGATAGATAGATAGATAGATAGATAGATAGATAGATAGATAGATAGATAGATAGATAGATAGATAGATAGATAGATAGAGTATATATAGACATATACAGTATATGCGTGGGTTCTCTCCGGGAACTCTGGCTTTCTCCCACCATCCAAAGACATGCATGTTAGGTTAATTGGTTACTCTAAATTGCCCCTATAGTATGAATGTGAGTGTGTGTGGTTGTCTGTCTCTCTTGGCCCTGTGACACACTGGCGACCTGTCCAGGGTGTACCCTGCATCTCACCTGATAATAGCTGGGATAGGCTCCAGCAACCCTCACGACCCTGAACTGGATAAGCGGTACAGAAAATGACTGACTGACTATATGTTTATATATATATATATATATATATATATATATATACTCAACGGCCACTTTATTAGGTACACCTTTCTAGTACCCGGTTGGACCCCTTTAGCCTTCAGAACTGCCTTAATACTTCGTGGCATAGATTCAACAAGGTATTGGTAACATCCCTCAGAGATTTTGCTCCATATTGACATGACAGCATCACGCAGTTGCTGCAGATTTATTGGCTGCACATCCATGATGAGAACCTCCCGTTCCGCCACATCCCAAAGCTGCTATATTGGATTGAGATCTGGTGACTGTGAAGGCCATTTAAATACAATGAACTCATTGTCATGTTCAAAAAACCAGTCCGAGATGATTCATGCTTTATGACATGGCGCGTTATCCTGCTGGAAGTAGCCATCAGAGGATGCTACACTGTGGTCATAAAGGGATGGACATGGTCAGCAACAATACTCAGGTAGGCTGTGGTGGTTAAACCATGCCACGTTGGTACTCAGGGGCCCAGTGTGCCAAGAAAATCTCTCCCACACCATTACACCACCACCACCAACCTGAACCGTTGATACAAGGCAGGATGGATCCATGCTTTCATTTTGTTGACACCAAATTCTGAGCTTACCATCCAGATTTCGTAGCAGAAATCGAGACTCATCAGACGAGGCCACATTTCTCCATCTTCAATTGTCTAATGTTGGTAAGTCTGTGTGAATTGAAGCCTCAGTTTCCTGTTCTTAGCTGACAGGAGTGGCACCCGGTGTGGTCCTCTGTTGCTGTAGCCCATCTGCTTCCAGGCTGGACATGTTGTGCATTATTTGTTATTTGAATTACTGTTGCTTTTCTATCAACTTGAACCAGTCTGACCATTCTCCTCTGACCTCTGGCATCAACAAAGCATTTGCGCCCACAGAATTGCTGTTCACTGGATATTTTCTCTGTAAACCCTAGAGATGGTTTTGCAGGAAAATCCCAGCAGATCAGCAGTTTCTGAAATACTCAGACCAACAACCATGTCACATTCAAAGTCATTTAAATCTCCTTTCGTCCCCATTCTGATGCTCGGTTTGAACTGCAGCAGGTCGTCTTGACCATGTCTACATGCCTAAATGCATTGAGTTGCTGCCATGTGATTGGCTGGTTAGAAATTTACGTTAATGAGCAGTTGGGCAGGTGTACCTAATAAAGTGGCCAGTGTTTGTACATATATATATATATATATATATATATATATATATATATATATATATATATATACACACACTGCCTGGCCAAAAAAAAAAGTCGCCACCTGGATTTAACTAAGCAAATTCGTACGAGCCTCCTATTGGATAATTACTGCATGGGCGATTATCTTTCGGCTGGCACCAAGTTTTTTAACCCCAACTGGTGCAATGAGTTGCTTCTCATTTCCTAAACAACCATGTGGAAAGACACATCCGTGGTCTTGGAAAAGATGTTAGTCTGTCTAAGAAGGGTCAAATCATTGGCATCAAGAGGTGAAAACATCTAAGGAGATGCAGAAACTACTAAAACTGGGTTCAGAACTGTCCAACGCATTATGAAAAACTGGAAGGATAGTGGACCACTGTCTTCCAGAAAGAAATGTGGCCGGAAAGGCATGAAGTGATGCAGCATCATGCCTAGTGCTACTGTATGAGCCTGTGGGGGCAATGTGATGATCTGGGGTTGCTGCAGTTGCTCAGGTCCAGGTTCAGCAACAGTATGAGCTCAGATAATGAGGTCAGCTGATACCTGAATATACTGAATGAGCAGGTTATTCCATCAATGGATGTTTCTTTCCTGATGGCACGGCCATATTCCAAGATGACCGTGCCAGAATTTATCGGGCTCAGATTGTGAAAGATGGTTCAGGGATCATCAGACATCATTTTCACGCATGGATTGGCCACCACAGAGTCCAGACCTGAACCCCATCTTTTATTTGTATCTTACAATAAACATAATAAAGATTATTCCTTCTAAAGTTTGTAATATTAGAATAAAAAATGCGCTACAGATGTGTCTTCTGGAAGTAAAACAATGCTGGATTTTGTTACCACTGTAATCACTCACTGACTGCTGGATGATTTGACACAAATAGAAAAGGCATTGTTGGAGAAGGAGCGGTGTTTTCATTTTGAAAACAATTCATACTTCTTTTGGGTCCCGTGTAAAAACTGTTTTTACTGCTTTGATTTTACTTA
Source organism: Atherinomorus stipes (assembly GCA_023101725.1). NCBI lineage: Eukaryota > Metazoa > Chordata > Actinopteri > Atheriniformes > Atherinidae > Atherinomorus > Atherinomorus stipes. Next base: position 1,112,153 of record JALJCO010004862.1, read on the forward strand.
GTGTTCAATGGGTTTATACAACAACATTGTTTCATTTTAGCACTTACAGATAAAGGTTTAGCTCCAAATACTTTATATTACTGTAGTATATCAGCCTTGCATATTGAAGAAAAAAAAAAGAGATTTTATTAAGGTGTAATGCAGAGGAGCACTGGCAAAGTAGAGGCAATCTCAGTGGTCCCACAGGAAGCAATGGAGAGAGAGAACTGAACATGTAAATAATCGACCTTCAAATGAGGGAGGATCTGCCAAGACAAACATTTATAGACTCTCTTACATTAAACAAGACCCTAAAATAAAAAAAGAAAGACACCGGTGACCACAGTGTTAAAAGTTGGGCTTTAAGGCTTCAAATCTTTCACCACAGAGGGCATGCAAGAACACAAGCTTCTATAGTCCTAATCGAGTATGTTATTTGTTAGTAAACCAACCATTTCTATATGGATTAAAGCATTTAGCAAGCTAGAGACAAATTACAAAAAAGATCTTATCATTTAACACTAAAATAAAAAGTGTTAATTGGAGGATCACTGTTCAGACAGTGACTCTGTCTCTCTGACTCGGACATGAAAATTGGGGGTTTTGGTTTGAAACCTTTCAGATTGTGCACTATACGATCCTTGCTTTAATATGGAAAATGCACATCTGTCTACCCTTTTTTTGTATGCTTAAGGGCAGTGGCTCCCAAACTTTATTAGCCATGACCCCCAAGATAACACACACGACCTCCCCCACCCCCCTTCCAGAAAGCTGGAATACTGTCAGAATCTATAAATAAGGAGGATGAAGTAGTTTTGGCTGATTATATTTACACATGTGAGAAGGCCTCTATATGCTAAATTTGAATTTTTAAAAAGGCACCTGTAATATCTTTGTCCCAGGGCAAATTATGGTTTAAAAAAAAGTAGAAAACACCACAATGTAAGGCTTTAAAGATATCAGACACTGCTTGAATAAAGAGGATAAAGTGTTTTTTTTTAGTGGATTATATTCACAACTGTGAGAAAGCACGGGTTCAATATAAGCTTGTCTCAATGAGATAATGCAAAATTCAGATTCTTAATATGGAATAATTTACTTGTTTAGAAAATTAACACATTTATGTCACAGTTTAATCTCCCTGTTTTAGCACATTCATTGTGACATCTCTATTAAAAATCCTGAATTCATTTGATAAATGTAAGCTATATTGCAATGATCTAGCACCATTGAAATCATCTTGGGACCCCTCAGGGGTCCAGACCCCCAGTTTGGGAAAGACTGCTGTAGACTGACAGTGTTGGTTAATTCCTTGTTAATGGAACTTTTACATGTTTGAACATATCATATTAAGAGGTGAGCACTTCAGGATGCATTGTGGAGTAGATTACTTAAAGGCAGAATGGTGGAGTTTTTCCCACCATTCAAACTGAGTGCCCCTCCCCCTGGGATTAAAGGCAGGGTGGATGATGTTTCCAGGAGCATTTTTTACTACATTGCTTAAAGTCTTCTTCACTCCCCGATTGCAGCCAATTAATTAAATGTTCTGACACAAAAATAAAAAAAAGTAATCACCTGTGGATCGTACAGGACTGGAAAAACCCCATCCAGTGAAATGAATTTTATTGGATGGGGTTTTGAACGGCCCGTGCTGATTGATTGAATGATTTTTCTGTCCATCAAACTCGACTGCTGTCTGTCATGCACCAACCGTCCTCGCGCGCACTCGCAACTCGCCGTGACCATCTCAGTGCAGACGAACCAAGAAAACATGACTGCTCGCTGCTCCTATCTATGTTGCTGTTTGCTTTTAAAAAGATAAAACGGATGTGGATTAAGTCATGGAGGTGTTGGTGTTTGCAGTGAGGATCTTTTACACCACAGAGGAAGTTGGAGGTGAGATAATTATCACTTTTAGGAAAACGTGGTTCCTCTGCTGTTTACTTGGAAGCTAACAAGCTAGCCACTCGGCTGTTCTCGGTTATCTTCGTCGATAAGAGCGCACGCGACCGTTTCTGTGCACTGGAGGCGTGGTTTCGGGGGGTGTATTATTTTTCAAACGTTGCTTGTTCAAACTGTTTTGTTTTTCCAAGATCCTCTTGGAAAAATGGCCTCTTTCAAAGCTCGGAAGCGGGTGAAAGCCAAACCAATATATGATTTCTGAGCGTGCACTATCTAAAGCTCTTTTCATCACAGAGTACTCCCTTTTTTTCGCGCATCCGCCATTTAAAAAAAAAAAAATCGAGTGAATCTGGTATTTGCTCCAGTCATTGAGTTTATCTCCACAGAGTGCTACGCCCTGAGTTCTGTCAATGGCTGGAGGCAAATCTCTGCCCAGAAACATCCCAACTAAAAACAAAGAGAAAAAACAAAATACAGTCAGGGGAAGAGGAAGTTGCAAACAAAGTCACCGCAACACAAGAGTAGAGGCCCAAAGATGTAGGTTGAGATGGATTTCAGTTGCAAAAGTCAAGCGTTTACTGTTAGGGGGAAAACTCCAGATTCTACCTTTAATAAAATAACTTCAGTGATAGATAACCTGCTGTCATTGAGGGTTTTGAACCAAACCTGGCCATGCGCCATATCCCTGAGGAAACAAGCTGAACAACAGTGAAGAATAGAAAGGAAATTGTTATATCTGACTGAACTGCTTTGCCTTCAGTGAGTGTTGTGAGATTACCTTTCAGTCCTGTCAGAAAACTTGAATAAACACGGATTTGGTTGGTTTTTTTTATGATGTAGACAGATTTTCTTTTCATTTTTTTTTCTTGGTCAGCCACCAGTCTATCACAGGACCAACAGAGAGAGACAAACAAACAACCATGCTCACATCCACTCTTAGGGAGAATTTAGAGACCCCAATTAAGCTAAAATTCATGGTTTTGAACTTTGGGAGGAGGGTGAAGAGAGAAGGGTGAAAACCTTGTTATAAAAAATACCCGTGTTATTGTGTACTCGGTGTGAACCTCCAAGATGCACCATTTTTAAATTTGCAGGTATATTAATATTCTGTTCACACCTGATGCTTTCCAAGTGAACATTGCATTCATGACCTGAGGTAACCTTAGTAGACACCTGCTGCAGACATACTGAACCAGGCAGGTAAAAGAAAAACCAAGAACAAAGGAGACCAAATTTTAAAGTACTGAATAATACATTAACACTTATTCCCTCTTATACAACTGGCAGGTCTAATGTTTAAATAATGATTTGCCTGAGGCTACCCAAGAGGCATCAGGGAAAATAGGTGGATACATATTTATATAAATATACAAACATAATTTAAATTTTGGATTTAAATGACAGAAATGAGTATGTGAGTCAAGATAAGCACACAAGAACCAACACATGAACACACAAAGCGCAACCAAAAGGAAAAAAAAAAAGAAGCTTGTGAATAAATAAAGAAAAACTGGCAACTGAAATAGCTTTGAGTGAGCTTTGACCAGCGAGGGACGCTCAGCGAGTGATCTCATCAGTGCGGCTGTCCGGTCTGCTCGGTGGTCAGCCGAGCCGGTGTGGTGTTGACAGCTGGCTGTCATTACGCCAGGAGTGAGGCGAGACAGCAGGACAGGAGGGAGAGGAGAACAAAGAAAGGGTGCCAGAGAAGAGGTGAAGTAAAAGAAGAAAGAAGAGGTGGAGAGGCAGCTTGACAAAGACAATAGAGAAATGTACAGTGACCTCTTGGCCTTGATATATTTGGGCGTGTAGTCCGACTCCCTGGTGCGCCAGTCAGGTTGGGTTCGTACTGTCAGTTCATCTTTTCAGAGCATGTGACATTTGCTCGTCTGTGATAGTTCCTCATCCAGCTCCACCAAGAACCTGACAGATTTCAGCAGACTAAAATGCTAAAACTGCAGATCAGAATTTTTAACATTCTACCAGAAATATGGTGTTTCACATTTTCTTGGATGTTCTCATGATTACTACGGATGTGACGATTATTAATGCATCGATCAGATGGTCAGCAAGCTAATAGCATGAACCCAATCTGAAAATATCACACAAACAGAAACTACTAGTTATTTTGTGATGTCATGGTCTGTAGGGAAGTTTTAGCCATAAATAAAACCTTACATATACAGTACATGTTGATGTGGTTTGTTGTCATATCAAGGCAACCAGCCGCCCGCCATCATCTTAATGAGTTAGCTAAAACGGAGGGATGTAATAACGCAAATAAACTCCTAAAAGAGGGATGTGGAAATCCTGTTTCACTCATTTTCAGCTGAATAGCACAAAGACGAGATGTACCACTGATATTTAGAATGATATTCTTTGTTTTTCATGCATACCTGCCCTATTTGCTTTTTATTTACGCCTTCAGAGCGCTCCATCCTTTCTAAACCTGATGTTGTCATAAGTTAAAATGAGAGGAAATTATTCTGTTTCTGTTATTTCTGTGTGACAGTTGTATAAGTGAGAACTGTCAGTGCTCTTGTATACCTTCACTCTGACAGCTTACGGTGACGGTTCTCATCCAGACAGATGTAAATATCGCTGAATGCAGGTTCAGCAGGAATGTGGTGATGTTTAACAGCTCGTATACAGCAGTCGCTACATGTCACGAGTGACCAACACTTCCAACTTATTTCTGTATCCTTCCTTCTCCACAACTGACAGCTGATTTAATCAACTATTCTGTCCTCCGTCAGCTGAGACTCCACTGCGCCCCATCATCTTTTGCCCAGCAGGGCTCCTGGCAGGTCACATGACTGAAAACTATCAATAATCACCTGTAAGACATTATCTAACTAAAGGTGTGGTGTTTAACTATATTCAAGTCAGACTGTATTATAAAAGTTATTCTAAATAAGACATAAGAAAATTTAGTTTGAGACTCTAAATAGGAGTGATACTTACTCTATATACCAGTTTCATGTAATTGGAAGTAGAGGGAAATATTTTCTGCTTTCTTTTACTTTATGCAAAAATTTAAAACAAACAAAAATGCAGCACAGATTTTTTTTTTTTTAAAACAAAATAGTATTTTTTATTTGGATGTCTGATTGAGCTTAGGGATTAAATTGCATTTTCATATTTCCATTACAGTTTGTAACTTGATATGACCGGAAGTGATTGTTTTAAACGGCATGTGACATCGTCTCATTTGGACCTCTAGATCCTAAACCAAATTAAATTAAAAACCGATTGTGACTGAAAAAAAAACTGATTGTGATTGAAATATCAGCAGAATTAAATCTTTGTCCATAGATATCATGTCGTATCACCAGACTTGTCAAATACAAATTTAAAAGTTTTGCTATGGTATTTTCATGTTTATAGGAGCTAAGCTTATCGTTTCAACTCAACAACCAGATCAGTTGCTTTCAGGACGAAGACATAACTCTGTATCACCATTATCTGTGTGTGCACTCTCAATAAAACCCATATGGAAAAGAAATAGAAAACAACTTATAAAAGATTTGTTTTTGCTTCATGTATTGTGCATCATATTTACTCTTAAAAGTGGCCACTTTTGCATTTCTTTCATACATTGTCATATACTGTATAATCATTCAAGTTTCCTTTTATGATATTTTTCTACAGATCCTATATCTGGTTTCACTCTGATATGCATTACATACAAGTTTCAGACAGTACAGATAAAAAACTGTACAAGATTTATCAATATCTTTTCCATATGAGAACGTTTGGACACAATTTCTCATTATCTCCAATTGGAAAATGGGTCCAAACTCTTTACTGAGCGTGAAGTTTTCCTGCTCTACAAGGGCAAACTTGTTTTCGTGTATTTTATCAAGTAATTGCAAAAAATTAACCAAACACACTGATTTCATCACTGCTAATTCTAAGTAAGGTTTCTGACTCCAGGATACTTCAGTATAAGCTTCGATTTAACTTCTGCAGACAAGAACATCACGGCAAATGTTCCACATGATAAAGAGAGAAGGAAAAAAAATAAGGTGACTGGAGATGAGGGATGAGGACGAAGGGTTTAGCCAGCTTTTGATCGAGCGGAGTGACAGATGAGAGAGGAGTGAAAAGCGGATTAAAATCCAAGATATAGATGGAACACACTCACAGAAATGATTCATACTCGTATTAAGTATTAATCATTATTTTCATTTAAAAGTAATTGAAATATGCAAGAATGTAAAGTTTATTTACTTATTTTACATAATCAAAAAGTAAACATTTTAGGTTTATTGCAAATGTGAACTACTCGAGTAGACTTTATTTAATTAGATCATATTTTTCTGACATATAAAACAGCCACTAGATGGCAGTAATGCGCATGTATAACACCAAGGCTGCCTGATTTTAAAACAAGAAGAAGAGACTGCACATGTGGAGACTGTAGTGTGGAGCTAACTGACTGCTTGGTGCCTGCGCGGGAGGAATTTAAAACGTTCAAGGTAAGTCTGACTTATTTTGTTGTTACAGACTGTCGTTTTTCAGAGCAAAATGTTTTATTTCACCAATATTAATCTCATATGTTGACAAAATCCGTTTTGAAAAACTTATTTTACTAGCTAGCTTTTGCTGCATTTCTTTCCTTTCTTTGCTATGTTTTTCTCTTTTCTGACAACAGTTTTAATTGGCAGCATGTTTTCGGTCATATAAAGAGATGTTAAATATGCAATGCTACCCCATTAACGGTCATAACAACAACGTCCTCCCTCTCTGTCTGAAAGCAGAGTGAAGCAGTGAAGGACAAACCCTCAAAGAGATAGTTATTAAACTTTGAATAATAGTTTTTGGCTTGCTGATAGATATATATTTTACATATATATATATATATATATATATATATATATATATATATATGTGTGTGTGTGTGTGTATATATGTGTGTGTGTGTATGTGTGTGTAATAACAATGCAGAGTAGAAAATTATAAACCGGCAGTGGGTTGCTCGGTATATTTGTACTGTTGGAATTGTGCAGGGAAACATTGAGAAAGAGATGACCATTTTAGTTTCATGATGTCTTCTACCAACTTCTGACTTGATTCACATAAATTTGAATCAACTTGTTTTTGACAGACACTGACTTTCATTTATCTCCTCCATTTTCCAGGTGCAGCAACATGATGTTTAATCAACACAATAGTTTTCACTTTGTTGGAGCTGCTGCTAAAGTTGAGGTAAGTACATGTGATGGCATTAACAGTTTGACTTGATCAACTGTCTTCAGTTACATGTGAAATTACATCTCTGTTTTCTTATTCTTTCGGTTCAGCATGGAAACGGACAGGGTTGTGCGAGTGTGTTGCAGTTCTGTTGAAGGTAAGAGTCGCCAAAGTGTGTCTCCTGCTATTTTTACAAAAACAAACATGGTTCACACATTTTGGACAACTTCAGACGTGAATGCCTGTATTGCCTGTGCACATATGTCTGAAGGAATATTCTCAGTCCTTTATGTCGCATTCCCAAAACTCACATATGTTTCAAGTCATGAGCGTTATCTCCTTTCATACCACTTTTGGACACACAAGTCCATTTAACTGTTGCATAGTTTGGCCAAGAAAGATGCTGTACCTCACGATTTTAAACACAATTTTCATTCTGAGAAACTGAGTTTTGTTATTTCCAGCATTTAATTAAAGACTTTACATAAGATTTCCTGCAAGCAGACAAATTGTGTTGAGTTTGGTACATTAGAAATCTCATCTGTTCAAATGCATGATACACTGCAGAACAGCATGCTGTCAAGAGTCACCATTGAAGAGGATAAGAAATAAAGTCCTGAATAACAGCCACTGATTTCATATGCTCTTGTTTGTAGAGTGAAGACACCTAAGTGAGGAGGGACGACAACACTTCTTCAAGTACATGGTCAGTATTCGCATTTTACTGTACACTTAGTCTCAGACTCGTGTTTTTGTGGTGTATAACAGAACATTTGTTTCTCAACTCCAGAATGTGAACAGTGAGGAAGCTGAGGACCAGACAGACCTCCAGGGGGCTTCATGTGATTCACGCAGCGGTGTCGATGAAGAAGAGCCAATGGATGTCAGAGTGGTGATGAAGGTAGAGGACCTGCAGCACAGCCTCAGACGTATTTCCTTTGGACATGCTGGGCTTTTAGAACTGATCTGCGCTCAGTTTGTGGACTATGAAAAGAAACTTGAGTCACATTTAAGTTCCTCAAGAAAGTGCCGATGATCTTGGATGCTGAGGAGCTGCGCCCAAAGATCAAGATGCTTCAGTTTGCTCACAAGTTACAGCGCTGAACTGTTCAGGCGGAGGAACTGTTAAGAACCACATTCTGCTTGATGGATTTTATCTTTTGGTGGCCGAGCAAAAAAAACGCAAAGACTGGAGAAACGCACAAAACCCAGACGGAGACGTCTGACAGCCGTGGTCCCTGCTGTAGGACTGCATGGCATCGGCTGCTTTCGCAAACTGACTGGTTGAATCCAAATGTTCTGTTAAAAAAAACCTTTTGTATGTACTGTATTTCTGTGATGTTGTCATCAAAATAACATTGCAATGTTAAAAGCTCAATGAGGATATTAATGTTGGAAAAAAGTACAGTTATCAGGACTTATTTGGTGTCATTATGTAAGAAATTCCTGAATGTGAAAATGTTAAATGTCATAATGCCTTTCAACACTGTGGATTTCAATTAGAAGTATTACTTCACGTGATACAGGACCAGGATAGTTGTTTGCAAAAGTTCATCAGAGGCTAGTTTAGGAGGCTTTGTTCTTTTTTTGCAGCCACTCCCTAAACTTTTTATTCACTGACATCCTTTTATAAGTTAATGCTGTAAACATGTACAAACTAATTCTACAAAGGTTTTAGGAGGTCATTCATTTCAACTGTAAGAGAGGAAATTGTTAAAGCAATATGCTAACCTGTCGTGAACTACAGAATTTACAACATTTTTTTAAATTTGTGGTGTTAAGATTGCATTGATACATTTATTTGATGAAACCGTTAATCGAGGTACCTGACATTTGAAATCTTTCAATGTTCTGGGGAAATGTTTAGCACTATCTTTAAGGTTTATGTAATTTTATTACATGACAAATTTCCATTTACTTTTTTTAGATAATTTTAACACAAATCTGCCAAATAAACCTTACTTAATACGCATTCATTTGTGTAATAAAGCCTATTTATTTAAAATACATAATCCTTAGGTTTATGCATTTAATATTAATAAAGAATAATTAAATTAAATGAATGATGATGAGAGTATTTATTTTAAGTACATAAAGTATATTGTTTGAATTGCATAATATATATGGGTAACCTGAGGATTATGCAATTCAAATAAATAGGCTTCATTACACCTATGAATATGTGTCATGTAAGGTTTATTTGGTAGGTTTGTGTTAAAATTATCTAAAAAAAGTAAATGGAAATTTGTCATGTGATAAAATTACATAAATCTTAAAAGTTAGGGTTAAATATTTCTGTGAGTGCAGGTAACAGGAGGAATTACAAAGTAGTGAGGAGAAAAAAAAGAAGTTGAGGACAGAAGGAGAGAAGATAACACCACACAGTCACATGGTGAGAAAGGAGGCATGAAGGTGAGAGGTGCAGCGAGGGGGATGGAGACCAAAAAGACAAAGGATGCTGAACCTGAGAGAATCAGATGGGGGGAAGAAAAAGCAGCGAAATGAATGAAGGTCAAGCTTCTGTGGGACCACCACTGAGCAGTCAGTGTGTAGGTCTGCGTGTGTGTGCACAATCTGGCAACAACAAGAGACAGTGAAAAGGGACAAAAAAAAAAAACTAAGTGAGGGCAGAAAAGAAAAAAAAAAAAAAGAGGATGGTGTCTCTGTCTGATAGAAGATTAGAGGTTCAAACCTTTTTGGAGTTTGTTTACATGAGGCCAGAAATGTGTGCCTTGCCTGCAGATGTGTGGATATTTTCTGAATACATCCTGGATTTAGATTTAGATGTTAAATATGCAGGCGAGAACACAGTTAACACGAGCAGGTAGCTTTGCATGCCTTGTGGGTAGAAATGCTGAAGGCATTGTTTTGTGCTGACTTAAATCTTCGTACACACCAGTTCCTGAGTTGTGCAACTAAACTATTGCAATATAACAGTTTGCGCACTTTGTTTTTTAGTTGAGCTGCACAGGCATTCACCAGCTTAGAAAAGTTCAACATACAACAGGAGGTACGAAAAGTAAGATTTGACGTAACAAAAACAAACAAAAAAGTCTTTAACTTGTCCCAAAATGAGTTCAGGCTTTTTAAAAACCTGGTGCTTGTTGGCGAGTTCACACAAGGGGCAAGATAGGAACACTCAGCTTCAATCAGATCACAATCCATAATAGATGGCCATGTAAATATCTTATGAGGAGAGCAATGGAGAAAATGACTTGTTCTCAGGAACACACACATGCACACAGACACACGCATGAATAGGCAAAGAAGTGCAGACAGCAGATCCACAAAGAGCAGACGTCTCTCTCTGGCATGGTAGAAAAAAAAATGTGTAATAGAGTGTATTTATCTAATATTTATGCTGGATCTTAATGGATCTTTTGTGTGAATGCATTCTTGTTTTCAAAGTTGTCTAAGAGCATGTGAACACAGACAGGACAGGTGAAACCTGACGATGCTTTTACAAGTGATCATACACTTTAATAAAAATTAAATAGGTTTCCTAGAGTTTCCTTTTAAGCCAAAAAGTAATGAAAGGTTAATTTAGTTGGTAAAAGAAGAGTTAAACGTGTAAACTGAGAACTGGAACACCTGGAAATCTCAAATTGGTGAATGCATTAGACGCTGAAAGTGCGCTCTCACCAGTTTCCCTCACCATGACTCAGCCGTGGCAGGCAGTTAGGTATCAAAGGAACATTAAACATGAGCAGTGCTGCCATATATCAGATGCTAGCGGGAATGAGCCAACATGTGGCTAATAATGTTTCTGACAACTTGGTAACTTATCCAACTACTTAAAACCAGACACGCAGTATTATACTGTAAGAAGCTTCAAAGCAAGTCAGTCTGTAGCAGCAGCTGCACTGTAGTCACATGACTCTGAAAGGAATGCTGGGATATGAAGTTCTTCCAGAATAACTGACTTTCCTACACACTGGATCATGGAACAACAAGATCTTATGAGATTTCATGATGGGAGGATGAGATCTTGCAAGATTTCATTAGTAAAAATATTGATAGTGCTTTTTAATAACAATGCAATATCGCAACACAAAATACTGCGATATATCGGTGTGTCCATATTATGGAACCCCCGGCCTAGGTAATATTGTTAGTACTACTTAAGATGCCAAGAACGAATCATTTCAGAGGGACAATTCAGCATTTCCTAATTGAATTTGCATTGCCGCCTCCAGAAGCGCAGCAGTAGGATATCCTGCTGTCAGACATCTGCTCTGCACGTGGAAAAATCGGGAAGGCAGAGTCCAGGGTTCAAATTACACTGGGGCTTTCATGGGGGTCTTTGACTTTTAAAAATTGTGTTAATCCTGGACATAGCCCTATTCTGACAGTATTATTACTATATAGGGACCACATGTAATTTGTAATAGTTACAGAGATTGTCTGTAATGTTTATCCTGTGCGAATCGACCATGTCAGTGATTTGCGATGTAATAATTCCCCCGCAAATTACTACTATAATTTGCTGAACTCTGAGGTCCTCTGAAAATATGCATCCATAAGCATCTCTGTGATTTTTTACAGAAATGGATGGGATGTAACGCGTGATTTGGCGGTATTCTTTTCCTGAATGCATTTTATTTCCTTTTTGGTGGAAAATACAGGTTGAAAGCAGATTTCCCTTCTAAATTATGATAATTTACAATCATTAACCGTGGAACCGTTATCAAATCGTTTGCAAATCCGTCAATGGCATTTTCCCGCGGCAAGTAACATTTATTTTGGACAACATGCTACAAGTTCTTAAAACTGTTGGCAACATATTTAGGTTGTTTCAACGTATTTGCCTCTGAATGATCATGTGCTGATGAAAAGTTATCCCCTGCAAAATGCGCCACAGAAAAAAACAAACATAGGGGGTACTTTATTTATTACATATGGTCCCTAAGTTATACTTATCCCGTCAGAATAGGGCTTTTGTCTCACCTCTTAAAATAAAATCGGACAGCAAAACAGTAAATGTACTTTTAGATGAGCTCTTTTCTTTGAGCAACAGCCTCCCTTTCATCCAGGAACAGAAAAAGGCTACTTCAATCAACAAATGCACAATTTGAAGTAAAGTTTTTTAAAAATCAAAAAAATCATGCCCATATAGTATACTACAATCTTTTCTAATAACTGGAAAAAGCCTCTGTAGTCAGTCAAAAAAAACAAAGAACTATATGAAATTATAAAAAAAAGACTTATAAACGATCAGCACAATCCCAGATTTGTGTAAAAAAAGCTTTAAAAAAAAGTCGTTAAGATGCTTTGTTACTTCAAAGTCTTTCTTTCCTAACATGAATTTGAGATTTACAATTAAGATCAGCTGAACTAAAAATACAACTGGGTCAGAACTTATTTATAAACTACCCTGGAATGACTAAAGATTTGCAGTTGGAAAATAGTTTTATCAACGTGAACAAAAGCATTTACTCTGTTTAATACATTCTCTTTTGCCAAGTAACCTTTTGTTAATTTAGTTTTTTTTTTTTAGGGTTCAAAGTTGGCAACTTTAAGTGATAATGTGACATCACTAAAGAAAAAAAAAGAAATCAAAGCAAACAAACATGCTATTTGAAGCACAAAATAAAACCTTTTCCAAGCCTGTCATATTTAAATGTAGATTTATGAATACCAGAAGCTAAAGTCAAACCGTTCATTCGCACATCCATTTGCTTCATAACATGGAAGTTTGGCTGCTTTCAGAGTGTGTCCTGAGCCATCGAGGTGGTGATGATATTATGAGTGCAGATGCTGTGCTCAGCCCTGCAATGCCCCACATGGGAGCACTAAAAGCCAATCTTGACCCTGTTGACCATCAATAATTCAGCAGAAATCAGGGTTAGAACGAGTGCATCGCCAAACGACACATCATCTCCGCGGTTTGCAGAGGAGACAACGGTCTCCACCGTCATAAAGTTTGCATAAGGTCCAAGCTTCTTCGTTAGCTCTTCACAAGGATGAACATTAGCTCCATGACGATGAAAAGGAAGGATTGACGGGTGGAGAGTGCGCAGGGGAAGTGGCGGTGAGTCATCTGCTGTATCGGGTCCCCGCTGAGACCCACCTGGTCTGTGGAAATGCTGGACACTGCTATGGTGGATATAGGAGGCCATCAGCAACCTGCCCTGCTGGGAAGACTGTCAGCCATGTTTCAGCAACAGATGGATGAGAGGGAAGGAGTCATAAAAACTAATGACAAAAAGAAAGAACACAGAAAGAGACGTCTATTCTATAAATTTATACTAAACCAACCCAGCACACAGAGATTATTTACTCCTGAGTTCCATGAGCATATTTAAAGGACACACTCTGAAAATGGGGAGAGTACTGAGTCATTTTTCTGCTACAGTACACAGCAGGACAGCTTCATTTTACAAATTCAGCAAACAGCAGTTAATACACTGATTATCGGTTCAGCTTTAACACCATTCTGTGTTTAGAGAGCCCATTTGAAATGAGACCCCCATGAGACACTGAGCCTCTGACTGCATGGCGTTATTTTTTAAACATTATTTCTGTTAACAGTGCAGGACAAAGCAACAAGAAAAGAAAAGAAAAATTAAAATAAATGCAGATTTTGCATGAAGAAATTTAAATTAAAGAGGATTTAAGTCCAGCTCTGCTGTGATTTGTATTAACCAGGTGACTGAGATTTGCATTTTTATCGAGTTCCTCTTGCCCTTAACTCCCTTTGAACAGGCGAGGCAGGAGATAGGGATGTTAATTATGGACCAAAAGCACCACAATGGGAATGATCTCAATGGCTTTATTGTGTTATCCCAGATAGGATTTAATTGAATTATGGACGGGACGTTGGGAACTGCAGCGAAGGGGAATGCTGAACATGGTGGTCCTTTTAAACAGCTGAATTAAAGCTGAACAGTGCAATCATTTCAGATTTATATACGGAAAGAAATTCTTTGTAAGGCAAAAGAGATACGAAGAGGTCACCAGTAAAGGTCAAAGGGGAGTTTCATAGAATCAAAATTCCTAATCAAAATAGAGTTGCTTTTGTTTTGTTTTACCATTTCAGTAATGAATATAAAAAATATGCATATATCAGTAAAATATCAGTATCGGTTTTAAAGAACTTATGTTATTAGGCTACTAATGAAATCTCATAAGATGTTCCATTAGCATCAGTCCAGCATGTAAAAAAAGTCCCTGTTAATATGGAAGAACTTCATATCCCAGCATTCCTTTTAGAGTCATGTGACTACGGTGCAGCTGCTGCTGCTACAGACTGATTTTTTTTTAAGCTGTTTATAAAATGTCTGGTTTTAAGTTGTTGGCTAAGTTACCAAGTTGTCAGAAACATTACAATTAGCCACATGTTGGCTAATACCTGCTAGTATCTGATATATGGCAGCCAGATGTCCAAAATGAACTCCTCTGGCTGAGTTAAGGATATTTTGGGATTTTTGCTCTCAGAGAAGTATATAGTTGTATTTCAAAAAACACGAGAGATGCAACCTCTCAGTTGTAAGCAGACATTGGTATCAGTTGATATTGGACATTGGAAATTAAGAGTTGGACAAAATTGGTATATTATATATTGGTATTAAAAAGAAAAAAAAATTAAACACCCCTAATGAAAACTGAACTATCCATCAATCCATTATTTATTTATTTGCTTCTCTTAAAGGTTGGAAATGGAACTTTTTTTTTTTAATCAAAAGCTATAATAATACCGCCACGAGGCGTTTGGAGGGGTGCAGAAGTTTGACAGTAGCGTTATGGTTACTTCTAGAGTACAAGCCAATACAGGCCACCAATACGGGCTGCCAAATACGATCTCTATGTGTCAGTAATATGTTGGGTACAGTTGGGCTGGCACTGGGAAAAGTGGAGTTGGTGGAGTTGGCAAGTCAAGCAGCTGCTTTAGAGCCCCAGTGATATTATTATCTGTCTCTGAAGAGGAGTGACCTGAGAAGAGCAAAAACTGGGGTAAATGTAGGTGAAGCTACACTACATGGACACATACAGTATAAACATTTCCCACCGCATCAAAATGTAGAAATGGTGACTTTTCTCCTGGATCCGTACGCTATTTCATCTGCCTGTTGGACATGGTGCCATACACTCTTAGCTCGAATTTTAGATTTACTTAAACTATTTGATAAAAATGTACTAAAATAAGTTTGAGGTCATTACTAAGAAACATGGGTGCGCTCTACTAATTTGTAGAAAAAGTCAAACTTGTGAATAATTTTCAGTTTGATGGACACAATTTTCTAAGTTTTGGTCATGACCATGTAAAATGCAAATGTAAGGGAACAGGTTTCCCATAATGCAGTTCACTTCTTTTAGCAACAAATTAGAGATAATTCACAAATGAAGGATTTATACGCAATGTTGGTAGTATCATGTCACAGCCCTCAACTTGTTTTTATTATTCCTATCCAGCAGCTGCTGCACCATGACAGAAACATCTGTGGTCTGACATTAATATCAGCTAAAACCCAACCATGGCAATTTCCTGCTCTTTAGACTATTTTAGTTTGCTGATTATTTTTAAGTAAGCTGAACTTGAACTTGTGATGAGAGCACAAACTAGAAAAAGAATGGTTTGTGTGAAGCATCTCATCTAAATTATGTTAAACTAACCAGCTATAGTTTCCTCCTCAACTTCATCAACTTACAACTTTGTGACATTTACCATGTCCAAAAGAAGTTCTATAAACTGAAACCATTCTAGTTCATTCTACTTAGTCACTCCCATTAATGAAAACTTAATTTTCCCACTACACTGAACTTAAAAGTTGAAGTGAAATACACTCAAGTTTTTATGAAATGAAATGAAAATACTTTATTCATCCTAGAAGGGAAATTCAGTATTATAAAAGCTCACTCTTTTTTTTTTTTTTTTTAATAAACAAAAAAGTCAGTCAGTCTTGTTCTTTAGGGTGATGCTGCTGGCAGGAATTAATTTCTGTATCTCTCCGTCCTACAGCGAACCTAACGCAGCCTCCCACTGAACACACTGTTGATTCTTCACCGTGTTGTGGAGAGGATGGGAAGAATCTTCCATCATCTTCATCAGCTTGTGCAGCATTCTTTTTTGAACGATCATGCATTTTTATCACGATTTATCACATGATTTATCACGCATTACTTAAAATTTTTAGGGCAACCAGTTTCCTCAAATTGTTTTTAAAGTAAATTCAAGTTATCCGGGTTTAGAGTGTATTGGAAGTGAGCCTGGCAGCCAAACGACTGAAGTTATTTTTCTGCCATTGCAACTCCAACCTAGACACACGAGATGTGGCAGTTCTGTCTGTAATCCATATCCAACCTTTTTTTTTTAACCTTTCCTGTGCAGCATTGCAGTTATCAGAATGGTGGTCTGGCTGTTGCTGTTGTGCCCAACAAATTTGCGACTGTATGCCAACAGGAGTTTTATGGTTGTAAGGCTCCTGGTGATACTTTATGTATTACTCTTTATTCTTAAAAGTGTCCTTTTCTAAATTTATAAATTAATGCTGGACCTGACAAAGAGGGTGGACAATGAAATGACAGACTAAAAAAATAAAGAAAAAAAGAGTGAAAAGAAAAAAAAAAAGACAAGGATACCACCCATCCATTGTTGGTACCCACTTATTCCATTGCATGGTCAAAAAATAAACTTTTACAACACAACTACCAGCAGTTAAGATTCACTACCCTGCCTCATTTTATTTCAATGCTTTTATCCATCATTCCTTTTTAATTTAACCAGACCATTTTTTTTTTGGTTTTTTTTCTCTTCTTATTTCATTCTTCTTTTTTTCTCTACCTGCTTTGGCCTTTAAATGAATGATAATTACCATGATTTCTAAATACTTATGTATTAATCATAAAAGGACAAAAGTAAGGAAAGTTATTTCATCAGAACGCTACGTTCATGCGAGCGCATTTTAAATTTCTATTGTCTTACATTCTAACGTTGCGACCTGAAAACTCAGTGTTCTAGACTCATTTGATGACACCGCATGACTTTCTTTCTAGGATGTGGCAACCGAGTTATGTTAAACACACACTGCGTCACATACTAGTAAAAAACAGCTGATGTGAATGTGCACCGTGGCTGATTCAGCAAAGAAACACAAGAGGTTGTAGAAAAAAAGTAAAAGAAAGAAAGAAAGAAAGAAAGAAAGAAAGAAAGAAAGAAAGAAAGAAAGAAAGAAAGAAAGAAAGAAAGAAAGAAAGAAAGAAAGAAAGAAAGAAAGAAAGAAAGAAAGAAAGGAAGGACAGAGTAGGAGATAAGACAAGAGTTAAAATAAGACTTTGACAAGCTGGAGAAAACTCAGTACAGCTGCAAGATGGATGCAACCATTGATAGGGAGCCAATCTACAAAAGTTCAACCATGTATCAAACTTTTAGGTCTAGCAGTTTATTTCTTACTTAGATGCCTTTTATTAAAGGGATATTGTGTAAGTTCTCCTGTGTTTTATTCACAAAAACTGATTTGGTTCAAAAGTGTTTTGTCATTAATCAGTAATCACTCCCATCAACAAACTGAAGTGCTCCTCTAAGTTCTAAATTTGCCGTTCGTATCATTCATTTACACATCGAGCGGGTCGGCTCGGTGGAGGCTGCCATGTCGTATCGCCATGTTTTTGCGTTCGGGAGAAGCGTGACAGTAGGAAAACACAGAAACTCACCGGACACACCGGAGTTTTCAGCTCAGTTCGAGGTAATGCCTTTGAAAAGTCACCGCGCTGCAGGGGGGAGAAGCTAGCGTCTTACTGATGCTGGGTTCACGTGCAGTCGGGCAGACGGCCGTTGGTAACAAACCAGATGTCATTTTAATCAATAAAGCCGAGCGAAAGACGGTAAAACATGGGTCAGGGAAAACAATATGACATCGCCATGACAACCGAACAGATGTGGACTAATGTCACTGTAACTGACGGACCACGTCTTCACATAGAGGCCGGTGATAACTTTACATGCAGCGGATGTCGTCGGTCTGCCCGGTTTCACGCGAATGCAGCATGAAAAGTACGAGGGAGCTGCTCCCGATTACACAGTGTCCCTTTAAGATGAAGACATAAATGTTTGAAATTCTTGCACCTTTCACACAATGCTACATAAGCCCACATGAATATTTATAGTAGAACAAAAACTTATTCTGACCACGAAAGAAGCCAAAAGAACCCAAATGCAGCCACATCTAAAGGCCTTCTGTCAATATAAAATAACACCGAGGCTCCTGCTGCCAGAGAAGAACGAGGATTCCCAGAGGATGATGGCAGGAAGAAAGGAAATGGATTACACAAGTAAACAAAAATTGCATGACACATTTAATAATGTCCATTTTCATTCTTTTTCTCCCTCTTGGTGTCTAAGATTTCTCTTTTTATTCTCTGCTTTTTTTGTCCCTTTGCCTGTTATTTATTTTTCCAGTTTCCTTCATTTCTCCTCCTTCACTTTCCACCTACACCAGCTCTCTCCACTGCTGGCACAGCCATCCATGAAGCATACTCATGCATGGATAAAGACATTAATTGTTTTGTCTCTCTTCGTCATCAGTTGACAACACTAGCAGCATGAGACAGGCATTACTAATGGATGTGAGAAGTGATTCATCCTCTTGAATAAAATCAGAGTGACATGATACTCAGTTGGGATCAGAAGGTAAAAAGAATGATCGCTGCTCATTGATGGTGACAGTTTGATTCACCACACAGCTGGCAGCACAACAGATAAGAAAAACTGGCAAAGCATGCATGAAATGACAAATACTGCTATATGTTAACATTCTTTAACATTTTTATTATTCTATCCATTACACATTGTTTTATTTCCATGCTTTAATGCTTTATATTTCAAAGTTTATTAACAAGGCAAGAGTTCAAAAAGACGACGCTCAACTTCACGTACAGATCGAGACTGCCCTGATTCAAAAGCTTTTTTTCATATGCAACACTGTCGCATCACAGACACGGCCCCCGAGATGAATAAATGTTACAATCCAATTTATTTGCATTATTTGACTGCCCCAAAATGACCTCATTTGGCTTTGATAACACCTTTCAAACTCTGACCAGGCAGCTTGATTGAATTGTGAAGATCATGTTGCATAATAGCTTTTGGATCTAAAATATCAGTTAAAGCGAACTCAAGGGTTAAAAGCAGAGGGGGGGCATCCCTCTGTTTCCAACCAATCACTTAGCTGAATTTAATTAGCACAGTTCCCGTGCAGGCAGATGAGCTCGTTAGTGAAAACACCTGTTCTAAATGTACAAACATTTCCAAAAATATAGCAGGACTTTTACTTTGTGGTACTTGGATGGTCCACTTCAGGTTAAAGCTACAGTAGAGTTGGCAGTAGCTGCATTTACATGGACCCAAATAGACCAATTGCTTTCGGTTTGAAAGCTCTTACCAATTCCTGCCGTTTGGTGCGAATGTCAGGCATTGGTCAGAGTTTTTACAGAACTGCAGCTCTCACAGAGGTCTGACTTTTTCTTTCCTTTTTATGAATACATGATATATTGACTACTGTCAGGATGGAAGGACCATTTCACCCAGTACAACAAAAAGTGTTTCTGAGCAGGATTACCAACTCTGGCTTTAAAAGGAAGTCATAAACATTAAAAAACAATAAGCAGCAGAATTAATCCAGGCATGCATCATGCGTGAAAAGCCCACAGAACAAATGAGAGCGAAGTAAGCCCATGCAACATTCAATAGTTTTTCGAGTTCTACTGGAATTTTATTTTTATTATTTTTATCTACTGTCTTGTTCCTTGGAAAAGTTCTTTTTTTATTTCTTTCAAAAAAGTCTTTGCAAGTCTGGCTTGGACAGGCTTGCATGATAATGCAGAAAGACAACATGAAAGCTTGTTCAGCCTGACTCCTTTTAAAGCTGCGACATGACTTTCAGAGAAAAAAAAAATACTTTGATTTGAAATCGGGAAACAAATCACATATTTTAGAAGATGATTTTCTTTAATATCAAACCTTTTTTTGTTTGTTTTGCTTGCCATTTTTAAGTTAATCAGGTCAGATTATTTATAGAGCACATTTTAATTCAATCTTAGTTGACCAAAATGCTTTACAGAATAAAACAATAAAACCGTAAAACAAGAAATAAAAACAAAATAAATACTACACAAGCAAAACACATTAAGCCAAATAAAAACCAAATGTGACACTCAAGCTGAAACAGCTGTGAAAACAGATGAGTTTTCAGCAGATACAGTATAGAAATACTTTAAAATGTACACTGTATCAGTAAAATGTCATTTTCAGGTGTATTCATTCTGTTGGAAGATGATATTGGTGCATGCATCAATATTTCTGAGTCATCCTGCTTCACATATCAGTGGTTAAACACTGAATATGATTTACTCAACCCACCACCTAAAATATCTGTAGGTTCACTACAGTATACACACAAATGCTGGATCTTTTCAGCCAGCAGATTCGACCAAAGAGCTAGCAAGTACGATCATATAAAAATCTTTATTTATTTCTGTAAACCTCAGCAACAGAATGACAACTGTTCATTAGCTTTTGTAATTTTACCAAAACTTTCAATCATCTGTCTGTATTTACATTCTGAAACTGTCATTCAGCTTGAACTGTGAATAGTTATGGACACAGTTAATTATAGTGTGAACCGCTTTGCTCTGAGTAGTGTTTCCATAATTACAAAGCTCGGTCAATCTTGACATTGATATCTAAAGGATTTTTCTGAACAGAGCATGTAACTCCTTAACACTTCAACAAAAAAGAAGCCAATACGGGCAAATATTAAATACGAAAAAATCTGTTCAAAATCCAAGTTCATTATTTGCACACTTTTCAAGTAGGTCTGCAAAGATGAAAGAGGTCGTTCACTTAAATATTTTAAGTAATGGCGTGGAGCTGAATGCAGTTAATCCCACTGAATGAATCAGGAGCTTTGATTCATTCCAACACAAAAGAGTAACTGAAGCATAGTTTTTGGAAAAGGTACTTCCAAAGTTTTGTGTATGTTTGTAAGAACACTCACCTGTCAATACAAGAGAGACCTCTGCTATAACTCTGACTTCTTAGGGATCTCTTAAATCAGTCTTTCCCAAACTGGGGATCCCGACCCCCATGGGACCCAAGAGATAATTTCAGGGGGTTGCCACTTCATTGTAAAAAGATATAAATGCTGTAGTCTATACTTAATTAAAATTTTTATTTGGGCCTGTGAATGCAGAGAGATTATTCTGTAAAGTTAAGTTAATTTTCTAAAATACCAAATTCTTACTCATACCGTATTAAAAATTTCATAGAGAGAAGCTTATTTTGGGCATGCATGTGCTTTGATACAGTGTCAAACTGAAATTACTAAAAAACACTTAATCCACTTTATTTATGAAGTTTCTGATGTTTAAAGCCTTATAGTAAGTATCTTTTTTTTTTTTATAAACCATCAGGTGTTCAGAAACCGAGTTATAACAGGTGCTATTTTGAACATCCAAATTTGGCATTATCTTGGTGAGAGAAGCTGTTTTTCGGCATATAGGTGCTTTCTCACAGCTGTGAACATAATCCACCAAAAAACACGTTATACTCCTAACTTGAAAATACGTATTCTGACAGTTTTCTAGCCTTACCTTTAGATTGCCACAGGATGATCATCTGATATATCAAACAGTTAAGCACAGTTGCAAGGCGGTTGCAAACACCAATACGTATAGATGATCTTGGGAATCACGGCTCCAAAAGTTTGGGAACCATTAAACGATGTAAACAGTTTTAGTCAAAGTTGGCAAAATGGTGTTAGTTTTTCTTTATTTTGGTATAGACAACTGATGTTGCTGTGAAATTCATTGCATTCAGTTCATTCCCACTTTTTTAAACACCATTTAACATTCTTTTCATAAATTTGATAATCTGTATAAAAAAATGTAAGCATTTTTTTTCATTTGCTCTTTGTAAATGAACTGTACTTATATAGCGGTTTTCCAGTCATACTAACCGCTCAAAGCGCTTTACACTACATATCACATTCACCCAGTCGCACACACAATCACACACACATTCATACCCCGACGGGCACATTGGGAGGCAACTTGGGGTTCAGTGTCTTGCCTAAGGACACTTCGTTATGTAGTCTGGGGAAGCCTTGAATCGATCCCACAACCCTCCGGTTGAAAGACGACTGCTCTTCCACCTGAGCTACAGCCGCCCCAGTATACAGTATGAAGCTGTTTCCTCTGAGATGACGCTTCAGGGAGATTGTGGTCCTGCATTCGAAGGTACAGTAAATATGGTTTGTGTCAAAATGCTTGAACTTGTTGATGCGCTACATCAAAAATCTGAACTTGTATGTCAAAATTCTCAGTTCAAACGAAAAATCATGCACACACGAGAACTCAATTTGAAGCTATAGTAAAAGGAAAAACATAAAAGACCCTGTAGGGAAAAATTGCACTTGTATCTCACATTAAGATTTTTTTTATAGACACTTTATTCAAAGTGAAGTCAGAAAAAATATTCATAAATGTGTTTATTTATGTCTTCACAAACAGATTTACAGCTAACAACTTACCGGCTCTTGTTAACTCTCATTTATTTTTGCATGTGTTAATTTTCTGTCACAGCCTCAACTAAAGGACTACAGCCTCTGGAGTCTGCTGCTGCATGCACACAAATGCACAAACGATGGCTGTGGTACACCAGTCTGGCATTAGCTACTTCACGGAACAATGTTTCCATTATCTGTTCAACTCTTATCCGGTATGTTTGTGAAGTAAATAAACAAGAAGCAAAAAGAAAACAGCATAGTGAACTGTCATTTCTCAAAAAGCGTAGCTTCAAGTGAGCCAAAAGCAAGAGGAGACTAAAACTTAATGTGGTAGAAGATGCATTTGGTCCTGCATTAACCTGAGGATGAGCAAGTTTTCTTCTTCGTCTCGTCTTGATGCAACACCAACTCTGGTGAGGAGTACATCATTTGAAATGCACTGCAAAAACTTTTACCAAGTAGATTTTTCTAATTTCTAGTCAAAATATCTCATCACATTCAATATAAGACAAAATCACCTAAAGAGAAACATCTAATATAAGAACTTGTTTAAAGCAAAAAAAAAATCTTGGCCACTCTTAAAGGAAAATTTTTTTTTTTTTTTTTACTTGGACCTTATTTCTAAGCCTTTATATGTGCCTTTACTCACCAGTGAAATTTCTGTAATACTTTGACCCCTTCAGAAGATATTACGTTTTTGCCCTTCGGCATACATCCCTAAGATGGGGCAGCCTCTCTATGAGGCATTATCTCCAGCAAAAACTCCTTCAACGGTTTAAGTAGAATCAATGAATGGACAAGTACTATTGTGAGTTCAGAATTAACGGGGGGGGGGGGGGTCTGCACTCCACAGGCCACTGTAGTACAGCTGAGAGAGCAACTCCCCACCCAGACGCCACCAAACTGAAAATTTTGAACCTCTGGACTCATGGGACAAAAGTACTCATTCGTTCGTTCATTCTACTCAAAGTATTGATGAAATGAAGGAGTTTTTGCTGCAGATAATGTCTTATGTAGAGGCTGCCCTGTCCCCACCATTATATGGATGTACCGAAGTGCGACTCAACGTAATATCTTCCGAAGGAGTCAAAATGATACAGAAATTTTACCAGTAAGTAAATGCACGTGAACTCCTAGAAATAAGGTCCAGGTCATAGACTATTAATAAAGAGGGACGAACCTTCCGCTACATCACCCGTTGGTTTCTGAGGAGCTAAAAATGAAGCCAGTTGGGCGTGTCGCACCATCGCCATTTTGCCGTGTCACGTGTGTCATCACTTCCGGGAAAATACTAAAATGGGCAAAGGCAAGGCCGCTCCGAAATCAAAACTAACAGGAGCAAACAAAGATTAGCCCCCTAAGCTACGGGGTAAAGGTAAGACAAGCTTAGACTTGCTATTATCTGACTAAAAACCGCCGTTGTGCTACTCTGCTACAAACTGAGATCTTGCCGAGAGCAAACAAGGAGCTAACTAGGAGCCACCGGTCAGCAAGCTGGGCTTCTGGTCTGCCACATGTCAGTCAAAAGGACACACCCCTAATTATGTGTAATTTCTACATTAAATAACACCTAACGAATGAGTAACCAAAAAAGTCACCCCACTCACAGTTGACATGAAGGTAAACTTGGCCTATTAAACCTAAAATGATTTTTTGAACCAGGATGTAAACAAGTTTATTTCTGCTGTGAAGTTTCTGCAGCCCCTAGCGCATGGGATCCCCAATCCTGGTCCTCAAGGACCGGTATCCTGCAGGTATTCCATGTCTCACTGCTGCAAAACACCTGATTGAAATCATTGACTAATTAGCAGAGTCCAGAGTGTCCAGAGCTTGTCTGAGTCTGACTCTGGTGTGCTGCAGCAGGGAGACCTGGAAAACCAGCAGGATACCGGTCCTTGAGGACCGGGATTGGTGATCACTGCAGCGGATCAAGGGAGAACTACAATTAATGATTTCTTCCGGGTAGCCTCATAGTTGGCCACTGGAGGTTGCCGCTTGGTCCAGGTTGAAAAAAAAAAAAAAAGAAAGTTATCTTTAAAAATAAGTTTAAAAACAACATTTATCTATTTATTTATTTTTGGCTTGTAATAAGCAAAAAAAGTTCTGCCAATCGAACAGGTGAAATATTCTTGACAAGATTTTTCTTTAAATAATATCATTTTGTCGTAAAACAAGTTCCTACATCTCACTAAAATGTTTCTCTTTAGGTACTTGAGTTTTGTCTTGAGTGTGATACAATATTTTGACTAGAAATTGAAAAATATACGTGGGAAGATTTGAGTCTTTGCAGTGTGTCTGTGGCTTCACAGTCAGTTTCATGTATCAATGATTTTCTTTAGGAGATTGTCAGGTGGATCAGTAAGGCGTCTGCAGTGATGTGACCTTTTCATTTACCAGCCAATCTACACTCCGACCCTCACCCTTGGTTACGAGCAGTGGGTAGTAACTGAAAGAGCGTGATCACAAATACAAGCGGCCAAAATAAGTTTCCTGCATGGTGGGTGGGCTAGGGCCAGGTAGGGCAGGGCTAGAGATAGAGTAAGGAGCTAGATTATTCTTGAGGAGTTTAGAGGAGTGTTGCTCTACATTGAGAGGAGCCAGATGAGGTGGCTCAGGCATCGGTGTTTTGCCAACAACCACCCCTGGGTGACCCCTGAGCTTAAAGTCCACCTGAACCAGAAGAAGTGGGCTTTCAGCTCAGGGAATAGAGAAGAGCAGAAGAGAGTCCAGCGGGAGCTCCAGTGGAAGATCAGAAGGAGCAAGAAGGAGTACGGGAAGAAGCTGGAGGAGAAGCTGGCCCAGAACAACACGCGGGATGTGTGGAGAGGACTCAAGACCATCTCCGGATTTGGACAGAGCGCCAGAGGGACCTCTGATGGAGATCAGAGCTGGGCGGATGAACTGAACTATTATTTTAACAGATTTGATGCTCCCCCCTCCGACACTCTTCTACCTCCACACACCTCAAAGCCAGCGGACATTGCACTCTTCCACCAACTGTCTCCACCTTCCCCCAGCCCGCCTCCAGCCCTGTCTACAGCCCACCACACAAGGACTGCTCCCAACACTAGCCCCCCTCCGCCCAGCCCCCTCAGCAATCCACCCCAACTCCCCCTCATTCCCCCCTATCCTTTACACCGGACCAGGTGAGGAGAGAACTGAGGCGGTTTTAGCAGAGGAAAGCTGCAGGACCAGATGGCATCAGCCCCAGGCTGCTGAGGACCTGTGCGGACCAGCTCAGTGAGGTTCTCAGTCACATCTACAACCTGAGCCTCAGCCTGGAGAAGGTCCCTGTCCTGTGGAAGACTTCCTGTGTGGTTCCTGTTCCAAAAACAACGCATGCCAAGGAACCGGCCCACTACAGACCAGTCGCCTTGACCTCCCACCTGATGAAGACCATGGAGAGGTTGATCCTCACCCACCTCCGCTCTGTGGTGAGTTCCACCCTGGACCCGCTGCAGTTCGCCTACAGGCCCAACATCGGAGTAAAGGATGCTGTCATCTACCTGCTGCAGCGGGCGATCACCCACCTGGAGACCGCCGGGAGCGCTGTGAGAGTCATGTTTTTTTTACTTTTCCAGCGCCTTTAACACCATCAGGCCGGCGCTGCTGCGGGGGAAGCTGGAGGACGCGGGAGTGGACGGACACCTTGCTGCATGGACCATCGACTACCTCACTGACCGGCCACAGTACGTGCGGCTGCGTAGCTGTGAGTCAGAGGTGGTAGTCTGCAGCACGGGGGCTCCCCAGGGTACTGTCCTGTCACCTTTTCTCTTCACCATCTACACTGCGGACTTCATCTATGACAAGGACACCTGTCATCTGCAGAAGTTCTCCGATGACTCAGCCATCGTGGGCTGTGTGTCAGAGGGGAACGAGCTGGAGTACCGGTCGGTGATCGTGGACTTTGTGGACTGGTGTAGGCATAACCACCTGTGCTTGAACACCAGCAAGACAAAGGAGATGGTGATCGATTTCAGGAAAAGGACAATACTCCATACACCAGTGAACATCCAGGGGACGGACATCGAGATGGTGGACAGTTTTAAGTACCTGGGTGTTCACCTCAATAAAAAACTGGACTGGTCCCACAACACTGATGCCCAGTATAAGAAGGGCCAAAGTCGCCTCCACCTTTTAAGGACACTGAGGTCCTTTGGAGTGAGCAGGCCTCTGCTCAGGACTTTCTATGACTCTGTGGTAGCCTCTGCTATCCTCTACGCTGTCGTCTGCTGGTCTCCGAGTAGCACAGAGCGAGACAGGAAGAGACTCAACAAGCTAGTCAGGAGGGCCAGCTCTGTCCTGGGCTGCCCTCTGGACTCTGTGGAGGAGGTGGGTGAGAGGAGGATGTTAGCCAAGCTCACATCCATCATGGACAACAACTCTCACCCACTGCACCAGACTGTGGAGGAGCTGAGCAGCTCTGAGACTGAGACACCCTAAGTGCAAGAAGGAACGCTACCGCAGGTCCTTCATTCCCACTGCTGTCAGACTATATAATTCATCTGTGTAGCTAGCTATCTACACACAATAGTTTTTTATATATTTCATAGATATTTATTTCTTACTCCTCATTTGCACTTTTAAAAAAAATTATTTACTTATGTATTTTTTTCTTTTCTTTGTACTTTCTTAGAATGTATGTAATCCTCTCCTCTTATCTTTTGAAGAGCTGATGTATCAGTGAATTTCGCCAATGTGAGATAATAAAGTCTTATCTTATCTTATCTTATCTTATCTTATCTTATCTGATGCCTCCAAGACGCCTCCCTGGGGAAGACCCAGGACACACTGGAGGGACTATATCTCTAGATGGATGGATGGATGGTCTCTTTCTTGTTCATGTTGGCCTCAGCATTTTTCATCTCTGTAACGCCAGCATTTTTCTAACTACATGCAGACATTGCACTTTGTAATGAATTGCTCTTTTGCTTCATTTATGATGTCTTGATCATGCTCTTATTTCATTGTGTATGAAAAAAAAAAAATCTTAATTTGAAATCACAACGTGCAGCTAAATTTAGTATATTCTGATAGTAATATTTTTTTTTCTAATTTGCTGATTTCTCCAACATTAAGAGGATAGGGAACGATCTGCTCGCTGGAGTTAACATGCATTGGAAAAGAACAAAATTCATCAAAGACAGATACTGTACATTCTTTAAAATCACTTTAAGCATGCAAAGCATGCCTTCCTCACACACACACACACACACAGTAGAGACAAACATACACAGTCTTTGAAGCAGGTGGATTGTTATTCACAGTTCTCATATTCTCAAACCAACAAATCTTTAGTGTTTCTGTTTTCTCACTCAAACCCTATCATTCTTTTCACAATGAAACTACATAGAGTATGCAATGTAATTTATATGGTTATAATGCAGAATTATTTTCCAACAGATCTGAAAATGAACATGTGCAAATTCAATTACTTTTTTCCTTTTGTAAGCGATGTTGCCCTGCAAAGATATTTGTCTGCTAAAATAGAATTGCAGCAAACACCTACACATAACTTTTTTTCCAGCTTTTCATTAACCTGCAAAGCCACACACATGCAGGAAAATATAATTAAATGTTGGATTAATGAATGCACAGTACAAAGACATGCAGTCTGTACTCATACCTTCAGCAGCAACATCATTGCTTTTACTAGCCAACTTGTACTCTGCAATACCCTGGGCCCAGCATCCACGCAGAATAATTAAGTGACTTCCAGCATTTTTGCTCCTCATAATAGCTAATCTAAAGATCATTAGTAACAGTATACGCTTGACTTGTGTTATTTATTAAGCTGTTCTGTTTCCTATTAAAAACTCTTGCTAGAAGGTGATTGATACAGTGGTGCCTCCATGCAAGTGTGTATCCATGGAGGCTTGCTGTTAAAAGACAGTATGTATAATTTCTATCAGTCACTGACAGAAGCTGGTTTTTCCTTTTATGTTGCAATGATCCAGTGTTTCCAGGTCACCACAGAACAAAAAAAACCTTATAGCAGGGATCCCCAATTCCAGTCCTTGAAGGCCGGTTTCCTGCAGGTATTATGAGCTGTCCGGCTGCAACACACCTTGTGACATGTGCAGAGCTTGGTGTCAAGCTCTGCACAAGTTTGCTAATTACCCACTGATTGAAGTCAGGTATGTTGCAGCAAGGGAGCTCCTAATACCTGCAATATGCCGGCCCTTGAGGATCTGGAGTGCCCACCCCTGGATTAGTACATTATTGTTCATACATAGCCTGCCCTTTCAACATAACTCTTTTTTGTTTGTGTTTTTGCACTAGTGGAACAATAGCCTATTACTATTGATCATGCACACATTATTTTTGGAGTGTGCATGTAATTATTCCTTTGCACAGAATAAGGTAATATAAAATAAGATAGTAATAGCTTGGAATTTGAGTTAATAAATTCAAACACTATTGAGGTGTTGTCATAATTTTATAATGTATTTTTTTTTTTTTTTTCCAGAAATCAACGTCCAGAATATGGGTCCAATTGTTTGTCATATAAGGAAAAACAAATCAAAAAGGAATACATGTAAATTACTTTTCAGAAACAAATTCAGCATCTCCTGCTTCTGACTGTAATTTTCGTCTGAAGAAAAGCACTAGTATTCTAATAATTTCACGGCAGTGGAAGGAGACAGCAAGCGAGGATCTACAATAACAGGAGCCATTCTCAAAAGGTAAATGGCCAACCAAATCACCCTGACATTTCACGCTGATACTCTTTCCTTGATCCATAGAGCTGCCTACTGTATGAAAGCCAATGGAGATGGATGGGTCTGCCTGTCCCTGAACAATATAGGATGCAGTCAACCATACAAGTAGTGATAAAAGCCGACGTTATCACCCTCTAGACTTTTCCCCTGGGTGAAGCTTCACAGTGCTGACTTCTTTTTTCCACATATGAGATCACCTCAATATGCTATTGCCGCTCATATCCTCCCAAACCCAAACACTTTTCTCAGAAGTGTAGCCTTGAATGATGATGGCATGAGTGAAATGTCAATGAGGGGAAACTGTTTGTCAATTCCTGAATGCCACATAAAGCAGTCACTTCTATGTTTCACTCCAACTATTTCAGACTGTTTTAGTTTGTTCACAATTTTTTCCTACTGGAAACAAAGTATACATTTAATTCAATTCCATTAACAGTCTATAACAAGATTCCCAATGTCAAATTGGAAAAGGGATGAAAATAAGCCTAGTGTTTAATTTGTAAGAAATTAATCTTCTCTTCAGGTACATCCAGCGCATTAGCATTTTGTTTTAGTTGCTTTAAAGGACTGCACTTGCAACAAATTTCCCATGTTTCTGATCATATTTATAATGTTCAAACCAATCCAGTTTGAGCAACAACTGCTTAGGATGTGATCATATACCAACTAATTCTTTGAATTGTGTTAACAACTTACTTTGCTGAATTAAACTTCTGCTAGAACTTAGTTCATTATGTTATACATATGAAGAAGTCTACACTGTTACAACTCACAATTCTAGTCAAAGTTGTTAATCCTAAACTATTCTTGTATTAACCCTTAGCTTTCTAATTCATCTATGTAATTTGAAAGGTGGCGACTTTATCTCTTTGTTATGTCCTTCACACTCACGGTGCCAGCTGTAACATTTAAACTAAACATAATTTGTCAACAACCTAAGCCTCTAAATGTGAACATAACAAAGGCAGTTAACACATAAAACATAACTCCAATTTATAGGAAACAAACTTAAAAGGTTCATTTCTTGCTGAATTTGTATTCCCCATGAGCCTTTGCGGTCCAGATACGCTGAGTTTTGAAAACGGTCCCGCACTCGTTTTTGTTCATGCAAGCTTTAAAGGCGATAGCTACAACTTTTCTCATCAAATAATAATTTCTAAGAAAAATAATACATCCACAGACCGTCTGGAGGAGTGAAGACTAAAAGTATTGATTTTACCCCCCCAATTTTTTAAATAACAAATAATAGCTTTATCATTTTTGATGGGTTCCATAAATTTTACCACGGCATTACCTTGCCGTTGTCGGGATTCTTTACCGTAAGCATTAGCCCTGGAGTTGCTAGCTCATTGGCTATTTGTAGGATTAGCGTCTTCCTTCCCTTACTTCTCATGAATTTTGAATTTGAGGGTGAGGGTGGCAAAGGGGCTCAAAAGCCCCTGGAGGATGCCACTTTACTCATGGACATGTAAGTTAAAGGTGTCATGACCTTGTGTTTTACATACACAATCTTTCTGAAATTATCTTCAAATGAATTTTTTACTAATAGTTGGGTGGGAGGAAAATTTAATGAGCTCAGTTTGACCTCTTTTTATCCGCAAATTTTTGTTTGTCGTGAGAATACGCATAAGAATTAGACCTGTTTGTAAGCACGTTCACGAGGCAAGCGTCAAAGCCAAAACAAAGTTTTATTAGGACAGACCAAGTGAAGGAAATGATGTCCCAACAGACAAAAATGTGACAAAAACGTAACGGTACGGTTGATAGAGAGAAGTAAAAGGGCTGGACTGTGATGAATATAAGGAGCGGACGTCTGACATGAAGTTACTTAAACAGCAACAACTGTGTTAGCTTTTGTAGCTACATCAGCAGCTTGTCACCGTTCGTCTACCATAGTTTACTGGCCTCTCACACAAAACATAATAAGTTACACAAGCAGCAACACTTACCAACTGAACATCTTCACTGAATAAATATAATCCACTGGTCCTAGGTCGATTAGTCCACTGTTACAGCACTGAAAACTGGTGAATTTCTGCCAAAGCAGCTCAGCACGGTGGAATTTTTTCCCCCTTGTCGTCATCCTCCTTTTCTCTGACAAAGCTGATTATTAATTGCCACTCCGCGGCAGGTAAAAAGCTGATTTCAGGTGATGCTAAAGAGGCTAGCTTAGCAGCTAACAGCCTCTGTGGATCACGTCATCCACAGAGAAAAACCAAAATGGCATACTGTGGAGAGCGCACCCTTGTGGCCCTAATTCTGGTAAGAAGAGAGGGCCCGCACTCAAAGACGAAGCCACTTTCACCTCTGGAGTTTCTGGCGGATTTTAACTGAGGTGCTGACTCCATACACGTTTTATTTAAACAGTGGGATTTCTGTTCATGCTCTTTAAACTGTGTTATGGTTAGCAAATTCTGTAATGTTGCTATGCTAATTGAATAAACGAGTGTCAGTGCACCACATACTGGTGGAGAGGAATTAAACTTGTAGCTACTATTACCTTTAACTTAAGGTAGTGATGTTGAAAGGTTTTCAATGTAGTGAGTCCCTGAGATCCACAGGTGCCGAATAAGTGGGTCCCAGGGAAATTCAATTGGTCCCCAATTTAAAAAATAAATGAATAATAAAACATTTTCTGTTTCTATTCACACACACACACACATATATATATATACACTGCCTGAAGCCAAAACAAAAGTCGCCACCTGGATTTAACTAAGCAAACAGGCGATTATCTTTCAGCTGGCAACAAGTTATTTAACGGACAGGCCCCCGCCCAACTGGTGCAATGACTTGCTTCTCATTTCCTAAACAACCATGTGGAAAGACACATCCGTGGTCTTGAAAAAGATGTTAGTCTGTCTGAGAAGGGTCAAATCATTGGCATCAAGAGGTGAAAATCTAAGGAGATGCAGAAACTACTAAAACTGGGTTCAGAACTGTCCAACGCATTATGAAAAACTGGAAGGATAGTGGACCATCGTCTTCCAGGAAGAAATGTGTCCGGAAAGGCAGATGAAGTGATGCAGCATCATGTCTAGTGCCTACTGTATGAGCCTGTGGGGGGCAGTGTGATGATCTGGGGTTGCTGCAGTTGCTCAGGTCCAGGTTCAGCAACAGTATGAGCTCAGATAATGAGGTCAGCTGATACCTGAATATACTGAATGAGCAGGTTATTCCATCAATGGATGGAATAGCAGCTAATGCTGCCGCAATCAAAGCTAAAGGTGGTCCAATGAAATGTTAAATGTTTGACCTTTTTTTTTTGTTGGCGACTTTTTTTTGGCCGGGTCAGTGTATATATATATATATATATATATATATATATATATATATATATATATATATATATATATATATATATATATATATATATATATATATATTAATTGTTGTGTTTAATTAAACAAAATTTAAAATATGGAAAGTTTATTACAAAACAACTGTTAGTGGCATGACATAAAATTTAAATACCTCTAGGATTAAATTACTGGAGGAGCTCAGCTCTCATGAAGTAGAATTCAATATTTGTCCATCAGGTAGTGGGGGAGTCATAAAGCCAGTTAAAACCAGACTTTCTCTTCCAATTCTTTTCTATTGAAAAAGCATTATTTTAAAGTTCTTTCAAAACAAATCAAGCCTGTGTGGCATGAATTACCATGGCCACTGTGCTCTTGCTGAAATAATCTGTATGCAATAATGTAAATGCTAAACTTTTATCAGAAATGCAAGAGGTTATTCCAACAGATAATATGCAGATCTTATCCAGCTAGGAATCTTCTCTTCACAGTAACTAATTGGGTCATTTTACAATTTCCAACTTTATAAAAATGTGTTTGTTTATTTGGTTTTGGGGAAGAAAGTTATACTGACCCAAGAATAAAAGAAAATAAGAACACTCACCATCATTCAGCCTACTGGAGGCCTTAATAATATCTATCACAACAATTACCGCACTTTGTATTGTTCAATAAGAACATGATTTTACATTGGCTGTAACAATGACAACTGAAAAATGCGCTGTCATGTATGAGGCTCAGCTTTAATTCAGCACGAAACAGACTTAAAGGATCAGAACTGTGAGCACTTTGCATATTAGCTAATTCCAGAAAACCCAAATATGTCAATCTAGTCCCAAAGTAATTTAACAACAAAAAGAAAATTTTAAAAAAGTCAATTAAATGAAATAAGAAACACTAAAAAGAATGTTCAGTGGATACAAATCAACACCCTTTTGAACAATGTTTAATTTATTCCTAAAACTTAATTGAAAAATGGGTGATAGATTTGTTTTCCTCCTTTCAATTACTACATGATGTGTTTGTACTAATAAATGGTGGTTGAAAAAATGGTGTTGAAAAAGGTTTATGTTTTTAGAGCTAACACAACCAGAACTTAGCATCAAGCTAACAATTTAACATGAAAAGGAAGGATTTATGTATCACATGACCCAGTTTTATCAATAATCAATCTTTTATTATTGATTCATCTGAACTGTACCACCAGCAGGAAAGACAACTTACTTTCTTCTGAAAAGGGAAAAAAATACTCCTTACATACATTTCAACCAAGGGTAGAGTCGCAATGTGGGCATTTGCAGCTGTAGTATCACATTGGATGAAGAACTTCTCCAGCTATGGGGATTTGCAGCAGCGCATGGTGCTCCAAGCAAACATTAAACTATAACAGGCCTAATGAGTTCATGAACACTAAACTGGCAGAAGAAGGCGATTTACAACGGCCTTGTAACTGCATACAGTACAGTAAAACTAAACTTAAGGTGAGGCACGCAAAGCTATGCTGCCTTCAAGGAGATCTCGAAAATAACTATTCACCATCAGTATAATGGAGGATAACTACTGAGTCCATGTGGGCTTCATTACAAATCTATGATGACATTTTGAAATAACATCCATGGGTGGGGGAAAAAAGTTTCCCTCTGTAGTAACTGCGATTTTAAACGGGAGTTGTTCACAATGTGTCGTCATGGGGAAATGTGGTGAGTCCCTGGGACGCATGGGTGGTGAGTTTAATGCTTCCTCTCAGAATTTAATGCGCCAGAGATGCAGGACGCGTACCTATCAACATCACTGTTCAGGACAAATTCAATCAAAAACATTGACCTGAAAAACAGTCAAGACCCCTTAAAACCACAAGCTAAACATCTGACAACACATGAACCGAAGTTCTGTGTAAAACTCATAATATTAGCTGGAGTTTAAATTGTTAGCATGAGCACAACAAGCAACAAAGGAGCACAAAATCATCGTGGAACCTCCACCATGTTTTCCTGCAGGCAGAATGTTAATTCCCTTCCTGGCATCGCCATTGCCTTTAAATAAACAGATGCACTGCACTCCTTCAGGATTCTTCTTTTACCTTCTCTATACACAGATTTTACAACCACAGCTTCTCTCTGAGTGTTTTACCAGTCTTGCTCATTCACCTGCAATGGCTTTCTTTCTTTAATGTTGTTCTAATAGCTGCCCCATAAATCCCAGTTTGGATGGTTGTTGTTGCTTTGAGTTTCTTCTTTGGTTCCAGAAAGAATCCATCTGACCATAAAATGTCTTCATAACTGTGTGTGTATTGTTGTGGAATTCTATTTGGGATGCACTCAGACAGCTTTCTTTTCTCCACACGTTTCAGGTGACACAAATTCCAACTGGTTTACATGAAAATAAAGATGCTGGATACGATGAGCCCCTTTTTTATGCAGTAAAACCACCATTTATTAGTACAAACACATCATGTAGTAATTGAAAGGAGGAAAACAAATCTATTACCCATTTTTCAATTAAGTTTTAGGAATAAATTAAACATTGTTCAAAAGGGTGTCGATTTGTATCCACTGAACATTCTTTTTAGTGTTTCTTATTTCATTTAATTGACTTTTTTAAAATTTTCTTTTTGTTGTTAAATTACTTTGGGACTAGACTGAAATATTTTGGTTTTCTGGAATTGGCTAATATGCAAAGTGCTCACAGTTCTGATCCTTTAAGTCTGTTTTGTGCTGATTTAAAGCCGAGCCTCATACATGACAGCGCATCTTTCAGTAGTCATTGTTACAGCCGATTAAAATGAATGGCCAAGCATTAAGTTAGAGTGTTAATATCGTAACTTTCTGGGTTGACTTTCTGCTCTTGACCTGAAGTTTTTGTAATCTTGGTGTCATCTAATTTCCTCACAAAACTTCTTTATTCTTGGGCTTCTACTGTAATTCAAGAGCTTTCCTGGGACAAATAAAAGCTTTCTAACAGTTGTGGTCCCTCCATGATGTGGAGATGATCAAAGGTGAGTGACCAGCAAAGCAGACCCTAACAATTATTATTAGACCCTCTGTCATCAGGATTTGACCATCATTAGAGGCAATCCATTATCTCCAATCAAACCTTCAGATTGCTGCTGATTAGAAGTGAAGCCAGCCAATCAACTGCTCACAGAAATCAAGATGGTCAAGATGTCTTTAGCCTCCCTTACCCTAAAGAGGACAAAGGAGAACGATGGGGAAAAACTCTCTCTTCATTCCCAGTGAAAATACCTCACTGCCAGCAAAAATACTTTTCCTCCAGTATTTTCTATACTAACTGTGTTTCAGAGGAGTGATAACAGCAGTCAGCCGAATATTTATCCTTCAAGCCAGATCTGAGGAAAGAAGCTCAGAAGAGAGAGAGACTCTGAAAGAGCCTGAAAAGGACAGTAACAGCGAAAGCAATTAATGAAAACAAAGCCCCCCAATTCCCAAATGCCTTTGAATCGACCACTCTCCTGATATTTGCCTGCATTTCTATGCTGTGCATGCACTCTGCAGCTGCCATCAAGGCTATAAATATCACTTATCACACTAACTGACTTCTCTCTTGAGAGGCAGTGAAGAGAGAGAGAGAGAAGGAAGGGGACCAAAAATACTGGCACAGGTATGATTGCTTGCCAAGACAAATGGCATCCATCAACTTTGGGTGAGCTCCATATTCATCCACAATTGTAATCCAGCCAAGCAGATATAAGGGAGGGAAGGGAGGAAGATGATGGCTGGTCTGGTTCAGTCATGGGTCATCTGCAAGCCCCCCAACAACACCTGTGAATCTGGTGAAAGAGTCATTTCTACATGAATTTTCTATCACGATCACTTCCAGCTAATAACCAGACCAAATTTTTCTAACTATTCATAAACATCAATTACAACCAGTACCAAAGAAGTAGTTCTATCAGATGTGGAGCTGTAAACCCTGGCAGGGTGTTGTTTTTAACACTTTCAAAAGTTACATTAATATTGATGCTTTTGCTGTGCAGCAGAGGCCTCGCTGTGCTGATCAATGAGAGTGGTGAGCGCCAGAAGCACAGTGGGTGTGCGCAGGCATATCTGGAAATGTGTGAGATTAAAGCTCTGCCCTTAGACACTCAGAGGCCACAAAAGCTTGGACACACATATCTTGTGCATTGTGCATCGTTCTCTATTCTGAGGGTCAGAAGATTAACCACAGCTGCAGAGTGGTGCTCAGTGGCGCTTCCCTCTGTGTGTACACAATCTGCCTGCAGACGTCTCCATGCCCTACCCATCATGGCACAGCAGGACCTGGCAACACTGCTGGGTCCTGAAGGTAGGCAAACCACTGCATGAATCCACCCATAAACCATGCTTTAAATCTAGCCTTCGGATCACAGGATGCCATCTGTGTGAGTACTGCCTCCAACTTTTCTGTAGCTGCACCACTTTTGTTCCAGTAAATATCTTCAGAACTACAGTAGTTGTCTTTCTCTGTAGATTGACTACATCCCACGCATGAATTAATCTCTGCTCATTCTGGCATTTTGAGGTCATGAGTTGGTCTGTAGCATAAGCAAAGCAAGGGAGAAATATTACTGAATGGCAAACAAGTTAAACTACAACTTATTCATGATTTCCCACGAGGTTATGAATGATCCAACCCAACATGACTTTGAACAAATATAAAAAATATATATATATATAAGATGGTTCCAAGATTGCTAAGAGACATTAACTAACTTGTGTATATCAATGCAAATGCCAAAAGAGACATTTCAAAATTGAGACTAGAAAAAGTGACACAAATATGCATAAAGAAAAAATGACGAAAACAGAAGCCAATGCTAGATATAGGAGAACATTTCAGGTCCCACTAGTTATTCCACTGTTATTGCTGGGTTTTGACTGCTTTTTTTTATATAACTTTATACACTTAGCCAAAATCTGTCTTTTTCATGGCTGTTATTACTTCTAAACCCTCTGCAGAAGTCACATCTGGAGTAATAGAAAAAAAGGAGTCAGTGCTGTGGAGGTATTGCACTGTGATTTAACTGGGCTGAGGTTACCTCTGGGCACTGAATGAACCATAGTGCATTCATTCCCTTCGCCTGGAAGAGCCACTATGAACTTCAGAGGGTGTTTAAGCAGCCTTTGGGGTTAACCTCAGAGGAAGGTGAGAGTATGTTGTTGACCAAATCCAATAGAGATCAATACAGCTTAGTGATAGAGCTGAAGCAAGCAGTGAACTATTCTCCTTTCTTGTTTGTGGCCAGGCCAACACATCTACACTAAAACAATGAAGGGATTTTTCAGTTTTTTTTTTTTTAAATGTATATGGATACAATGGTTACTTTTTATTTGCATCCCTGTCCCGGCCCAGGCTTTAATGTTTGTGTCCAATTGTCTTTCTGAATTTTATCAAAATCTGTAAAAGCAGAAGCCATTTTAGGCAATTTTGAAGTCTTGGGTTTGGCAATCATGAGCACCATGTTGGTGTTTTTGAAAACAGATGTGACAATATTTGGATTAAGGGTGGAACTGGAGATTATAAATAGAGATGCACCGATCCAGTTTTTATCCAATCCAATAGACCTTTTTCACACTTCCTTGTTTTTTGACCGGAAATACGGTTGAGGATCTTTGCTTCCGACAACAGCTGGAAAGTCAAGTCACTGCAGCGCACCAGGCTGTTTTTCTTTTGCTCTGAAGCAGTCCAACATCCATTTCCAGGACTTTTCAACATCCATCAATGATAGACATTAATAGGTACGGAAAAACTGAAGCGTCATAAAACGCTGAGTCATTTTGACACGACAGCCGTGAGCACAGACTGGTATACTGAATGTGACTGCATCAATCCCTGCTGTAAACATTTGATACGGTCAGAGAGCAAAAATAAAATAAAAAAAATAAAATGATGTCCTTAACTCTTGCCTCAGTCCTGAGTTACTGTTTTCATCTATCAGTGTTAAAGCAGAAGAAAAGAGCAGCCACGTGCAGAGGGGGGTGTGGAGGGTGCTCGAGCACCTGCCCCTTTACCCCTTGATGCCCAAAGTGCCATTTTGTCTCCTTCTTCTTTTTTTTATTTTATTTTTGAGTGTCTTGTTGAGTTAAAGTTTGTTGGTGATGCCAAAAACAATAAATAAAAGGAAATAATAATCTTAGATAACATTACGTTTGGTCACATGATCCAAACGTCACTGCCCTGACTCGACCTAGATACGCCCAGACGCGCCCTGGCCTGCCCTGCAGCTCAAAAGGGTAGTGTAGGAACCAAGGGAGGGAATTATCAGCTGATGCTTCAGTGAGGAGGTTTTGCAAAGTGCTGCTCTGTATTCCTGCAAGATAACTGACAAAGTGAAGTGAGCATTCTTTTTGTGCGTCCTCTGACTCGCTGGACATAAGATATAGCTGCTAGTTAACCAAATGCACAGCGTGCTGAGCGGAAAAGTTTGTCAGGAGGCTCCTTTTTAGGATTAAAAAAAAAAAAAAAGCCTTTTCAAGATCCCAGAGCTAAAAGTGCCCAAGTCACTCTTTTGTTTGTCCCAAGCTGTCTGCTTCATGCATGTATAGTATCAGTAGGCTACCAATGCTAGAGTAAAAGTGACTGTGTTACATTTTGTGACAATATAGAAAGAGATTTGTATCATTTTGACATTTAAATTTGTGATTTCTATATTTGTACGAGTAAACTCAGAATATCAAGATCAGCCTTATATTTAAAGCTCTTCTTGGCAAAGTAAATCTGTTCAACACAATAAAGCAGCCAGATCATCATTCTACCATGCTGGATAGGACAAGTAAAATAAATACATTGATAAATAAATAATGATAATAATAATGAAAGTGTCACTTTTTTTTTTTTCATTTTTTTCCTATGATGTTATTAAAACTGGAAAGCAAGGACTACAGAAGGAGAAACCACAGGCTAACAGTCCAGTGCTTAATGGTGATCTAGTTAAAATAATATATTATCTTCCTATGTCCTAAATTACACAGCTTGGATTATGTTTTTTGTAATTTATCTGTACCTCCACCCTCCTTTATACCTGTCCCCCATTAAGTTCCCCTTTTAGTTACAGATGATCAACTTGTTCTGCTCAGTTTAAACAGTCAGTCTTGACTGCAGCCTCACTCAGCAGGAGTCTCCTACAAACAATCATGTCAGATCACTCTAAGCTATTTTTTAATGACAGCTATCACCTAAACACTTGTGTAAGCGGCTGAATTACATTTAAAGCTTGATATATTAACAAACTCCCTCTCTTTAAGATCCCGGGAGCAGCTCGACACGTGCAGATGACAAAACGATGCATCAGTTGGTCACATGATCGAAACAATGCAGGTCAAACTTCTGGTTCTTAAGATCGTTTAGGCAGAATTGAGTAAAAAGACTCAAATGTAATATCCGGAGTAGAAACATGATCCATTTTTGATGTTTGACTGAAGTCTGGCCCTCACAAGAGACAAGATTCTCAACCATTACGTACTTCCGTTTTTTGTGAAAAAGGTCTATACCGATACCTGGTCTGAATGTATTGGGCGATACCCAATACCAATCAGATGAACTGTATACTTTGCCATGTGAGTGTAGGTATCAGGCTTGACATAAACAT
This sequence comes from Atherinomorus stipes, assembly GCA_023101725.1. NCBI lineage: Eukaryota > Metazoa > Chordata > Actinopteri > Atheriniformes > Atherinidae > Atherinomorus > Atherinomorus stipes. Next base: position 1,152,333 of record JALJCO010004862.1, read on the forward strand.
TTTGCCTTGTTAAAAAATGTAACAAATTAACACATATAAATGTACTTATTTTTATTTATCAACCAAATAAAGTGTAGATTTACTATGATATTCAAAAAAAATCAAAAATAAATTACTGGATTGGATTGCTGAATCTGCCTCATTAGTCAATATCGGAGCCAGTATTCGACCCAGGTATCAGACCAGTGCAATCCACCCTCCATCCATCCATCCACCCATTCATCCATTGTCTATACCCACTTAAGTCAGTCTAGATAAAATGAATAAATAAACAGTACCTTGTTGAAGAGCACAGCCTTTAATCTTGCACATGCTCATTCGCCTGGCTGCTGCCAGTGTTGTGTATTCTGCCACCATTAGCACATTGAGATAACACTGACGACTGCTGCTAAAAGGTGGATAACAGGTGCCTCTCAACCCCCAACTCAGACCCCACATAAGACAAAGAAAGGAAAAGTTTCTTCTTGTGTCATGAAAAGAGCCTAACTGGAGTCTGACCAATGGTAGAGTAAGACAGGAGTCAACATTGGCGCAGCTTTCTAACTATAGATGGAGGGAGTTCCAATCTGCTGTTGGAATAAAACAGGACACGCAGTTGGCTGTCATCTTGCCAAAAAGATAGATGTGATATGTATGACCAAAATAAGAATATTATATAGTCATATTTGACGATACAGATACATGATATTGCAATGCTAAGTTTTTGCAATGCTAAGTTTTTAGCATGTAAATGAAGCAATATGATAGCCATACAACTGTTCCTGGGGAATATATACACTCTGGCCACTTGTTACATTCTTGATTCAGTAATCCCATAAGACAATCCTGGTCTCAGCCTGTGAATTTGAATATTTGAACTACAAGCCGATGGTAGCCTGTTGTTACCGTTAGCATACAATTTGTCAGTTTATTCAATGATCAAACCGTGAACAACTTGCAGATTTATAACTTTATTACCTCAGTGGACATTGTGCCTCAGACTGAGTGCAGTGTGGGTTAATTTATGACTAGTGCAGTGGTAGCGGCTCATGCTTGTGCACTTCCTCTTGTCATCAGAAGGGGCGTGCTTCTGGAAAAAAGCTGAAACTTGCGCTACACTTCTTTAAAACATTAACACAATTGTAAGCATCAGTATATTCTAGCGTCAGTTCTCCTCTATTACTGATACGCAGCCAAAACATCATTTGTTGTTAAATAATTTCAATGTTTGTAACTAGAGGTTCAAAATAAAGGTCCATGGATGCCTCTTTTGGCAGCATTAATTAATATAAAAAGCCACAGGACAGGTTTCATCTGAAAAAACATCCATTACCTCATGAGAGCTATGCAACATTAGGTTTTTTAGTTATTGCTCAAGCTTAGTGAGTCAATGCTCTGAGACATGCTGTTCAGCTTTCACACTGTGAAAATTGAGGAATTTCATAGTATTTAATGTAAAGACTTTTCTCAAATCCTCTTTTAAAAAGTGGACAGTTTGGACAGAAACAAAGATTAAATGGTTCAATATCTATATTTCTTAGGAAAACAATAAAAAGCCATAACAGAGACAGCAGGCTCCATTCCATACTAATGCTCACAGGTTACAGCTTTTGTAGTGAGGCCAGAAAGCTTAATGAATAACAAGTATGAAGTCAGCCATGATCCGAATGAAGACGTGTCTCCTAATCCTTGATAAGACTCGCTTTGTTAAAATAAAACTTCTTTTTCTCTTAAATGCAAATAATGGAAGATGACAAATGTGATTCCATTATGTTGTACAGCTTAGTGAACCATATCTTCTTTCTGAAGTCATCTTCAGAAATTATGACTATATTGAAATATTATGTGTCTTAGTCCCGCGGAGACTGGAGACTGGTTGACTGGTTGACAACTGCTTAATTCTTTTCCCCATCTAAATAACAATGAGGTGTACTTTTAATGATACAAGAATCCAATTACATTTCCCAAAGTATTTATAGTTAATATGCTAAATGAATGGGGATAACAATTAGGAGAGCACAGCAGGCATTAATTAGCGTCATACATGAGCAAAAAGAACTTTGAATTTGTAGAGAGGCAATGTTATTACTTCACGTTTGTACAAGAGTGGTAAAAATAATTGACTTCAAATGCATCCTGGTGGTGAAAATCTAATCAGCTTCCCCAATGCAGGACGGAGGAATCTTTCATTTATTCTGTTGTGTCACACTGAATGAAAGGTAAACATAAACTTGAAATGGTTAACAGCAAATTAATCCAATGTCAAAACCAGTACTGAACACAATAATGCCTGCTTGTTAATCAAAATACTAGTCAATAAAATGTATATAAATAATTGTCAGCACAATCTTTTGGGACTCATTTATCTGTGGAAACATCACTTTTTTCAGTATAACATTAAATTATACTGTTTACCTGAACCCATGAAATTAAGATCTATACAAGCTAAAAGTTGCAAATCTTTTTAAATTTCTGAAGAAATTTGTTCTAAAATCAAACGCCAGTTCAACAAATGACACAAATTTCATATCTGACCATTTAGTTATTATTGAACATAAGAGATGTGAGCATGGAAAAGGTCTTGAGTGACTGAATCGATCCACTGATGCATCAGAAACTAACAGCATGTGTTCGGTTACCTGCTTTCCAGCTTGGAGGACTTTCAGTTCAGTGTGTTTAGGGGTGGGCGGTATAAACCATATATGGTAGAAATGATATCAATTTGGCCAATTTTAGAGATTTAGACCAGTCTACCCAGTAGTGCATGTTAATGATGACAATATCCAAATTTCTAAACTGAAGCTGCATTACCGCCTCTAACAGGTCATGGGGTTAGAGAGATGCTGCTGTCAAACATCTAATGTGCACATGAATGCAACGGGGAGAGGCGAGACATACAGGCAGGTAAACTTTGAGACCACCTGACGAGCTGCATGTGGAGTCCTGAGAGAGGAAAGGTAGCGACCCTGTGTTAATTAAGTTAAATAAAGAACTGCAGGTGGATGCTATCGCTACCATAGGCTGATGAAGTTACTGGTAGACGTAGGCGCTGATTTCGGAGCTCCCATGGAGATACCGAGCACCCACGTGGGTTTGATATATATGTATCAATATGTTAGGGCATTCACCAAAAAGTTGACTTGTCAACTAGTCCACAATTAACTTGAGTCAACTCACACCTGGACAACTCAAAAGTCGTCCCCCCACCCCTTCTGCTGTGTGTGCCTGCATGGGGGGTGTATGCGCTGAATGAAAATCTAGTGTCTTGGTTTATTCTTCTTGGTTAATGTAGCCCACATCCTGCATATAAGCAATAATCACTACATTTGTAAAAGCAAGGGACGGCACATGGCCCAGTTAACCGGTCATTTTCAAAAACTGCAGCAGCACCCTCAGAGTCCAGCCATTACACTTGTGTGCGATCTGCGCCCTCAAAACCACTGAGCAAAAAGAGCTGCAAACTCACTTCAAGTCAGAAGGCCTGACAGAGTCCATCCCCATCCAGCCACCTGCGTCAGCTGCTGCTCAACGAGACAGACCCACCCCAAACGCCTGCTACTGTAACGGTTTTAGGTTATTTTTAACCCACAATAAAATAGCCAAACCTTTAGGGGTTTTTTTGTCTACAATTTATGCAAGCGGACGTGCCTATTCTTGTGTTTGGGGGTTCATTTTATTTAGAAAAGGAAGAAAGAGAGAGAGGGAGAGAGAGAGAGAGAGAGGACTTTATTGTATGTTCGTCTCAGACATATATAAGCCACATTATCTTTAATACAAGTCGCTTTTGGATGTTTTCAAGAGAAACAGATAACTGATGTCTTTCATACAAGTTGCTGAAGTTGGACAGCAGTGTGTCAGTGTTTTTTTTCCCCATATGCCTGGCTGCCCCTCTCCCCCACGCCAGTGTGATAACGTCATAGAAGGAGGCATCGACTCGACTTCGGCTTTTACTGTCAACTAGTCGAACTGAAAGATCGTACCGCAATTTAGATTTGAGGCTATATCGCCCAACCCCAAGTCTGTTACACACCACAGTTTCTGAAGTGATATGAAAAGTTTGAGCGCCCCTGAAGATTTCCATTACTTTTGTTTATAATTTCTCATGATTAGATGCAGCAGTCTATGAACTTCAAAGCTTGATAAGCTCACCAAGCCAATTCTGTGTTCCTATTAGTGCTAAGTAGTTACAGGTATTCAAACCAACAAAATGACACAGATGCCCAAATTTTTATCATCCATTTTCTTTTCATGCATATTGCTCATCTTTTGATGGTCCAATAAACCAATTCTCAATTGAAATATCACTGTGTCCATCACTGGTTTGATAGATCAAAATGAAGCTGCTGATCTAAACACCCAATGATTTATAAGTGAAAATAATGGAAATTCTTAAGGGTGCCCAGACCGTGCTGGACGATATGGAAAAAAGCCCAGACTTCAGAATGTTGGAGGTTACCTTTACATGAACTTCTCACTTCAGCTCCTTCAGAGTATTCATATTGTTTTAGAATGGACGGGTCTTTGAAGCAACCTCAGCCTTTTGATTTCATCCTCTTGCTGCATGACCCATCTTCAGTTGAGATGATCTGACATCTTGACACTTTTCCTGCAACTCAGGATTTTCTGTTTCATCAGTGATGGCGAACTGTTGTGGCTGAGATGCAGTGAAGTTGGACCATCATCTTTCACAGCAGGATGTAATGGTGGTTTATGTTTTTCTTTCTTTCATCACACAAAATGCTTTGCATTCAAAATGCTAAGTTACATTTTTGTCACAGCTGTCAACAGATAATTCCTCCAACAACTTTCTGGCTTGTCTGTGTGATTTCTTCTTTTTTCTTTTTTTGGTGGGGATGGGGGCAAACTACAGAGGGTAAGCAATGTTGTTTTTGTAAAAAAAGTGGCTTTGTCCTTGCAGCTCCATTGTGAACAGGGCTGCTGCTGAGTGTTTCTTTGGTGGTGGACTGGACTCTTTGTTGAGAACAATGTCAGAAAGGCCTGCTGTTGCTCAGAGGTTATTGTGGGCTACTCTGTGAAGTGATTTTTTATAGCTGACCACTCCTAAAAAGGAAAACTGTCTTTTTCAATCTCTTTTTTTTATTTGTAAACATTTGTAGATGATGTTGTGAGATTTTTCAGCCTGAAAAGCATCAAAATCTCATTTTTGTTTTCATCCAGCATCTATAATTGAATAACATTTTCTCTTTTGTTTTTAATAAAACAGGACACTTATGGATAAATAAAAAACACTTAATAATAAGAACATAATAAAAAGTTAATTAATAATTGATAATTAATCATTAATTAATCATTATTTAATAATTAATAATAAGAACACTTACACTTCTGGGATAAATCAAGTATTTTTCATATCATTTCAACTCATTATTAAGTCAGATCATTGATTAAAAACAACTTCCAGCAACCTGACTCCAAACTCTGGTTTTAATTATATTGCCAATGCCAGATAACGGAATAAGGGAATGTTTGTTTAATGGTTTTATGGCCAACTATGATATTTTTGACACATTATGGAGTTGGGTTATTTTCACAACTTGAAAATCTAATGATACAAGATGAAGACAGCAGAGATTTTTACTCTACAGAAGTGAAAACAACAGATTTGTTCATATTTTATAGAAATCAAAAAAACCAAAAGACACATCAGGAGAGAGAAAAAGACACTAGACATAGTAAACTATGTAACAGACTGTAGTTATGTGTCCCACTTTTGTCTGTTAACAGACTGGTATATCTCTGCAAAGGACATGACACAGGTGTGCATTTCTTTTCTAATCAGTTCAAACATCCGTCTTTGTACATGTGTACTGTCTCTGCGCATGTGTACTATCGGATGCAATCAAAGGAAAGTATCTGTAGGTATGAATGACTACTCTCGACAAAGACAGAGATTAGAAGACTTTAAAAGAGTAAGGTGCATTATCCCCATGTTTCTTGGATTATCTGTAGTGACATATACTGTATGTATTATTAACCTAAATGTGCCAGGATATAGGAGGGCAGGCGGGGTTCTACCCCTAGTTTACCCGGTAACAGTAAAAGGCACTAACCATTCAAAAGAATACTCCTACGTTCAAGAAACCAGGACACATGATGACTTGGAGCCATCAAGACAGGAACTGCCACATAAACATGATTAAAAGCTCAGACAAAATAGATATAAGCAAGTATTTTTGGAGTAGTCTTGAACTTTTAAAGGGACATTGTGTAAGTTCTCCTGTTATCTATTAACAAAAATTGGTTATTTCGTTCAAAGTGTTTTTCCATTAATCAGTAATCACTCCCATCAACAAGCTGAAGCGCTCCTGTCAGCTCTGAATTTGCTGTTCGTATCATTCATACGAACATCTGCGTTGTCATCATACAGTTGTGCTTGAATATTAAAGAAAAGGCTAAATTCACAGTAGCAATTCAAATAACACAAAACTGAAAAAAGTAATAATAATAAAAATGTACTAATTTATGATTTAGAAAAAAATGTTAATTTTCAATTTTTGTTTAAAAAAAAATAAATAAATGAATAAATAAAACAAAAAAAACTGTCCCAGACAAATTAGAGGTCCTTGGCCATGAACAATGGATTAAAATACCTGTCAACAAGTGTAGAAGTCTTATTCAACATTACAGAAAACATCTGATTGCAATGATTGCCTTATTCATTCATTCATGTATTTGTTTATTTGTTAATTTCAGAAATTTGAAAAGAAAACTGCTCAACAATACTTAAACACCAAATGTAGCCATGACATTCATGGTCATGATAAGTGGACCTATAAAACATGAGCGCTGGTATTTTGAACAATATATATATTTGTGTGTATATATATAGCAGATAGTAAATTCAAGTAGTTAGCTTGCCTTTGTTTCTGTGATTGTTTAGAGAAAGCAGGACATGGTTAATTATTCCAACCCTTGTCTTCTTTTAACCTTAAGAGAAATGTGTTGTCATCTCCCCCCACTCAGACTGACAGTGGAATTATCACTTTGCATGCTGGGAGACAGCTCATTCTAATGCGTCAAAACAAGCACACGAGCCGCAGCCACCACCGTCTGAAATCCAACTACGTGCTGCTCCTGCTTAGTTTGGCAAGTAGCAATTTCAACACAAAGCTCTCCTTCCATTTCCCCCTCTTTCTTCTCACTGATGTCCTTAACCAATGACACCCTAATTCATTCGCTGCCCTATTTCCATGGGCCTGAGCTTTCATTGCTGATGCATTAAGGGTGAAGAGCCTTTTTTTTTTCCAGGTCCCGGCTGTCGTACATACACCTGGGAGTCTGCTCCACTGTAACACACGCTATTTGCACAAATTGCTCCATTTGTGTTTGAATATGACAAGCATTTCCGAAATATGACTGGAGACTGTATCTATTCCCTGATGAAGCAGCAGAGCTGTGAGGGATATTTTATACTTAAGTAAGATTGCCTCCTCATCTCCTCTTTGTCATTAGCTGCAGGAAATTTTGAAGCATTTCATGCTTGACAAACTACGAAAAAAAAAAAAAAAGTCTGGCTGCTGATTTGAGACAGCGATTTCTAAATGGATTTCCACTCTTGTGTTAGTGACAGGAAAAAAAAAACTTCTAAATGAGAATGAAGAGCTCTTAAATCGATGATTCATGCCCTTCTAGTGTCAGCGCTAAACATAAGATGATAAACACTGGATGTATGAACAAACTAAGTACATTATAGTGTTGTATGTGTAGTTAAAACCTGATCAAAAAGTGTATTGAGTAGAATTAATACAAAAATAATGTGATAAGCATTTTATTTATTCTGCAGTTTGTGAACAAAAAATAACTGATTGTGATTAGTTGAAAAGAGAAAGAGTTCAATCAATGTTTTCTTTTTTCAGGAACAGTACCAGTATTTTGATCAAAAATAAAGAGATGTTACAAAAAAGTCGAATAATGTAGAAGGCGCAACAGAGAGCAGTAGGTGCAATGGAAGAAGACTGGACTGTTAAATTCCATCTAAACCCAAGAAAAATGGTGCAAAAACAGCTACAGGACCTACTTTAGATATCAACAAGAATTACAAGACACAACTCAATTCACAACTTACTTGAAAAAAAAAGGAGGATCTAAGTGCATCTGTACAGAGAGAGTGTGCTACAGCAGAAACCATTTACAAGTTCAAAGCATAAGACAGCTACGATTAAATTTGCAAGAGAACATGCACAGGAAGATAGCAGCTTGTGGAGTTAAAATTCAAACTGCATGCTTCTGCTAGTGAAAAGTTTGTATGGGGAAAGTAGGATGAAAAATACATTAAGACTACAATTAAGCCAAGGTTATGAATAAGGGGTAGGATCATGATGCTGACAAAGTACCACTTGATAAAATTCTAAAATTATTAAATGTGAAACCTAACAAAGAAAAAAATCAACCAAAACAGATTCAAGTAAGAGACCCTTGAGAAACATTTTAATACTTTTAAGAGTACAAACTAAACGGTGGTTAGAAAAATGTAATGTTATGGCTGAGAGCTTTTTTTTTTCCCTTTTTATCATTCCTGTGTAAACAACATGACATGGAGTTTCTGTAGCTACTTCTCACTATGCGGTGAGGGGAAATCAAGCAGAACATGTAGCGGAGATGCCAAGCAATTGAAATTCTCATGGACTGTCCCAGTGGCTGTGTGGGAAATGTGTTAACAATTGATTGGCGAGCAAATTGCACAAGTCTCCATCAAAATAGCATATATCAAGGAGGTCCTCTTTCCCTCTTTCCAGACTGTACTGCATAAGCCTAACCCCTTCAGCCAATTAATTAACAAGAACGGCCATGGATACTGATTCAGGAATGGAGCAACCATCAGTCACCTCTTCCAAATGACATCAAGCTGTTTACTAAATGCAATCAAGATACTGACTTACTGATCCTCACCAGGGTAGAACATCAGATGTTGAGGAGAGCTAGGTACCTTTGAACACCACAGGGAAGTGGCAATCATGAAGAGGGAAGATGCAACCGTCAAATATCGGCAATCAGTGAGGCAAGTCGTGAAAAGTCCACTCAGGGGCAAGAACAAGGCCTGAGCAATCAACAGCCATGCTCTGCCATTGATCAGTTGGGATGAAAAGCTGGCCAAAGGAAGAAATTTAACCCATAGAGGTAAAAACATGAAAGCTGCTCATGATAAGAGGGTTCCACCCCAAATCCAGAGGCCTGGAGGTTATAGGGGCAAAGAGCAAAGAGGACTGGTAAGCATCAGAGCCACTATCCAAGATAAAACATCCAAGCTCCATGAATACATCAGGACAATGGCACCAAGGGATGAAGCCCTTAAATACCTCAGGCAGTAGAAACTGGAAAAGAAGGAGATGGAAGAACCATTATGGGAGGAAACACCTCCCAGCATGGGGCGTACCACTGATAGATAGCTGAAGTGGCAGGTATGAACAAGTCCTACCAATGGCTAGTCTTATCTTGATAAGTCTTTTGGTTAGGGGTGGCTCGGCCATTCCTTAGTTATGCTGCCTTTAGGCTGCTGAGGGATATCCCATGATGCACTGGGCTCTTCCTTTCCCTCTCATCTCTCAGCATTTTTATTCCCTTGTATATACTTGTGACAGTATTGCCATCAGTAACTTGTATTTCTCCTCTCTCAGCAGGTCTCACTGGAAAAAAGTTGCAGTGCCTGTTAGTCTCTCTCTCTGTCCTCTCCATCCTAACCAGTTGAGGCAGATGGCCTCCCTCCCTGAGCCGGGTTCTACCAGAGTTTTTTCTTCCCTAAAAAAGGGAGTTTTTTTTTCCTTTACAATGTTGCCCACCGCTCCATGCTTGCTCAGGATGGGGGACTCAATCAAAGTCAAGATTCAATGCAGTCTGTTTCCTTAGCTAGACTTTTATAAATTGGCTCAAACTGATTTGTCTGTGAAGAGTCCTGAGATGACATTGTTGCTAACTGGTCCTGTACAAATTAACCTAAATTGAATTGATATAGTTAACATGGATAAGCAGCAGAGGAAAGCCATTGTGATTGATGTATCCCAAATTATGGCAATATTTGGAAAAAAAGAAGAGAAACTAGAAAAATATGAAGGGCTCAAGTAAAAACTGGAGAAAGCTTGGAAGGTGAAAGCAACAGTAGTGTCCGTGGTCATCAGAGCAATGGGAAGTTGTTTGTTCTAATTGTTTCATTTTTGCATAAAGGCCATGTTGCTTTACTTTGGAAACTGGAAATACTCAGTTAACTGTCTTGATCACCCAGCTGTAGAAATAAAAATTTATGTTAATGAATGTCACGATATCCTGTTTTCATCTAACGTTTGTTAATTTAACAAACTAACACATCACCCAGAAATATATTTCAATCCTTGTAGGAGCAAGGACACTTGCTCACTGTAAATCACACACTGGAATTGCTGAAAAAATACAATAAGACTGATTAATAATCCGTCAGGGTTGTCAACATGGTGATGCTTTACAGCAAGCAACTGTTACAATAAATGCAGAAAAAATATACATCAGAATGAGAATAAATTTCAGGATCAAAATCAAATCAAATCCTTTCAAGTAGATGAATAATAACAAGGCCTCTCCGGCTAAATGGGATGAGACTTGGAACTAAAGGGAAACTTGGAAATGATTATTAAATAAATGAATTTCTTTTCAGGGTTGAGAAGGAGTGAGCCATCTACTACTTGGAAGGTTGTTGGTGATTTTGTAATTTGGGGAAGCAACCTCCAGATTGACAAGTGATTAGTCATCAAATGTATTTTCTTCAGGCGCTCAACTATGTAGTTTGACTAGTCCTATACAAAGGTTTATCTGCCCTGTAAAATCTGCAATCACAGAATCGCGGATGGAATCACAGAATTAGACATTAAAAACGGAATTCATTATAAACATGGAATGTCACAGAAATGAGCGACAATTTCCAAAAATGTGTTTTCCTCTTAATATAAAAAAGAAAGCCGTGCTCCCTGAGGAAGCACTGCAGGGCGGCTTCACCAGTTTTCCTCCTGGCTCCTGATCATTTAGCCAGACCGACCTGCATACCACGTGCTTAAGTTTTCTTTGGTCATTTTTATTTATTTGTTGTGCATTTACTGGTGAGTTAAAATATATGAACGTCTCGTCATCCATGATGTCACAGTTTTAAATGAGATCTCTCAGCTGATGGCTTGGTGCCGTAGGTTAAGATGTAATGCTGATGTTTCAGAGTAGCCTGGTACACCAGCCTGACCAGCTCCATGTATGAGATACACGGCGAGGCTCTCTCCATTGGAAAGTGAGTTCCACTCCGGTAAAAAATAAATTGACCAGACCAATTAGGGCTGCAACGATTACTCGAGTAATTCGATTCATAAAATTGCTCGAGGCAAATTAATTGCCTCGACGATTCATTAAATTCGCTCTTTGTATTTTGCGCATCCCAGGCAGAACGCTAACGCAAGTGACGTTCCGCCCGGACTGGTATTTCTGTTAAACATAACAGTTAGCTTTATGCTGATAACGTAACTAAAGTTGAGGGAGTACAAACTGTATGGGACCCTACAAACTGGACCAAAAGAGAGAGGAAACACAGTACCCTCTCCGCGGTTCGATAAGCACGTGATCCATGACACAGAAATAATAAAAGTCCTTTATTGTTTGTATGATCTGTAGATTTGGTTGCGCCTGGTCAGTAAAGGCAGTTCAGAGCGGCTCCGTCTGCTCTGCGCTCTGTGTGCTGCGCGGCCTCCGGAACTTAAGACGACCTTTTTAATCGATGGTTTAGTCCACGCCGGGGACCCTGCAGCGCGAGCCAGAAGCACGCTATCGCAGCTCTCGTCTAAATATGGACGTCAAGGCTGTTTTTGACAGAGCAGCTTCCAGAATCAGCTCTCATTAGTTCAGTTAGGGGAAATCGGATATGGGAGTAGCAGAAAGCATCCGGTGACTTTCAAAATAAAAGCCCCAGCAGGTTTAAAGTCGCTGAACTACATCAAATGTTACATTACCAGTGATACCAGGTTAAAAGTCTATCAGAGGGTCTCAGCTTTTTTTTTAAATTTACATAACAATAAATAAATATTTTTTTAAACAGCTGGGAGTCGGTTCAGCAGGTGCTGATCATCTTTTCTTGTTAATACATTTAAACTGCAAGTGCTGTGGACTTGAATATGTATTTAGGTCCTCTAATGAATGGCCAATTTTTTTCATTTCAGTAAAGCTCAGAATTAAATGTGCAGATGTGGAAGCAACAATGGAGTTTTTGGCAGAGAAGCGGGGGATGGGGTGGGCATCAGCAGCGTGTTTAGGACAAACCTGCACTCTAGACTCTTAAAGCTAGAAATTCTCGCTCTTACAATCAATTTAAGTAGTGAAATTTAAATAACTTGCAAAATGTTCAATTTATGCGATTACTCGATTACAAAAATAATCGATAGCTGCAGCCCTTGGACCAGTCATAGCACGGGAGGCGTGACTTTACAGCACATCTTTTTCAGTGACTCAGTTCTCTAACAATAAACAGTCAGAATGGCGGCCACAGAGGAGCGACTGTATAACGATGCCCTTTTGATGTCTTACGTAAGCTGCACATGTCCTTAAAACCGCAAAAACTCGCTGCTCTGAGGACTTTCCTCTTACAAAAAGACGTTTGCATCACTTCCTTGTTTCTCTGATTGGTTCTCTCTGGTTCAATTAGTCGTTAGTCCCGCCTTTTGTCTTGAGTTTCAGTCTCGAAAGGAGGGAACCCAGACTGACTTGCCGTGTATCTCATACATGGCGATAGTGAGGCTGGTGTACCAGGCTAGTTTCAGAAGTAAAACGTGATCCAGAGTCTGCGCAAAGTGTTTTATTTTCAAAATCGGCTGGATCAACTTTTCATCACCTTACTTACTTACTTCCATCCACTCTGGAAGGACGCAGTTTCAAAGCAGCAAAATAGAGGACGGAGCAGTTTCCCCACAGTTATTATGTCTGGTGACCTAACCTGGACATATGTGTCTTACGATCTATGGTGTCGACCACCATCTGTGAATTAATTTTATTCTGGATTATAAATTTCTTACTATTGGCATTTTTTGTTTAAACTAATGCCAAGTTTTTGTCTTAAATATGTTTAAAGTGTGAAAGTATTCAAGTTTTTCAATCATAACTGATAAACTGGCTGTATCTAATTGTTTCATACACTGTATTGGTGTTAGATTTGAGTAAAATAATAAAACCGGCATTCTCAAAAATTAAAAACAGAAAAACACAGAAAATGGGAAAAATTTTAATAGAATTTTAGAAAAAATAAAACAGATTTGACAGTGCTCTAGTGCAAAGGCAGAGTTAGGGCTGGGTGATACACCGAAAATTTACCAACACAAACAATTACAGCATTAACTGACATCAATTTTCCCATGTCGGTATATTCAGTGTTTTGATAAAATGAAAAGTATTTTTTCCCTGTTTTGGCTGTTTATAGGTCGGCTGTGCTCATGCCGCTTTGAGACACTGAGCTACATGTACCATCTATTGCCACGTGACACCACCCCATCCTGTCTGTAACAAGTTATCATCTATCGATCGTTACTGAGGTGAACTGCTCAATCTATCGTGACACTGATTTTAGGCCATATCGCCCAGCTCGAGGCAGAGTCTCCGTTCATCACTGAATATCACTTTCAGTATTCCTCAGTTCATAACTGCACCTCTGAAATGATGCTCAGCATTTGGGATTTCTGAATGCAAATCTTTTCCCCTTAATCCAGTTACATTCACTCCTGTTTCTGGCAATTTCTTTTTTCAATTATTTCTTGAACATTTTATGCTTTCAAGGTATATTGGTTTGGATTTTCCATCTTGCCTCATTGACATCTCACCAGGTGAATCTGTACGTTCCTTTATTTAAATTCCTCCTATTTTGTTTGTTTTTGTTCCAAATTTCAGGTGCAGCTTACTGAGAACAACCAACATCTTTCACCACAGTCAAGACTGACCTTGAAATTTAGATTTTTTTTTTTTTTTCATCCATATTTGTTTCAGAAATGCAAGTTACAAAGTGATTTCATCATTTCTTCTTCTCCAACTTGAAGTGAAGAGAAAAAAAAAAGCATTCATTATAACAATTTTATTAAAACCTCTGAGGTCCATTTCTGGAAGAAAAACCATCCATTGACTCTGTAAAACAGGGTCAGAGCCACACTGCTTCTCTGTTTGATAAGCCTCTCTTCGTAATGACTGAGATTATAAAAGTGTTAGCATCTGTTTAGTGATGCTGGCAGCATCCAATGAATGATTGATTGGTGACTTTTGATCAGTCTTCAATTCTGTTACAACACATGACATTATTGAATTCAATAGACATGACTGTAGTCAGTTTTTTGGACACCAGCTCCTTCCTGGGGAGGGAGAAAGAAACTAATCAAGAGTTTGCTACTAATTCACCTGCTTCTCTTCACTGTCTGTGGTTGTATTTCTGAACCATTTCATATTAAAATTTATTGAATCATACAAAATTCAGTAATTAATTCAAAACAAAGCGGCAATTATTTTTGCAAACAAACAATCCACTTGTCTTGCCACCGGTGCCATGGACTTGTTTTTGATCAACACCCAAGATAGGATTCTCATCAATCTCAAAGCATTTTTAATAGCCTGCAGGCCTCATAACATGTTTTAAAAATAGATTTGTGTACGCAAAATGGCAATCATCAGACAATGTTGCGAGTCTGTGAGGTTATTTCTGGAGACTGCGTGAAATATGGGTATAGAGTAGTGTGCTGAGATCACAGTGTCTGTGACAGCAGCCGCAGTACTTTTATGTGCCGTCTAGTCGCTGACAGAAATGGAGTGGATGTGGACAAAGAGCCTCAGAGAAATCTCAAATTGCATATTGAATTCTAAAATCATGTCCTCAAAGGTGTAATCTTGGCCGGCTTTCTCACTCATGCTGCCAAAACCTGGACAATGCAAACTGCTTGTCAAATTTGGGAAAACTCTAAAAGAAAAAGAATCGCCTCATTAAAATGTTTTTCAAATTCTATTCAAGTCATTTTGATGTCGTTTGAGCTCACTTTCTCCTGGCAAAGCGCACTGATGTGATCGCCACTTTGATTCTTTCCACACTTACTCCTGTTAATGTTGTGTCATCTCTTTTGTCTATGCCCCAAGCGTTTAGTCGTGCACTTAGTGCCACTTGAGCATTCTTCTTTGAATCTGGCAAATCCTCATTTGAAGCCATAGAAACCAACTCTGATGCCAATACCATGGGAGTAAGACTGCATCTGCTGTTTCTGTTAATCATTCTTTAACACTACATAACAGAGATGGAGTTGAACGGGTCATAATCTTGGCTTGCTTTCTCGTGATTGAGGCCATTTCTACACTCACAGCAGAACTGTAACACTTTCTCAGCCCTTCCTTTTGTATTCCGAGGACCTCATCACTCATTCGAAAGTAAATACTCCAGGATGACATTGACTGCATTCCCTGTCAGCATGCAATTACTGTGCCTGTTGAATCAGGATGATGATACTAAAGGACACATTGTGCATATCTCACAAACTCCTATGCTTTGTCTTTCTTTTTGAAGTCATTTTTGTTTTGTTTTTCCTGTTATCCACTGATTCTGCTGTTTTCCAGCTGTCTTTATTTATACTGCTGCCAAAAATATCGCATTTTGTTATGCCAAAATAATATATCATGTACCTCAAGATTGCAGGTCACGCTGCCTCATGAGCTTTGAGGTGGAATTTGTAAACAGTGGTGTGACAAAATGACAGCTTCCAGTTCGTGCTTTGAAATTGTTTAGACATGTAGAAACCCTCATTAGTAGCAGTTATTATGCCATTTCTCAAACAAAGAAGTACAATCACTGATGCAGTTTTCTAAATTTAGACTCGTTGATTTCAGTGTGTCATTTTCATCATGTCTATGACCTGAGATGATTCAGGGATCAATAAGAGATTTAAGGGGGCTGAACACCCAGAGAGCTGCCCCGCGAGGCAAGATAACTTTTACTGTTTTTTATAGTTGAACACAATTTCATTCCCACATTTGTGAAAGATCAGCAAAACACTATTTAGAAAAGTCTGTGACTAATTATCGAGACAGAAGCTGTGATAGAAGCTGATTTCCAGCGTACTAGTGCCTTTCTCCTCCTTATTTGCAGTTTCTGATCATTTCCAAGCCTTAGATATTAGTTCTTTTCATCCAATGTCCAGAAACAAAGTTATTACTAGTGCTATTTAAAAATCAAAATTTAGCTTTATCTCGACGAGAGAAGCTTATTTTGGGCATGCAGGTGTTTTGTCTAAGTGGTGAACCACATCCATCAAAACCCCATTTATCCTCCTTATTTATGGAAATTCTGACATTTAGAATATTTATAAAAAAAAAAACAAAGTTACACTCTCACTGCTGCTATTTGAAATTTGGGATAGGGGCAGGATCAAACCATTTTTTGAGGGGTGGGGGTTGTATTTTTGTTGTGAAAATATGACATTTCAATAAATTACATTTTGTATATATATTTTTCAAGTTAGTAAAAAAAAAGACCATACAGGTAAATTTAAAGAAGAACATGTCTCTTAAATTTTAGGCGCTTCAGCACCCCCAAAATGGGCTAAAAAAATGGGCGATGTATCCTTCATGGCCTCACCTATCTCAGAATTCATTCCACACAAGATTTTTTTTAACAAGATTTTTTTTTTTTTTTTTTTATTTCAGAATGTACAAACTGTCATGAAGGGAGTAACAGGGACGAGCATCATACAATACTGTACACAGTTACAGCGCATCAAGAACAAAACCCCTGGAAAGTTTGAACAATAGACACACAAAGGGGTTTAAATAAGATAAAGGAAAATAAGATATTTTGCATACAATATACAAAAAATTATAGTTACAAAGCAACATAAAATCAAAGTTAATCATCAGTGTCATGCCTGGGCTTTCAAAGAATGGAGGGAAACATTAAATCAGAACACACATTTCTTCACAGATCTTTTTTCCAATTGTACTTGACACTTTTTTTTAAAAAAAAGAGAAATGTCGTAAAGATTAATTTATAAAACAGCCAAAGGTAGGTATTTCACTGCGCATAAGATGGGAGAGAATAAACAACGGAGCTACAAGTGTAATATTTTTACATATTTGTGGATTTTGAAGCATTAAATGAAGTGTTTCTCTGGAAAATTCAAAATTATGCGGACTAGCTTAAAAAGAGTTTTTGCCTCAGAAAATGCATTTCTTTGACATTATTCAGGTGTTACGAAGCAGTTAATGGGGTGTTAACATTCAAGTAACGACAGATAAATGAAAAGGAATAAAATGCCTGGTTAAAATTTTGTTTTTACAGTGTAGTTGAAGGAATAAGCGGAAAGAAAGCCATCACTAAACAGCTGTGGAGACTGCAGTTGCTATACAACAGGACTGGAGCACAATGGGAAACTCTCGTTTGCTAGGCTGTTCCATTTCAGCAGCCTACCATTTCGGGGGGCTGCTTCGGAGTGCGCGGGCTACGTTGCACCCTCCATAACCTAAGTACAGTGGTCTGCGCACTTCAAACGTTGTTTGTTTGATTTTTTTATCATTTCAAACTGGATTACAGTATACCTCCTGTCATGTGAGTCACACTGCAGTTACTGAACCTGCAGCATGTAAGTGGCACATTAATGTTCACATTGAATACCAAAAAAACACACCTTCCTGGGAGAAATATGACATTATAATGAAAAATTCCAACCTTTCCAAATGACATTCCAACATCCATATGGCACTAGGTATCATGGGACAGTTTAATGTGGATAAAAATCATATCAGTTTTATTCTGTGGCTTTCACAGCACCAAGATCTCAACCCAGAGGAACACTTACGGAGCATTTCTGACTGACCTGTCAAACATACTCTCCACTGTCACAAAAACACCAAATGAGGGGAAAATGGTCTCCCATCCCTCCAACTGAACTCCAGCCACTTGTAGAATAATACATAATCATCCCGAGGCTATTTTTCTGACACTTTTCTACAGTTTTATGCACTTTTTGTGGGCTTTTCCTTTAATTTGTAACATATTTGTCGACACAGCCATAGATATAGATATACAGGCACAGAGGCAGAAACAGAAGAAAGGAGCTACAGGAAAAGATACTGTAGAGCTGAGCACAGAGGCATATAATCTGAATTCAAAAGCAATCATTTTTGTTCTCAGCCCATAAAGCCGTCTGTGGTTGATGTGTAAGGCAGTAAAAATCAAGAGGATGAAGGTAACGAACAGATCTGAAGGGGTTTGCAGTGATGCTACTCACCCAGCAGCTGCTGCATCATTCAGCGTTTGACCTACAAATCTCAGTCTAATGTAAAGCAAGCTGGTGTGCAGATTATTATGTTAATTTAAATACATAAAATAATTACAAAAGTCATTCTCTTTTGGGCTATCAAAATACTATTATGAAACAGATACCAAATGGTAAATCAAAGATTTTTTGGTAAACATTTTAGTGCTTAAATGATTAATTTATAAATTGAAAAAAGCAAGTTGTGCAAAACCAATATCAGAGAGGAATGGGCTCTAAAAAAACAGACTCACTGAATAATAAATCACTTAATTAAGCAATCATTCATCGCCAATTAATATACTCATTAGTTGCATGAGATTTGTAGGGTCAAGAGAGAGAGCCAATGAACTGCTCTGTAACTCAAACAGTTCTCTTCATTAAAATATAAGTACATATTAGGGCTGGTCAATGCGTGAATTCATCAGTTAATTAATGCTGTTAATTATTCTAATGCATGTCAACTCAGTTTGAATTTTTTTTCCAGTCCATTGCTCACTGGCTCTAAACACAGTAACCTCATACAGACGCTCAGCTTGCTGGAGATGCTTCTGGTCCCCCAGCCAGGAGGGGTTCTCGACGGATGAACAAGTCGCCACAGAGCAGAGACAATGCGGAGAGTTTGCAATGACCAGAGCACAACCCCTAAAGCCGCCTCACCCCCACCTGTTGGTCCAGCTTACAACAACGTTTTCTTCGTCTAATGAAAACAAATGAGCGACAGTGCGTTTATAAAAATGGAGAGCAGTTTTCTACATGCCACAGATGAAAAAACAGAAAGAAAGAAGGAAAAAAGAGCAGAAAAGAGAGTGAGACAGTGGTAAGTAGGCTAGTTCAGATGTTACTGGGATGTGAATCCCCACCTAGGAGGCCAATTCGATACGCATCTCGATACGCTGCCAGCGATACGATGCATTCACGATACAGTGAAGCCCCCTGCCGATACGATGCGATTCACCAATGATTTGACAACGGTTTGACTTTATACAAAGCGATTTGATTCAATGCGATTCGATTGAATACGATTCTGCGATTCAAAACTATTCAACACAAAACTAATAATTTACAAGTCTCCATCTGGTTTCTAAGCCTCATTACAATTATTTTACCTTCTCCCTTTGAAGGATGTTTTTAATACTTATGTTTTTGTTTTCAATCAATCAAACCAATAAATCCATCTTAAACTGATGCAATTCACTCTGGTACAGACAGAGATGCTGTCAGGAAGTGTCAGTATTGTTGAAGAAAAAAATGAGATAATTTTCTCACCAGTAGTGCTTCTGCTCACCTCATATTTATGGTCATTGATAGAATCATCTGAGGAAGATGTGGGGGGAACATCTACACCATGCCGCCCATCTTGCCATGTTCTTCACGCTGTTGACGTCTTTTATAGCAGCGGGACATTGTTTTCAAACCACGGATGTCTTGTCAAGTTTTCCATCTTCCAAGTATCGCCAAACTTTTGACTTGTGTGTCCTCAGAGATGCTAAATATGTCCTTGTCACCTGCTGTCTCATATACGGATTTGCTGTTTACTTGCTGCAGCTGTGCCACCCGGCTCATCACTTAAAAGATAGTGATGGTACGTTCAAGGCGCCTTGAAAATATGTGTGACGAGGAGACAAACTCTGTAATAATCGGTGAAACCATGGGTTTTTACCGATTCAGACACACCAAGAAGGATACGTTGCGCAATTAGCCGCCAGTTGTATCTGATGTACACTGAAGCTACCAGTGCAGTCGCATCTCACATGTCTGTGTCGGAATAACGATTCAAATCGATGAATCTCTACATCCCTAATATTACAGAAGCTAATTTAGCCCAGAGCTAGGGATGGGCGATACCAAAATTTTTCATGTCGATATGATACCAGTAGTTTATGGCACTTTTTCAGTGATACCAATATTGGTACCGATAGTTTTTGTCCTTTAAAAGAAAATCATATGATTGTACATTTTGCATTAATATCTTGACTGTAAGAGCAATATTAGATGTAAGCAAAACATGAGAACAGAAGTACTGGAAAGAAATGCTTTGAAAACAATAGTAAATTATAGTGATGATAAAATTAAACAAAAATAGATTAAAAACGTCTTTCAATTATCAAATAACCTAACATATACAAGCAAAAATGATCAAATTTATTGATGTGGAAAATGTTAAAATATAAAATGTAATAGTAATATCACAAATTTACCAAATCATAATGTACAATAACCTGCATTAAACCACCGAAAGACAAAACATCATCATCATCACAAACAGTAGCAGCATCATCATGACATCTGATAGGCTGCCACCATCATGTGACACAGAAGCTAGAATCTGGCTGCTTTCACCATTTCATTGCCTAAAACTCTCAGAAGTAGAAACAGATTGCATGTTTTGTATCTGTACAGTGGTATCACGATACTCAAAAAATATCGATTCCAATATTTTGTCTAGCTGGTATTGAAGTATCGACTCCAAGGTATCGATATGCCCATCCCTACTCAGAGCTGCTCAGACTGTCCCGTTGAACTCCAGGTGTCACCAAACTGAAAAATCCCCCAGATAACTTGGATGAAACTCTTCCTTTATTTATCAAATAAAAGCTGCATTCAATCACAAAGTTAAAGAATTTATAGGTAAGCTACATATCTGAACAATGTATCACTGAAGGTGCATGGATGGAAGTTATTGTGTATTTTTTTTAAAGATTTATCTTACCTTCCAACCTAGAAGATCTGAGATTTTAATCCTGCTTCATTGGTTCACCTGGTGGTGACACTGTTTCCTCTGTTTAGCTGAACAGCAGCTTCACAAACTTTTGAAATTCATCCTGCCAACTTATTCTTACCTTTTCATTAGTAAATCTGAAAGTTTCACCCTTCTTAGTCATAAAACTTAATTTTAAGATTAGTTTTATGGAGTGGATTTTTATCCTGAACCATTCAGTGCTTTGGAAACTTAAAAGCTGGATTTAGGAGTCAGTGTAAAGATTTTAGGATTGGAGTTCTATGATCCAGGATCCTGATCTCAGTGAGGACCTGATCAGTGATGTTCAGGACTTACTGCAGCTGTCTGATGGACTTCAGGGAGACCTGTGAGGACAGCATGACAGTAGTCTAGTCTACTAAAGAAAAATCCAGGAATCCTGCTGAGACATCAGTCCCAAATCATTTAGATGTTCTCTAAGTGATGAAAGTCTGACTCCACAACTGTCTTTTTGGCTTGGTTGTTTTTAACTTGTAAATAAAGGTTGCTGCTTTTTCTTCATATAGGTCCTATAAAATACTCCTATATAATAGGAGTATTTTTAAAGTATAAGGACATCTCATGCATAACGATGCAATTAATCATGATTGATCCACATTTCATGCAATTGTGATTAAAAAATGTAATCGCTGCCCAGCAGCATTACCACAGTTAAAAGTAGGCCAGAGTTTTGGGTGAAAATTTGACTTGTTAAAACATGAGGCATTTAATTTGCTCTTGCTTTAAAAATACGCAAATACTTGTCACACCGGCCATGTTGTTATATGCCCTATTATAATTCAGGGATACATCTCAGCCTCATTCAAAAAAAGCTGGAAGGAACAGATCTGATAATGCTCTTAGGATTGCTTGTGTCTGCTGATTCTCCCAATACGTCTCTCTCTATAAAATGTGTCCGTTTCCAGTGCGTCTTTCTGCACCTTGAAAAGTGTGTGTTGGTATGTGCGTCCGAATCTGCGCACTGCTGCGGCTTGTCCCAGTCAGATTAAAGTGCCACCGTCAGTCCCTCTTACTCCCTGGAGAGGCTGAATGCCCTCCTTAAGCCCTTCATAGCTATCTGCTGGCATGCTCAACATGAAGTCAGCGCTGTCACCACAAACCTCTTTTGTCTTTGACTTTCACACTTCCTGCTAATAATTATGATGGTGTGAAACTTTGCCTGCCTGTGAATTGGATCAGCCCAACCTGATCAAATTTAATTTCAGGCGATGATATTTGTGAGGTATATGGTAAGAACTTCACCTGAAGATATTCTAATTTAGTATTCACACCTCAAAAAGATGGGTTGGATTTAGCTAAGCCTGTTTCATTTTAGTATTTTGATTAAGTCCCTGATGACTCAATGAACTTTTCACATGGTCATTTTTATTGCTTTACAGGTAAATGAAATCATATTTCACAGAGATTTATGAGATAGGGACTTACAACTTAGAGCAGGAATTGTAATTTTTGGATTTTATAGTTATCCATGATGAGGCTGGGATAGATGTATGCATGCAATAGTATCATAAAACCGTATTTACAGTCGTTCTTAAAATTATTCATACCCTTCCAATAAATAAGAGAAAAGCAGCCATCAGTGAGATAAGCTGAAATTGTAAAGTAGCCTAATATTAGAGCCTACATAAAAAAAAAAGAAAGAAAATCGTTACATTGATTTTGAATTGTGTGGAAATATCAAACAAACAAACAAACAAACAAGCGTGATGGGGCTCCTGAACTAAAATTTTGTTGAGCAAAATTTTGCAATTGTGTTTTCCGTAATGTTCAGACTTGTGCACTTCTTTATAGCGATTTTGAGAGATGTTCATGAGCAAGGTGCTCTACTTAGTCTGTGACAGTTTTGTTTGTTTTTAAAATGTATTATTCTCAACTACAATTCAAAAGCAATATTTTGTTTCATTGAATTAAAATTTAGTAAATTCTTATCTTTTAGTACTCTTTTTGAGTTTCTTGTTATTCGAATGAATATTGTGAATTTGTCTTTGTCTTTAAAGGAGAACTCAGTAACTTTTTTACCTCAATAAATGATTTTCTGAATCCCTTTGGGGCTAAACAAAGTGTTTACGGAGCTATTCAATGTTTCTCCCCCTCCCGCCAGGGTCTCTGGCCTGCGAGCAGCACTTGCAAGTCTGCCTGAGCCGACCCGAGCAGAACTTCCGACAACACCAGGTGGTGTGAACTCAGATCCCCTATTACTAGGGTTGGAAAAAAAAAAATTAAAAAAATAAAAAATAATAATATTTTAATATGAAAATATATATAAAAAAATAAAAAAATTTAATAAAATAATAAAAAAAAAAAAAAAAAAAAAAAAAAAAAAAAAAAAAAATGAAAAAAAAAAAAAAAAAACAAAAAATAAAATATAAATAAAAAAAATAAAAACAAAAAAAAAAAAAAAAAAAAAAAAATAATAAAATTATTTTTTTATTTTTCTCCTCTAAACCCCTTTTTCAAAAATAAAAAAAAAAAAGCTTCACACCACCTAAAAAACGGCTCCTGGCTCTCAAAACCAACTCTTAGCTGAACCAGAGTGATTCACGTAGCTTGCGCTGCCTGGGCGCTGGGTGAAGCATCACTGATTCAGGCTCAATAATCGACTTGTCACATCGAAAAGGTAAATAAAAGTTCGTATTCTTACCTGCTACCCGCCTAAAAAAGAGAAAAAAAAAAAACAAGGGATATATTCCCGAAAAACGGGGGGAAAATATCCCGCTGGGGGGGAGAAAAGACTATTCTTTAAAGAGGGGGGGAAGAGGAGCTGATAAGAAAAAAGGAAAAAAAAAAAAAAAAGAAAAGAAAAGAAAAAAAAATAAAGAAGGAAAAAAAAAAAAGAGGAGAGAAGGGGGAGGGGGTGTGGGGGGGGGGGGGGGGGGGGGGATTAATTAGGGAAGGGAAGGGAGGGGGGGGGGAGAGTGAGGTGGAGAATTTGGGTTTAAAATAAAAGTAAAGTTCCTCCCCCCTTCCTTCTGGAAAGAAAAAAATTCAAACCAACAGACCGTCCCCTCCTCGGGGGGAGGGGGGCGTCGCTCTTCAGCCTTTCCAGCCTCAAAAATATCATCCAAAGCTTGGAAGGGGGGAAGAGAGAAGAAAAAAAAAAATTAAGTTTTCTAATGTACAAGATCGGAAGCTATGACCGTAGAGTGGATGCTTTCCTCTCTGTGTCGGTGGTTCTCTTTTTTTTTTTTTTTTTGAGTTTTGGGGGGCTGGGGGTGGTGTCAAAAAAAAAAATCAAAAAAAAAAAAAAAAAAAAAGAAAAAAAAAAAAAAAAAAACTGACTAAAGGACGACTGTATATCTCATAATTACGTATGCTCATATTAAAGTATTTACATTAGGGAAAGCAGAAGTACCCCGAAATCCCAGAAATTGCTTCTATTACGAAATTATAACATTTTTGGATTAATACAGTTAATGAAGAAGAAAATATGTTTAACATGTCTTGGATTTGGAAATCAATACAATCCCGCTGTTTTGGGATAATATAGATCATCTTTCATCTGGTGGCCCCCACAACCCAAAAAAAACACTAGGAACTGAGTATGAAAAATAATATTTTATAGTTTTTTGATATTTTAACCTTCATTTTTTTCTGTCTCTGCAGCCGGTTTGGTTTGGTTGAGTGTTTGACCCAGAGATCAATTATTTTGTTTGTTCTTATAGAAGTTACTTCAGGACAGCATGCAAGCTTGTGTGTTAGGTATAGAGCTTTTTTTCAGCTAAGTTATAACAGTACAGGTAAGCAGGAAAAATGGTCATTTTCAATTAGCAATGTATTCAATGATCACTAATAATTGATCAAAAAAAAAAAAGTTTAATTAAATCCTTTTAAAACCTCCCAAAATGTGAAACCCTGAGAGAAATCATTGACAGAAATATAGCTCTTACAGAAATAATTACTTGAAGAATCTGGATAATTGCAAACATGCAAGAAGTATCAGCAAAGACGACTATTTAGTTAAGGCATTTATTTTCAAATGAACCAATATTAATGAGTTTCTTGTGAGTAGTAAGTGACAAATTGACACAGAAGCGGCAGATGAAAACATGTTTGTACTTATCAGAATAATGCAAAGGTTTCTGAAGGGGTGCAGTTTGTTTACAAATGAAGTTCATTTTAATTAAATCAGAAAATCAGAGTGGTTTCAGGGCCTATGTTTAGAATCCTTTTTTTTTTTTTCCTTAGTAAAATTCATCTACTACTGGTGACTTCGTGCCTGTTGTGGCTTTTCTAAACCTGAATCACATTTACATCAGCAGCTGCCATAGAAAAGTTTCCTGCTGTTGAATATATCATCCATTAGCTCACAACAGCATCCATCAACATCACCAGCTGTCTTTATCACATCACTATGAATTTCCTCCACTTTCTGCTTGACAGACCATTAATAATTGCTTATAGTAAAGATTTATGTCAAGTTTTCCATTCCATGTGCCCTAGATTTGCAATATGGCGGATAAATGTCTGCAGTAAGAACACAGGAGGAATTTTAAACACTACAAGGAAATCAAATTAAACATTTACATGAATATGTGGCATCTAAGACCACAAATTTCTCTGTTCTCCCTTTACAGTTGTGTTTACATACCACTGAACACAGAAAGACATTTACATCCAGTGAAATAAGTTGGAATTGAAAAAAAGTAATAATGAATAAGAATTGTATGAACATCATGACGTTAATTTTGAATTGTGGTTCAACAGAAATATCAAAAACAAAAAAAAAAAAAAAAAAAAAAAAAAAAGGATGGGGTTAGAAAAATTCTGAGCAACACTTTGAGGCAATCGCTGCAATCAGGTGTTTTCTGGAATGTTCAGTCAGACTTCTCCACTTGTTGACAGGTTTATTTTAATCCACTGTTCATGAGCAAGGGACTTCAATTTGTCTGGGACAGGTTTGTTTGTTTATATTTATTATTATTATTATTTCTTTAAACAAAAACTCTAAATCAATATTTTATTATAATTTATAATTTAGTAAATTTTTGTTTATTATTACTTTTTTCAGTTTCTTATTTGAATTACTGTTGTAAATTTAGCCTTTTTTTGTGTAAACTTTCAAGCACAGCTGTTTCTATAGGGTTCCTACATGTTTTAACAAGTACAATGGTAAATGGACTGTACTTATATAGCACTTTTCCAGTTGTACTGACCACTCAAAGCACTTTACACTACATGTTGATCCCCTGACCCTCTGGTTGAAAGATAACTGCTCTTCCACCTGAGTTACAGCCGCCCATAAGACTTTTAAGACCTTTTTAAGACTACTTAGAACAGAGTTTTAATGCCTATCTCATGGCCACACTGGCGAGATCCCTCTACATTTGTAAAGATTGTGTCAAAAAAGAAAGATTGAACAACAACTTTTGGCCCTACCAACATTATCATTGGTACCCGGTTTGAAATTTTCTCTGAAAAGGTTAAGATGTTTGCGCAAGCTTGCAAACCTCAAGCTAACTGTTGATGGCTGTGCAAAGACCTGCCCTGATCTCTTCCTGATTGGCCAATATAAAGGCTCTGTCAAGATTTATTGGTTGGGAAAAACATGTGGCTTGCTCTTTTTGTTTGTTTGTTTGTCTTTGTTTTGTTTTGTTTTTTGTGCTATTGATTGTCAAAGTGACATGTGAAATTTAAGGACTTTTTAAGGTATTTAATGCAGATTTGTAAATTAAGAGACTTTTTAAGACCCCGCAGGAGCCATGTCTCTACCTCTACATGCCTGCCTTGTGCTGTCAGTTGTTCCTGCAACAGTTGCTTTGAGGATGACTGACAGTAAAAGTGTGAATCAAAAAAAGTTGCTTATTGTCAGATACAGTATACTAAATTTGTTGGTCATGGACATATAAAGGTGGAAAAGATCAGATCAGTCCCAGGGAGAAATGCATCCCTGAATTCAAGGAAAAAAATCAGATATATGGAAAAGAAATGACGTTTTCTTCAATATATGTACAGTTTTCATCCTCTTCTCATCATTCACGATTAGGTCAAGTTTACTTTTTGCTCATTTATTTCTCTTCGCCACAAATAATCAGTGACAGAAACAAGGGGGGTGTATGCAAATATGACTGTAAGTCAGAGCACAGTAAACATGAGACTCTGTACTTATCTGGCTGAATGACTCAGCAAGGAGATGACTTTGGATCCATTTTATTTTCCTTTTCCACCCCTCCTTCAACCCTGCTTCACAAGGCTGCCTCCACTCTTCCCGTCTCCTCCCAGCTTCCTCCCAAGTCATTTGCTGCTTATTAGAGAGTCTTTCTGCAACCTTGTCCCATCTAATTCTCACCCAATTACAATCTAAATGAACCACAGGACTGCTTAACTTGCTTTGCCTCTTGCCATTGTTTAATTTGTGACGGTAACAAACTCTGATTAAGCCTCTGCAAAGGTCCATAAATTAAGCACTCATGACCAAATTAATCACCATTCCGTTGGAAGATAAATGGGCAATATTCAATTTTTCCATACGGATCCTGCTGAAGAGAATAACACGCTGTGAAAAGAATATTCAGTGACAATTAATGCATACTCTCCAAGCACTCATATTCTGACCAGCCAGCCAACGTTTGCACCGAGGTAGGTAATACAGGGGCATGGAGCCTCCAGAGGTAAAACTGGGCCAATTTGATTAATGTCATCATTTCAACGTGAGGCTTGTAGACACATAACAGCTTTGCCAAAAAAAAAGGAGGGGATAGAAAAGGAAACTTGGAAAAAAACAAAGTAAATATAGAAGAATACTGTTTTGAAGAGAAAGAAAAAAGTTTAGGATGAAAACAAAAGGAAAGAAACCTAAAAAATAAATAAATAAACTGACATCTTGGGGAAAAAAAAAGATAAGCAACCTGGTAATGACAGTAAAAACAGACAGTCCCAGAGAGCTCTGCTGATTATCATCCAAGGAAAAGGAGCAAAACAAGAAAAGGAAACACAATAGCAACAGTCTATTTTAGTGTACAAACAGGCAGCGGATAATTAGTCTCAGGAGGGAAATCAGTGTGAGGAAAAAGCTAAAAAATACTAAAGAGCCCATCCTCAAATGGCAGGGCAGACATGCTACCAGGCTGTCAGAGATTCCCCCAACATCCTTCACTGAAATACTACAACTCCAGCAAATGCAGCAGGAGCCACAGTACAGAAAATGTTCATTATAGATGTCTTCACGTAGCTTACATTACTGCATTGATGGCTGTGTGACAAGTTAAGTTTTGTCCTTACAGCTAAGGCTGTGGGAGACATAAGAAAAGTGCAAGCGCTTTGCAAAAAAAAAAAGCAAAGCTATTTAAAAAGAGATTGAAAATACGCGGGGTTAGAAAAAGCAACTGCAGAAGCTCAAAATATCTGCACTGGTAACTTAAAAACATCTCAATGCGAAACACCATCTGAACTCTGTTAACAAGCTTTTCAACTAATTAAATTAAATTAAACCTCCATCTGTTTCTCATCATCACTAAAATGATCTGTTCTCTGTAATTACAAGACATAAATATATACAGTAGGTACCAGAGAATTGTAATTATTCTGAAAGCAAACTTGGTCTGCTTTTGTGCTGTTCGCCTCTTTACGCTAAGAACTAAAACAATGCAATTACCAAATATAAAGCAACAACTTCCATGTTGTTCCGCAGACGTCTTGATGCCTTCACAGATAACTGCTAAATGGTGAATCCTACTCAGGTAATGTAGCACATAAGAAGCTCAGACTGAAGCTATTAAGCGACAGGTATTAGAGTGATACTGCACTGCATCTTTCCGGCTGTAAATATTATTCTCCTTGATAACAGCACCTTGCATCAGCTGTGCTGCAGAGCAATTTACCGAGCCTTATCCTGCTGTCCATACTGATAGCGTCAAGACGAACACAAAGAGGAAGGGAAATACAAATATTCCTGAAGTGGCAAAAACATTAATGCATACTATTCAGTATGGACGGAGGATGTGTGGAATCGTGAATCACTGCATCAGAAGCATGCAGCAGCATGCAGTCTCGCCTTAATAACTGTTGTTTAGATGCCAGTTCTCTCTGCTTTTTGCACAATCTTCTTTACATACAGTCAATGTTTTTACTTTCAGTGTTTGATTGTTATTGCTCATGTTTTTCAGAAATGTTAGATTATTTAGTGTGTTTGGACATTTTGCTTTTTGCTGCTTTCTGGTTTGACAGTCTTTTTCTCAAAAGATCAATAAATTATCTAGTTGTGTATTCACTCATCTCGCTATCCATATAATAATCCTAAGTATGACTGATATGATAGTATACAGATACATTTATGCCAACAAAAGCGTTCATATTGATACTACGCAAACATGTAGAGAAAACGTTTCTTAACACAGAGCCACCCATCCCAGCTAGAGCTGCCAGCTTAGTCGATTAATCGTGATTATGTTGACTATCCAACTACTGTAATTTTATAATCAACTAATCAATATTGTTTTTAAGCTTTGTTTTTCCTCTCAAAATTGCCGCTGTACCTTCCACTACCTTGTCTGCTTTTCTGTCCTTGACGCACGTCATAGTTGGAGCTATCGGCGTCAGCTTCTCTTGAATTGTTTCCTGACATACTGTAAATAAATGCACACACTTCCAGTGAAAACTCTGGACACATTTTTCTATTAGATTGAGTGAGAAAGTGTCCAAACTTTTGACTGGTATTGTAAATATCCTACAATTTTCATATGACCTGATTTGTCCACTAATTGCCAAATAATCGGTGACTAGTCAAGTATCAAAATAATCATTTGTGGCGAGGGATGCACCGATCCGATCTTCAGATCGGGATCGGGCTCCAAGAAATCCTAGATCGGGGATCAGTAAAAGTGAGCCGATGGTCCGATCCGTAGATGCAGATCTATTCAGTGTATTTCAAGGCTGCGCGCTTTGAGTGACATCACGAGTTACCGACGCAGCACGTGGAGGCTGTTGTGTTTGTTTACAAAGGCCAGAGTCACAACTGCTAGCTGCTAGCTGGCTCCTTCTGTCGCTGCCATCGCTGCTCAAAGAAGAGTCCTACGGCGGTTTGGTTTCCCACGTTTCGCAGGTAAAAGTTACAAGGGTGCCAACAGGTCGCAGGAAAAGAAGAAAAAACTGTTAAATCTTTTTGGACATGACAAGTTTTACACTGAGGCTATCCACCGATATCCAGTGCAGTGTGTGGGAGAGAAGCAGAGAAGAACAGTTTCTCTTTTCTTTCTTTCTTTCTAAATCCAATCCGCTGTTTGGGAACAACCTCCATGTTAAAACTCTGATGAAGCATTTGTTTATTCAGCTGCTTTTGTCGTGGATTTTTCATTTCTATTTTTGTAGGAGTTTTCAACCATTTTAAAAAGATGATTTGCTGTTTTGAATATAGCTAGTGGAGATATTTTTCCTCAATTTCAGCTCCTTTATTAGGCCATTCATTTTAAACTGGATTCTAAATTCCTAATTGCACTGACTGAAACATTTTCAAGAATTTTTGTTCCTGTTTATTTTGACTTGTTTGACTGAGGAGGTCAGGCTGTTGTTGTTTTCCCCTCAGTATCAGCATGTTATTATTTTACATTTATCTTCACTGAATGAACCAGGGGAAGTTTTGTTATATTTTCACATATGTGAGCTGCTTAAAGAACGTTAAAGCTTATTTAAGATTGCTGTATGTAAGTAAGTTTTATTTTTATAGCGCCTTTCACAGAAAAGGGAACGTCACAAGGTGCTGCACAAAGGAAATAATTAAAAAATGTGTGCACAGTTTTTAAATGAGTGATTCAGTACATTTATCTGTTTATAAGTATTAGATTCAAATCTTTTTTAAAGCCAAGTCTGATGTTGCCTTGCACAAAGAAAGATCCCAGTCCGCTTCCACACGAGACATGCCGTCAATCAATACCATGCTGTGTTTTTTCCTCCTTTTTCTGAATCGGTATCGGATCGGTATTGGCAGATATGAAACATCAAATATCGGTATCGGATTGGTGCCCAAAAAAAGCAGATTGGTGCATCCCTTTTTGTCGCAGCACAATCCCAGCTAATAAAGGGAGTTATGACAACATTTAAAGGATAGTAAAGAGAAATTAACCCTTTTATGTAAATGTTACTTTCAAAAGAAGAAATAACTAAGTGTGTGCAGTTATATTTCTTTCAGTTGTCCAATTATTTACACCTGTGTTTTACCATCAGTAAACCTCTCATGTCTTTATTTTCAATAAGCCTATTTATCTGTGATGACAGTGTTCTTCCTGTTGCATCTTATTTTGGTGGGTTTGCCTGTGTGGTTCCTTCTGTGCTTGTTTCCGGCCGGCTATTTCTCATACTGGAATTGCTGTTTGGACTGGTGAAGCTGAGCTGGTGAGCGGTGGATATTAATATTAAAACCTGTGGTTTCCATGCTAATTTTGACTGTATATGGAACATAGAAGTGATAACATGTCCGTGTTATTAATGTTGTGGGTTGTTTGTTTTCTGCGTTTCAGTTGTTTACCTGGCGAACGACACGGTTGCTGTACAGGTGCTAGTTTAAGTTAGCATGGCATGCGTGTTAAATGTCTGAATGCTATGCCAATAAACTGAAAAAGAGACAGTAACCGGGTGTCCGAGTTTGAGTGAGACACTGTTTCATCAGCCAAGCACACCCCGTGCGGTGGGAGTTATTTAATTAATGGTAGTTAGTTGAATAAAACCGTACAAAGTGTGTTTCAGCAGATTTATGAGAGGCAGTTAAGCAAGTACAGCCAGAAAAGCAAATAGACATCACACCAGAGAAGATGCTAAAAAGAAATGAACCAGAAAAGTGTGCAGAGGTAAAACTAAAAGTAAAATAACAGTCGATTGCAGGACCAACAGTCTTTCAAACTGTTTCTGTCCTTGGACTGCGGGAGGAAATGAGTATTTGGACAGACGACAAAACAACATCTTACTGTACTTCAGAAGCCCCATCATGCTTGTTTGCTTGTTTTAATTTTTTGTTTGTTTTTACCATTTCTGTGGAATCATAATTTAAAATCAATGTCATGATTTTGATAGAATTTTTTATTTATTATTTCTTCAATTTAAGCCTATTTTACCAAAAGCCATTCCCCCCCCCCCCCCCCCCTTTTTAATGGGAGGGTAAAAATAATTTTGAGGACAACTGTATATATTTAACTTACTGCTATCTACTGTATAATAACTATGCACAGAAATCCTGTGGGTCATGTTTGGGGCAAATAGAGGCATGCACAGAGAAGTCAGACAGCAAGCAAGACACCCTTTACTCTGGAGATGGAGACAACATCACAATGGGCCTAATGTTTACAGATAAGGTCACCTGTCAAGTAAAGAAGCAGTCAGTCCTGGAAAAACTGTCATTACTGTACCCTCACCGAGAACAAGCAAATAAAACTGCTCAGTTTCA
The DNA here is from genome assembly GCA_023101725.1 of Atherinomorus stipes. Classification (NCBI taxonomy): domain Eukaryota; kingdom Metazoa; phylum Chordata; class Actinopteri; order Atheriniformes; family Atherinidae; genus Atherinomorus; species Atherinomorus stipes. The sequence continues at coordinate 1,184,722 of JALJCO010004862.1, forward strand.
CTGCAAACCCCCCACGATTGTAGCAAATGTAGAAAAATTAAGTCCAAGAAAACTCAATTAAGTCTTTTTAGGCAACTGCAACAGCTTTTTTTTTTTTTTTCAAAGCTGTTTAGCTAAGTGCAACTCAGCCAAACATAGAAAGTAATTGAAAACTGTAAAGTCATCAAGAGTGAGACAATTAAACATAAAAAAGCACTGTGGTTATAACAAAGACAACAACTTGAACTCAGCCTTCTGCTTCTCTTTTGAGATCTTTTGTTCTTACTATTAGAAACCTCACAAAATAATTAGAATCACAGGAATATACCTAACTGAGACTGAGGAAACAAATAAGGGGGAAAAAAAATTAAACGGTGCATAATTTAAAGGTCAAAGACAATAATGAAGACATAATTTAAACATCAACAAGTTAGATTTACTGAGACTTTATCATCAAGACAGCAAACGTCCATTATAAGCTATAAAGCTTCTGAGCCATCAATAAGTAACAAATGAGGCCAAAGTTGGAGAAACATGATTTACTCATGTCTGACAGGGGCATCAATGTCACTGACAGCAAAATAATTATTCACCTGACAACTCTACAGAAAGGATGTCACTGTGAATGAACAAAAACAAATGTGCATTTGTTTGTTGCGCTGGGTTCAGTGGAAGGACACAGAGAGCGAAATTTCACGCTATTAATGAAAATTCATTCCATTAAACTAGACGTTTAATTTACAAATAGGGTCAAGCACAATAAAATATTCCCTCCAAGTCTTACAACTCGTTGGTAAATTATCCCTCGGCATCCACACAGTGAAATATTTCCCCAACTTAAATTTTAATCGGTCATGCTTTAAAAACAGTCTGAAGCCACTGAAGCAATAAATGCAACACAGTGTATATTTTCACAGTTATATCATTATTAGAGTTTTCCCCGTGGCCCGTTTTACGGGAACCATTTGTCGTTGAATTACTTGCTTTCAGCATTTCCCAGTAATCAGAAGCGTACGCCTGACCAGCAGCAGAAGATAGAAACATTTTGTAATGGACCACAGCATGGCGTATTTTGAAAAATGCTGTTTGGTTTGAACACAGTAAGTGTACTCACATTGATCGATGTTCCCGTCTGCCTTCCCTTTCTCCTGCAAACAGAGAACACACAAAAGTGGTTTTTTTCATGCGAGTTTGAAGTAGCAACAAGGGAGAAGAAAAAAGTTTTTTTTTTCTTTTTTTATTGGGGAGGGGGGCAAATCATTCAATACCATTCATTGCTTTAAAAACCAAAAGATAATGGCAGAGATAAAGAGATCTGTGGTGAGAGACTAAGAGAAGATATTATGGGTAAAAGTGGAAAAATGAGAGAAATTCAGCAAAATAGGATCCAGACTTAGTTCAGTTTAATACACTTGGCAACATCCTGCAAGATAGCAGTTTTCACTGTTTTTCACTGGGATGATTATTATTGAGATGCAAACCACAGCAGGATCAACTGGGACATATTTACTATAACTAATCTTTTTGGCTACCAGCTAATGTAGCTGGTAAGTTACAAACCAATCAGAATTATTTTTTAAAACCAAATGTTTAATGCAACTGAGTGCATTTAATAGCATTAGCTTTCAATTGTTTATAATTCCCCCTCCCCCCCATTTACAGGCCAGTTAACAACATTCCCTTACTTTAGCATTTTTTTTTTTTTTATTTTATTTTTTTTTACTTTTCATCTCAACACAATTAAAATGATCTACTTAAAATGTCAGTGAAGTAGATTTTTTTCCTCCTTCAACTAACATGGAAATGTTAAAGGGGAAGTTCAGGATTTCTGACATAGTGTCTACTTTTCGAGTGAGTCAGGATACTAATCACTGGAGACAGTTTCAACATATTTCCATCCGTTATTTTAGTTCCAGCAGGTCACCGATGCTAATGCTAGTGTGAGTCAATAGGAATCTGCCAACCTGTCATTAAAAACAACCTTAAGCACTCCACAGAACATCTGAGGCAAATCATTTATACAGTAACTTAAGACTATCAGTGTAAATGCCGTGTTAATAGAGTAATGTGACAAACTAACCTGCATTTCATTGCATTTTTGATTGATGCTGCTGAGTCACTTTACAAAGTTTTACTTCCTGTACTTGACAGCGGAATTATATCATCTGCTGCTACGTGCATGAAGCTATTTGATTACACAAAAATACAGTCAAAGCTACGGCCATGTCTAAAAGGCATGAGGATATGTCAGATTTTGAAGACGGTTTTGAACTTTTTTCATCAAACTAACTGTCACCATTTCTCTATGAACAGGAATACACTGACAAAGGTAGTAACACTACCACCCGGAAGCAAAGTATATCATTCCGCAGCTGGTGTTGTGATTTAGCTTGGGCATCACAATATGTAGCGTCACAATGTATGATATTAATATTAATAATAATATTAACATTTCTATTAAAATCAATACTACAGCCTCGCAGCACCACCTTACTTATTTGATATATGGAAGCAAGAAAAACCATTAAAGTCTTAAACCAATGCTTAGATTGATTTGATTAAGTGATCAGTCTCAGGACGCTTTCATATTGAGATACAATATGAACTTGTTTGAAGGCAATGCACCTTATTTCAAGAAATCTCTACCAAGAAAATTTAGCTTGTTCTTAGCTTGTATTGGATTTTTTTTTTTTTTTTTTTTTTTTGCTTATCACAAGCAAAAAAAAACAAAAATAAATAAATAAATAATATCTTGTTTTACTTTTTGTAAGAGTGGCCAAGATGTTTTTTTCTTTTTTCTTTTTCTTTCTTTCTTTTTTTTTTTTTTGGCTTGTAATAAGCAAAAATATTTTGCCAATAGAACAAGCTAAAATTACTTGGTAAGATTCCTTGAAATAAGATGCATTGCCTTAAAACAAGTTCATATATCTCAAATGTTTTCCTTCAGGTAATTTTGTCTTTTGATTGTGATGAGATGTTTTTTACTATAAATTAGAAAAACATACTTGGTAAGATTTGAGTTTTTGCAGTGTAGTTCACCCTAAATATTTATCCTAACTCCTAATTTGATGCTTAAGCTGCACTTTTCTCAGGCTGGCAGTGAATGTATGATATTCCATATGAAACTATTTCTGTAGCACTGCCAGGACAAATAACCAATATGGTTTGCTTCATTCATCACCTTCCAAACTGGCCTGTGAGTTTTCACTTTCACCCACCAAAATTAGTTTAAGCCTGCATTTGGCAGGTTGGGTATTCATTTGGAATCCTGCTTGTGAGGATTTCAACACGAAGTTTCATATTTATGCCATGAAAGCTCATTTATGAACTCCCATAGTTTACATGTTAAGCATTTTGTGGAAAATGGAATGGAAGAGATGGAGAGAGACTTTTATTAAGTTTTCTAAAACTGAATATAAATAAACCAGTAAGGAGCAGAAAAACATATATGCAAAAATAAAATGGCCCCTCTTCATACACTGTAAAATCTTGAAATTAAAAATAAGAGTTTAGGGGCTACCTTAAAATTTTGAGTTAAATGGAACATATTTGTGTGTGTGTGTGTGTCTGTGTGTGTTTAAGATGCGTTCGATTAAGTATTTTAATTCATAACAACATACCAGAAGGTTATTAATTTGACATGAAATAATACATAAGGACAACAAAAAAGCCAAAATGCAATTTACAGTGTGTAGATGACACAAGTAATGACGACTTCAAGACAATACAGGATATCGCAAAAAAATAAATGCTTTAAGTGAAACGGCTGACATATGGCTGATTAAAAAAAAAGAAAAGAAAAAAAAGAACAGCCCACTGGAAAAAATTCACTGGACCATCCAAACACCTTTTGTTGTTACTTCCAGTAGCTGACATGTATGTGTAGTGTGCATGTGTTTCTATGCACAGGATACAAGTCTTTTGATGTGCATTGTGTCCTTGTTAGTGACTGATCACGTGTGCGTGTTCTAGCATAAGGACTTGCATAAATTTATGTCAACTTGAGAAGCAATTTATTAACATATGCTGGGAAAAACAAGCAACTATCGGCATGCTGTGTAAAAATAGACCAGACGGGTTTTCAATCCAACACTATTTTGAAGAAGCCAATATGTAGGAGCTATTGAAGCTCAGTGACATTCTGCATTTTTGTCCCTCAGCGTGGATGCTATCGGTAATGAGCCTCAGAGATAAAACACGTGCACGTCTGCGGGGCCCCTCTTGGCTTCCCAGGAGACCGAGAGTCCCTTGAGAAACGCAGCGGTTTTAATGCTTCCTGTCATTGCTCCGTCTTCGCTTCTACATCTCTATCCCTCTCTCTTCTCTCCCTCTGCCATCTGTCCATCTTAATTGCAGACATGCTTCCTCATGATGGCAGGATAAAATTGAGTGTGCTCATCAGCACCGCCTTCTATCATCTCGAGTGCCGCTGTTTGATCAATTGATTAAAGAATCAAACCAAGCATAGAGGTGAAAGAAAGGCTATGGGCTTCTTTCTAAAAATACAGTCTGCTCTGTGCTGGGACGAGAAAAACTGCTTTTTGTCACTGTACTTTACACGCTAAGATTTGTGCCGCAGAATATTAGTTTGGGATGTTTGTATCTTTCCCTGTAAGAGCTGCAATATTCCCCTCAGTGGGTGGAGAAATGTAAATAGTTCATTTGAGCAAATAGAACAAACCTGCTGGGTTGATCTGATGTCTTTCTCTCCCACATTTCTCTATGTGACAGAAGCTGGTGAGTGTAGTTTTTACATACAGTATGACTTATGCAGACTATAATATTTTTACACTGCTGAGAGATACAATATGCACAATGAGGATGAGATTTGCTTGACTTGCAGAACCTTTATTTCTAAGCTTATGCCATCATCACAGGCTGGTGTTACAGAAAACCCTCTGGTTTCACACAAAACTGACAGTTGCTTCTCAGCCAACTTGCTTAAAGCCAGAGTTGGTAATCCTGCTCAGAAACTCTTTTTGTTATACTGGGGGAAATGGTCCTTCCATCCTGGCAGTAGTCACTACATCATGTATTCATAAAAAGGAAGGAAAAAAGTCAGACCTCGGTGAGAGCTGCAGGTCTGTAAAAACTCTGAGCAACCCCTGCCAGTCACACCGAAAGGCAGGAGTTGGTTATTTGCACCATATAGAAAGAACCAATCGATACCTTTATGTCTCGTTTCTGTCCCTCTCCTCTCACCCCTCCCCATGTGCACCACTCTGTGCGCCGCTCACTGTAAACACATATAGCTAACGGACTGTTGACTCCTGCTGCTGCACCAACCCCCCCCCACAAAAAACAGATAAGGATTCAAGGGGAACGTCAGGTTTTTTTTTTCAGTCTGGACCTATTTTCTTGCATGAAATATGTTCATTTCCTCACCCAGACAGTTTTGGTGCAACTTGAATTCCTTCGGGAGATATTTAGATCCACTCCAGATCAGCGTACTGTATGCGCCATATAGTGGTAGTGATGGGACAACCGCGTCCAGCCTCTAAATAAGGCATTATCTGCACAAACGCCTTCATTTCACCAATGTTTTGTTACGAAACATTAGTCAGACCCCCCCCCGTGAGCTCAAAGCGTCTTTTTCGTGGTAAGTTGTCCTTATTTACAGACGTTTACTTGTTATGGTGTTGTATAATAGTGACGTCATCAAAGCTGCCGCTCTAAAAAGTTTGTAAATAAAAGACAAATCGTCACGAAAAAGCTGCTTCAAGCTCACAGGGGGGTTCCGACTAATGTTTCGTAACAAAACATTGGTGAAATGATGGAGTTTGTGGCAGATAATGCCTTATTTAGAGGCTGGACGCGGTTGCCCCATTACTGCCATTATATCGCGCATATGCTGATCTAGAGTGGATCTATATACTGTATCTCAAGAAGGAATTCAAGTTGCACCAAAACTGTCTGGGTGAGAAAATGAACATACTTCATGCAAGAAAATAGGCTCAGATTGAAAAAAAACTAAGTTGCCCTTTAAGTCTTGGAGGCGTTGATGTTTGCAGTGTGGACTTTTTACATTGCAGGAGTTGGAGGTGAGCGAGTTAACCCCGGCTTTACACCGGGTCTGTGAGAGCAGCACAACAGCTTTGCTCCAACCTCCACAGCGCGAGCATTTACACCGTGCACTGACCGCCCGCGAGGGCAACAGCCGTTGCTAGATTTGTGACATCACGGAATCATCGCCTGTGATTCTCATCCTAATGGTTAATTTTTTCCGCGTTTGTGTGTCAATTTTCTTATTTAACCGAAACCTTGTGTCCACAGAAATTATGTCATGTTGAAATAGTTCAGCAGTGTAAAATCTGCACAGTTGCTTTTGTTTAGGAAGTTACCAGATGATTTACACTGAACTCCGTGTCTGACTTCCTGTCTGGTCCGATCTGAACTACTGAAATTTACAGTGTCAGTGTGTGCTCTGACAAAAATAGAGCCAGCACGTATATTTACCGCAGCAGCGCAACATACCGGAGTGATGACGGAACACGAACGCGCTGCAACATGATCCATATAGCTCAAGTTCAAATTCAATTTATTTATAGAGCACAATAATAACATCCTTTCGGATAGCTAACAAGCTATCCACTTGGCTGTTTTTGCCAACCTGCACGTAAAACACGTACGTTACTTCGCTATGAAGGCGTGGTTTTGGGCGGTGTGTGTTTTTTAAATGTAGCTTGCTCGGACCATTTTTCCAACATTACCAACCCCAGCTTTAAGTCAACATTATCATCAAAATGGTTTTGACAATATGCACCTTTTCAAATAAGATATCATTTTTTGAGTTGTCATTTTCGAGACATCACAACCCTTGAATAGTTTGTCATATACACTTAATCTGCAAATAGTTTGAAAGCGATAGAATGTGTTTAACTACTAATGTTATAGTAGAGTTACTGATTATTTGATCTTATTTTCCAAAATAATATCCAAAATCATGATCTTGACCATCATGAACAAAGAAAAAAATTCAGTGCAATAGAAAGATTTGAGAGATATTGAAGAAAAAATGCAAGGAACATCATTTTGACCACTCTTTTTTTCCCTATCAGATAAGTATCTGAAGATCTGACCAGTGAGAATAAGTTTCACAAAATTTGGGAAATTAAATGTTAAAAGAAAAAGTCATGATTCATTTTTGCAAAAGAAGTGATATTTTATGCCAAATGATCTGACTTAAGCATGAGCTGAGGCAGCTCTAAGTTGCTCCGTCTCTCAGTAACAACTTGCATGCCTGAGGATAGAAATGTGAAAACTGAAGAAAGGGAATGTTAAACATGGAAGATGTGATAAAAGATTGAACATTTTGTCGTTCAATCTATGATCAGTTAGCATAAGAATGCAAGGCAGAGTTATATAAAATCATTCCCACTTAAATGTAACTATGTGTATCCATAGCCTGTACTATAAATCTTTATTGCTGTCCAAAAAGTTATACATTGTTCAAAAATATACTGTCAAGTATATTTAGGAGCAGCTCTACAGACTAACAATGGTAAAGATGTTAATGTGTCTTTTGTTTTCTTTTTTGCATCTGTTTTTGATGGATTTCTTTTCCTGAGTTCTTTGGCAAATAGTTTATAGGAATTAATTGTAGATATGTTCAATGACTAATTTTTTTTTTTTTTTTGGGGGGGGGGGGGGGGGCATGAGTATTATTAATAAGCCTTCCAGCGGCTGATCCAGTTAAGATAAACTTACAAAAGGTGGAGTATTTATGAGCAACTTCTAATTTAAGTAATTACAATAATGACCAAGAAATTAAACAAGTAATCAAGCATGACGGGGCTCCTGAACTAAAATTTTGTTGTGCAAAAATTTGAGACAATCACTGCAATCAGGTATTTTCTGTAATGTTCAAAAACAATTCTGCACCTGTTGACAGGTACTGTATTTGGGTCCACATTTCATAGGAAAAGTGTTCTCTTGTTCCTGGAATAGTTTTCTTTTATTTATTTGTCAGCCTCGTTTAATGAGAAAAAAATGGATATATAGATGGTCCTGGATATAATCGCTGATGGGTTCATCAGGCTACAGCTAAAAGCAGCCGTTCATTTCAAAGAACGAACAAGACTGGTGAGTGAAAAATAAAACTATCGGCTATTAGGTTGCTGATTAAGTTGCTAAGATTATGTTGCACTGGCTACAAATTTTGCTTTCTGTTTCACTTACAAGCGCATTTATTGCTTGGTGTCACATTTGTAAAGGATTCCAATGGTGAGGTGACTCATTTATTACCAATTTTAATTTCTTCAAATTATTTTTTAAATGGATCATGTTGCATTTGTTAATTTTGTGATGAGTTCATTAATTCATTTTATAAAATAATAAGCCACAAATTCCACTAATAATGGCAAAATAATTTAGCTCATATATCTTGTCATCTTGTTTGGCCTTCACTCAGCACCCACCGGTAGAAATGTAGATTGGCCTAACATTTGTAACAATGCTTCATCTCATGACTAACAGTTTATTCTTTCAACCTCACCTGTGAGCCTCCAGCCTTTTCTCCTCCACCTCCTTCAGCTTCTCCCTGCATCTCCTCCTGCATCCCTACTATCCCTCACCAATATATTCATGCATGACAAACAGTTGGACAATTTGGGGTGCAACAATTATAAATTTTGATATATATATATATATATATATAGGGATAAATATTTAGTTTCACAATTATCATGAGTTTGGATGAATAAAATCCTGTTTGTATATGATATTTTCCCCTTACATTATTTTTATCAGCAGTGGGTCAGGACCTGACCAGCTGCATATAATGAGGCAATAAAGATTTATTTTAAATATAAGAAAAATAAAAATGAGCACAAGTCCTTTATAGAAATTAAGGAGGACTGGCTTTATTCCTAGCATGAGCTAAATATCAAGGGACGTAACAACAGTATTCTTGTTAACTAGCTTAACATTATATATTAGCCTGTGTTAACTAGTCATTATTTAGCTAACATTATCTGCATGTAAGCATCTACTTACATAGTTTGTGAAGTTTTTTGCTGCTCTGACTGGTTTACTGTACTTTCCTGTTACACACCGTTCAGCTGCTCTGCTCTCTCGACTGTGATCCACACCTACCAGAGCTAGCATGTGTGCGTTCATGATGCGTTTAAAGACGGCTTGGAAAAAAGAAAAACAGCCTTATGACCTTATGAAAAAGTGTAGGGGACATGTCCCCTGACCCCTCTCATTACAGATAGATGATTCTTAATATTATTGTCCCAAGAAAATGCAAAAATGAAAAGAATCATCTTTTAATTGTTTGTTTTTTCTAGTGTGAACACTTAAGGGTTAACCGAAGTTATAGAAGATGGCTCCAAAAATAAAACCTCTCCTTATCCAAACATCTTCAAAACCCAACACTGGATTCATTCTGCAGCAGTTTCCCTTGAGAGCAGTTAATGTATTCTCTGTCACTGTCAAGCGTACCTGAATAACAGCAGAATCAAGCCCAAGCATGGGACAGAATGGCAAATTTCATGCCCAAAAACACAGAAGTTATCCAAAACACTCAACGTACCGAGCATATTTGACACAACAAAGAAAATTAGTTCAGAAACAGGATCAACATCATCTTTGGCCCCAAAAGGATAAAAAGATACAGGGAGGCCTGAATGACCAAAACTGCAGAACATGTGACATCATCCTGCTCTACTTTTCAATCATCTACATGTACCGTAGTGTTTTGTGTCACGCTACAAGCACAAAGCGGACTTTTATATTTGAAACACAAAATTAATCTCCCTTGGCTCGTGCATTTTGAATGTAGTCATTTCAGTTATTTTTATCATTCAGCATTCAAATTGCACAAATGGTGAAGGATTTTTTTAATCATAATTCTATACATTATATTTTTTGCAGGTATAAATTTGAGGCTCTTCGGACATGTCTCTGGAGTAGGAGCTGCTCAACATTCCAGTAAGATCTTTTTATTTACCTATGTTTGTCCCTAGCCTCCAGTAATACTCATGAGCTACATTTCCACTTGGTGTTGAATATTTTATATGCTACCAAATATAACCCTTGGAAATCAACATGCTTGTTACCTCCAGAAAATGTGCAGGTGGAATATGCATCCATTGTATATCCACAATTTTTGTAATAAAGAACCACCAATCCAACGTGAAATGAAGATTTAGTGCTAAAATGTCAGCATTACTATCCTCCGCGCTGTACTTACTATTATCTGGCTGGTTTCATATACCAATAAGTCTGCATGTAGTTTACTATATTTCAGGTAATATTCAGTGTATTTATTTCAATTGTGAATTAAAGATATTAAGTAAGCTCAAAACATTACTGAACCTGCTATCATTAAGTTTAAAACAGTGTATTACATAATAGGGGTTGTAATTTCGCGATATTGTAACACAGTGATATATTGCGATATTCTAGGCACTAAAGAGAAATTTGAAATGGAGCTTGATATAAAAGCTTTACATACATTGGATGAATGAAACAACAAAATAAGTCAAAATCAATCAAATTCAATTTACTGTATACGTGTCCCATTTATTAAACTTGGCCAGGTTTCTTTGCCACTTGGATCTCATAAAGAAGAAAAAAAAAAAAACATTTGCAATCGTCCCCCTGAACATAAATATATAAAAATAAAGTGCTTTTGAAAACAATATTACAACAGCTGAGCTGGAATAGTATGAACCTACTGAGACAAAGTAGTATATGAAAACACATATTAGCGCATATGAAAAATAAACATTTCAGTCAGTGCATTAATCTCAGACAACTGGTCTATGAAAACATGAACACACATCTTAACTTGTACTTTCCACTGTGTGTACAGTTTAACCTGAACATGCAAACTGTACATGAATAGTACTGAAGCAGGGACTTTTCTACATGCTCGACCTTTGATAATAGAACAACAAAATCTCACAAGATTTTGTAATAGAATGATGAAATCCCGATTTCAGTAAGATTTTGTGAGGGAAAATATCAATACAGCATGATCTTTTAACATCGATATATGATGTTGCAGCATAAAATATTGCGATATTTCATTATATTAATATTTTGCCATACCCCTATTAAACAATGAGACAATTAATTCATCAATTATAAAAATGTACACCTTTACAAAACAAGATTAAGTCAATACAACTGAAAAAACTGTACACACTCAAAAATAGAGGTACAAAACAGGAACATTTCTGTACCTGTAGGTATTTTTTTTTTTTTTTTTTTTACAAATGTTCTCTCAAAAGTACAACATTGGTCTTTATGAGGCCAGAAGTGTACCTTTAAACTACGTAAAAGGGTCCAAAGTAATATAAAGTAAATTTGTGTCATTTCAACCCTAAGAGTACCTGCAGCATTGAAAATGTGTGTAGCTTGTACAATAACTTTAAATAGTAGTCCTTCTAAACAGTAGTATAACTGTAGTTATTATGATTTTCATAATAATCATAGTAATAATAGTAATACTGCCCTACAAAGCAAAAAGGCAGTAACTGCATTTTTGGTCGAAATGAGTTAACATTTTCATGACATTCAAGGTATCCTTTGTTATGTGACAAAATATCTTATCTCAAATGTGTGTCATTTTGGAGAAAAATGGTAGCTGTTTGTGCAATAACTGCAAATAGCCTTAGTTAAACAAAGCAAAAATACAGTAACATCCCTCATTTTTCAGGTAACCAATCCAACGGGCAGAACACATCACTGGTAACCAAAAGAATTAAGACTGGAAAAAAAAGGCAGTTCTGGCCATGTCTGTGTCTCCAGATTGACTTCTATTAGACGGAAATTAAAAATGACAAAAATGTATTTATGGTAGCAAAAACTGATACTGATTTGATTTGGGATTTTAATGCATCTCAAATTAAACACAAGAACTTACAGCATGTTCATATTTATTCCTTCCTAACTTGTTAACTTCTGTTTCATCTTCAAAATCCACATCCCCCAAAAGGTATCGTGTAAGCAAAATGTCTCATTACAGAAGCTAGACGCAGAAAATATCCAATGCTCCTTACTGGCATTATCCCATGACTGTGCTGAGCCACTATCCCCTACAACTACAATTACAGAGGAGACGCGAGTTAATGCTTCAAATGATGGCAGCTGCTGCATATGCTCATCTGCCTTAGAGCTTTTATTCAGCTTCCAGAGCAAATTATAACAAAACATCTTGAAAAAAAAAAGTGAGTTTACTCCCTAGGGACTGAAACAAAATAAAAAGATTATAGATTCAAATCACAATCAAAATGTAAATGTAAAAGGGGCTTGCCTCACCATTGGAAATTAAAATACAAGACAGGGCTCTGCCTTCACATAGGGACATTTTCATTATTTTCCTTTTCATTGTTTCTACAGTTTTTTACTGTTCATTCAATGCACAACCCTCTTACTTCTAAGCTTATGATCCAATCAGCACATTGCATATTTCCCTATGGTCCCTGTAAAATCACCTACTCTTTAAACAGAGGCGATTCACAAATTAAATCCTAATCTTACTGGCAGTTTTGTGGCTTAAAACCACCCATGCTTATTATTTCATGATTCTGCGATAGAAGTAATCAGGACCAATGAAAAAGCCACAAAACCTTTCCACTGCTTTTAAAGATGGTGCAGTCAGGACACAAGCAAAAACTTAGCTGGGGGTCCAATATCCAGCAAAAAGAGTCAAAATGAGGTTTTCATCTAGACTACTTTGATTAATTTTCACTTCCTTATGTAAGTTTGCGCCAACTTTAAGAGACTCTGTTTAACATTATTTGAGGGCAATTTTTGTCAAAACTGTCACTTCTCATTAATTTCCGAAGGCTTTGAGGGTGCTTTCAGTTTAATGTGAAGTCATGGATTCATATGAGTCACCCCAGGGTTGACTTTAAATTCTGGCACCAGTGGAGTTCAGATTCTGGACAGATAAACAGATGGTGAAATGCAAAGGAATTTGTTTGTTGTATCAAGGGAATTAAGGAGACAAAACGGCATGCCACAGCAGATTGCCAACTTGGCAAAGCCCAAAATGAGTCAGCCTCAGAACAAAACCGCCAGCGTACATGGTTCATTTTACAGGGAATCGAGATGACCGGAAGGCTGTGTGTTATGCCTTTTACTATCTGTGCATAAGTCTTTTTGACAAGTTATTTGGGTTTTATGTTTTTGTTATGCAAAGGACATTAGTTAAAGGGTTCATTTTTGCTGGCAAGTCTGCCCACAGGGTGGGACTTTTGTCTACTGAACACATAATTCAAATATATGCAGAAAACAACCTGGCCAACTCATCCAGAAACTTCATTGTTCAAGTGATTATTTTAAACTGCTGTATATAAGACAAGCAGTAGCTCCATTTAGAAATAAAGTAGCCAGATATAACGTTATACATTTGATGCTTTTATGTATTTATCATAAACACCAAATAAAATAGAGTAGTATTAGTCACAGACTGGTACAAATCCATCCACCACTGTACTTTAATTAAGCTGACTGCTGAAACCAGACCTAAGCCGAATGGGAATCAGATTGACTATTGACAACTGAAGACAGAGTATTTTTTTCAAGGGGTGATCATTATTAATTAGCACAAATGACTCCATGTTCTTTCAGTTAAAGTAACCTTTTTCATCTGCCGCTTCTGGAAAGTGCCCCAAGGAGTCTGATAAATACTTGCATCTCCACTCCCTTCATTCTAGCCAATGCTGGATCTACATGCCAGGCTTACAGCTTAAAACTGAAAGGGCTATGCTCACACTGCAGGCAGAAGTGGCCCAAATCTGATATGTATCCCACACATGTGACCCATATCAGCTTTTTTTTTTTATGACAGTGTGGTCCTAAAAATATACAATATTTTTCATTTTACATCATGAAAATGAGACGCATCACAGTTCTGCCCTGGAGGAAGGACGCTTAAACTCAACATGATGGTTGTAATGTCATTTTTCCATTTTTCCATTATGTCATTTTAGTACATTTGTACTTTTGTGTTAGCCGTACAAAACTAGTATTAGGCGAATTTTGAACTCTGAGGATAATATCTGACCTTTTACAAATCAGGTAGCCACAGAGACCTGCTGAAATTATTTCAGGTGGGGGTAAAAAAAAAAAAATCACAATTTGGAGGTTTTTAAAGCTGTTTGCATCAATATAACTTAAAGGGACTACGCAGAAGCAGGAATTTTGAAAGAATAAACATGCATGTCCGGTTTTTTATTACTGATGGGTGATGAAGCGTTAAAAACCAAAAAGAATGAGCCCACCCACGTCTCTCTCCGTCTCTCTCCGCGCTGCGATTTGGTGGCTGAATTTCACTCATAGTTCTGCGGATGTGACGTCAATTGACGCTGCATACGCGTCCCCGACAGTTTTGATACAGGAAGTAGATTGTTGCGGTGGATTCAAACACTGCAAGGGATAGTTATGGATTCTTCTGCCGTCAGCTAACGACCCAGATCAACTGACAGACTAAAAAGTGGGGCTACAAAGAAAAAGACTTTATCAGGGTAGAAAACAACATTATAGCATCAGTTTGTGCGCGCTCCCGTGCCGGCTTGGCTGGTGGCTGCAGTTACCCGCAGCGCCAGTCTCATTTCTTAATCCTGCCTCTACATCCTTTAAAGAAGTCGATTAGTTAGCTGATCCATTTAAATTAGAGGCAGGAAGAAACTTGAATGGTTAGAATGTAATCCATGACCTGACTATCAAACAAGAGGTCACAGCTGAATCATAGAAGAACAAGCAGCAGAGAAAGACATCTCACTGATTAAGACCTTCTGCACCCATCTCATATGTCCTTGTCATATGTTATGACCTATCTGAGGCATCTTTTGGTCATTTCACGTTGGGCAATGACTTAAAAGTCCATTGAACTTTGTTGCTGCCCTGACACAATTAAATAAATCAAACATGAAGTTCTGCAAAATGACTCATTAATTTAAGTCAGGTGTGTTGGAGCAGGAAGGCAAACCTGCAGGATTGTGGCCCTCGAGGACCAGAGCTGGACACCCCTGGTCTAGATTGACATATTTTAATTCAACCAGACATCAAGAGGGAGAGAAGACCCCCATCTGGCATCAGGTGACAGTCTATTGAGAGTTAAAATTATACATAAATCATGGCATTGAAAGTGTGAATTATAGACAGTGGCATTGTCAGTATGAAGTGCTGTTTTGCAGTTGTTTAGGCCCAATCTCAATTCTCCCCCTTAGAACTTTCCATCTGTTTTGCGCGTTCATGTGTAGGGGTAGGGATGTCTCAGTCCTGTTAAGGCCCAATCCCAATGTTCCCCCCTACTTTCAACCACTAGCCCTAACTCGCTACCCCTAGCCCTCAACCACTATCACTTATGGAGAGTATTTTGTTTCTTTATGGTTTAATCAAATAAAATAGACCTGAAACCAAAAAAGAGATTTGAGAGCAAAAAAAAAAGTAAGTGGCAATCAAAAAAAAAATTCTTTGAGATCAAAACAAAACAGGTTGCAATTGAAAAATACAAATATGAAACAGAATGTTTCTTCAACTTTAATCAAAAATAATGTTTGAAATTAAAAACAACTATTTTGTTTATGAATCAGTCCTTTTTTATTTCAAGTTTTAAAAAAAATTGGTTGCAAATCAGTCTTCTTTGCTTTCAAGTTAAAAACTTTTGGTTGCAAATCCTAAAGTTTTGGTTGCAAATCCTAAAGTTTTGCTTGCGAAGTCAAGTGCACTTGATGGGCGGGGCCTACGCTGGTGGATAAGAGACGTGTTTCTATTGGTTGGTGTGACCTGGCTCCAGCCTTCCACATCACAGTCTTTTCTCATGCGTGCTGTGCTGCTTGGAGCTAAGTTGTTAGCCTGTAGCTCTGCAACGTTTCCCATAAATAATGAATTGCGCTAAATATCGTTGGCTACAGCTGCTGTACATTCACATCATCACCACAATGAATTATAACGCTCGGCTGCTGCAAACACTGATTATCAGCGACATGGCCGTCTCTGCTGGTCACGGTCTGAGCTCAGTAGCCTGAGTGAGTGATTTATAGGGAAACATGTACAACGTAGGCTGTGATTACACATATGGTCATAATATCTGTATCGTAATCACGGAGTGATCGGACTGTAGCCTATGTGAGAGCCTGGGAGTGGTAGTGGGCTGAATGAGATTGCGACCCGATCCCTAGACGGGGTTGTTATTGAGAAGCGGTGCGGCAGGTATTCGGACGCTGAGAGCATCAAGCGGGCAGGAGTGGCAGATCCTGACATCGCGACCATGTCTCAACAGGCCGGTGAAAGCTGAGCGGGCTGGTCAGGCGGAGCCGCCTTAAATTTTACGATCACACGCCTCAGCAAATAAAAAGCAGCACAACCACGACCATATAATTTATAAACAGAGAGGAGGATTGTCCTGCACTCTCATCCACAACGGTGCGTCCAGTCAGCGACCGCCTCTCCGTCGCTGTTTACTCGTCCTGCTGGACATCGTCCTGCTGGATGTCCTCTCGTGGTCCCACGACGGACTCCGCTCCGCACCGACCGGGATCTGCCACTCCTGCCCGCTTGATGCTCTCAGCGTCCGAGTACCTGCCGCACCGCTTCTCAATCACACCCCTGTCTAGAAGTAGGGTCGCAATCTCATACAGCCCACTACCACTCCCAGGCTCTCACATAGGCTACAGTCCGATCTCTCCGTGATTTTACGATAGGCCTACAGATATGACCATATGTGTAATCACAGCCTACGTTGTACATGTTTCTCACTCAGGCTACTGAGCTCAGACCGTGACCAGCAGAGACGGCCATGTCGCTGATAATCAGTGTTTGCAGCAGCCGAGCGTTATAATTCATTGTGGTGATGATGTGAATGAGTGAATAACAACTTAGCTCCAAGCAGCACAGCACGCATGAGAAAAGACTGTGATGTGGAAGGCTGGAGCCAGGTCACACCAACCAATAGAAACACGTCTCTCATCCACCAGCGTAGGCCCCGCCCATCAAGTGCACTTGACTTCGCAAGCAAAACTTTAGGATTTGCAACCAAAACTTTAGGATTTGAAACCAAAAGTTTTTAACTTGAAAGCAAAGAAGACTGATTTGCAACCAAATTTTTTTTTTAAAACTTGAAATAAAAAAGGACTGATTCATAAACAAAATAGTTGTTTTTAATTTCAAACAATATTTTTGATTAAAGTTGAAGAAACATTCTGTTTCATATTTGTATTTTTCAATTGCAACCTGTTTTGTTTTGATCTCAAAGAATTTTTTTTTGATTGCCACTTACTTTTTTTTGCTCTTAAATCTCTTTTTTGGTTTCAGATCTATTTAATTTGATTAAACCAT
Source organism: Atherinomorus stipes (assembly GCA_023101725.1). Lineage (NCBI taxonomy): Eukaryota > Metazoa > Chordata > Actinopteri > Atheriniformes > Atherinidae > Atherinomorus > Atherinomorus stipes. The sequence continues at coordinate 1,201,999 of JALJCO010004862.1, forward strand.
AAAGAAACAAAATACTCTCCATAATCACTGTACCGTCAAATTGAAACCACAAAGGGTAGGGCTTTGTAATCTCTCATACACACTCAAAAATAGAGGTACCAATTTGTACTTAAAAGGGTACAAAGCTTGTTGCTGGGGGTGTTCCTTTTTGAAAGACATTTCTGTACCCTTCGGTCCTGGTCCATTTTTGTTACTTATTAAACTGTATGAGTTAATAAAGTACAATTAAATCAATTAAAAATTATGAATAAAAGTCAATATAATAGAGATTATTACAACAATCAAAGATGCTAATAATAAATGAATAAATTATATAAATATTGGACCAAACACTTATAATTATACATATAATTATTACTATGATTATTATGAAAATCCTAATATAATAACTATAATTGTTTAGAAGGACTGCTATTTATAGTTAATGTACAAGCTACACACATTTTTCAATGCTGCAGGTACCCTAAGGGTTGAAATGGTAAAAATTTGTGCTTTATATTACTTTGGACCCTTTTTCATACAGTAGTAACGGTTTAAAAGTTCCCCTCCAGGCTGAAAGCCGGTCGAATGGTGTGAGTCTTCCTGCCAATTCCCCGCTAAATTCCCTGCAAGTTCCAGCCGCCGGAGTGGCCCTCTGTTTGCTAGGCCTAACCCCACCTATTCATTGAAATATGGGGTTTGACCAAGAGATGGCGCATCTCTCACAGAATTCTCATCGCCCAGTCATTCCGATGTTATCTGAATTTCCACTGACCGTCAGAAGCGGTGGACTGGCTGGTGGTCCGTCAAAATTCATGAAACCGTAAATACATATTCTTCATTTGATTTGAAACGTGAAACTATAACAGGCCTATGTGCTTATGTTTCAGGTGATGAAAAGAATTTTAGAAAATGTTTTCAGTTGTAGAGGTATTCCTTATCCTGATCTCACAAAAATAGGACGAAAAACCAGGAAGCCCCAGCGCTGATTATCCTCTCTGCAGAAATAAATGCTCAGTTTTATGAGGAGAAACGAAAATCACTGCATTATTAAATTAATGGTGGAGCGTTTTCATTCCCTGCACTGCTTAGAAAACTTTAATAAAATAAAAAGTTAGTTTATCAGATCATTTAAATTAATCCAGGTCACAAACTCTTGGGTTGTTTTGATTTAAAGGATAATTTTATCCCCCATCAAAGCAGCTCCTGAACGGAAACATCACACAAACTGGACTTCCCCGCAGTTTGGATTCAGACAGGGCAAAGTCTTTTTAAAGTAGTATTTTCAAACGCACATTTATATAAATGTTTTTTGGATAGAATATAGTAGCTACCTAATCATGTTAACAGACTACATATTTTCAGTGAAAATAACCGCAGTTCAGGAGACGACACGGTACGCATGAATGGGCTGCCATTTCTCATTCTTTCTGGCCTCAATGAAACTGTATACTGTTGCTGCTGTTGGTGGTTGATAGTGATCTGTTTTAGTGATCTGATAGTAATCTGTTTTAAACAATGATATCAATTACATTTAACACAGGAGCTTATGAGTTCTTAAATAAAACAGAACATATCTTTTTCCATTTTCTTTTAAGATTCACTCGTTTGTCTCTGCTACCTTGGTTTAGTTCGTAATGCAATTTATTGACTATGTTCCACCTTAGCTGTCTCTGCTGTGTGAAAGGGAGGGAGTTGATAGCTGAAGCAGTACAGTGTGCATGCATGAGTGCATGGGGTTACAAGGATATTTACCATGGAATGTGGTTCCTGGGAGGAGGTATGCTGCATGCTGGCTTGATCCACAATGCCTTGCCTGCTGCTCCTGTGCCCTTCGGCCAGCCAGCACCCCGACGTCCCCAGCAGAGCGGCCACAGCCACAGTCCAAACACCCAGGCTGCCCATGAGTGCTTATCTGAGGAGCAATGGAAAAAACACAAACCAAACAAAACCTTTAGTCTCTTTCTGTTGGAAAAAAACTAGGGTTTCAAAATCACAACTAATAAAAGTACTTAATAATTCCCTTGATATTCATTAATGTTCAATAGAAATGAACAGTTTTTTTCACCCTGCACAGGAAACAGCAATAGCCCATTTTTGCTTTCAACATTGAAGGCTAAATGTGGCTAACTAATAATCATCAGAAATTTCTTTTTCAGGTACATTCCTGTTATTTTTCTAGATATTGTTTCATATCCCATCATACCATGGTCAGTGAGAATTCTGTCAACCGGTGTGCATTATTTCTGTATATACGCACACCTACTGTCATCATTCTTCATATGTCATCACCACAGCAACGCTCAAACCAGCTGCCAGCATAAAATAGTTCCTATACTCCAACGGGGGAAATGTAAAAGTATAAAAAAAATCAAAATAAATTTAAAAAATTTAACAAAAAAAGAAAATTAAAGAAGGGAAAAAGTGTTTAGCGAGTTTAATAAAGTGAATAAATATTTGTCATTAAATGTTCCGCTGTGCGTCGTGGTGTTCTAGACTCTGCGTCGTGCATTAAAACTGTATAACGCACGGGTCCTCGTTGTTTAATCCTGATGCATTTTCCCTTAGTTTATAAATTGGCAAAAAACTGCAAAGATATTAATGCTCATTCTAAGTTCTTCAAAATATGCATTTAGATGATCATATTTTTTGATCTTGAAAAGATTTAAGGCTTCTTTATTTCTAACCGGCTGCTGAAGAGATCCAAATTCAGAAGCTGTTTTGGGGACTTTGACACCTTGAGAGTTGCTGGTCAGTTAAAGCTGAAAAGCCTTTCAGATGTGGGCTGGAATGTCTTCAAGGACCCGAAACAGAAGTCTATTTATCTTCCATTTAAGCACGCTGGATTACCATGACCTGGATGACTGAGCATATACACCAACAATGGTTAAAGTTGTACTTCCGTGGTCATTTCATTAATATTTCTGTGTTCTCCATTATTATTGAATGCATTCTGCATCGTTTCTGTTTAAAAAAAACCTTCTGGTTGCTTTGTATCCAGCTGTATTTGTATACTAGAAGAGAGGCTTGTGGTCCAACGGCAGGCTTTTCCGGGTCCTTCTCATGAATTTCCGTCTGATTGGCTGGCTCCCATCAGTGTATGAAGGAAGCTCCGCCCTCCGCTCTTATTTCGCTACAGACAGGAAATAGAGCCGACAAACAAGTTTGTTCCATCATGCTAACAAACAGTTAGCTAATTAGCTTCTCAACTCCGAAGTTACAGTCGTGCCGTCTTTACTTCTAGTGTGTAGTGGAGGTTTACCTGCCTTCCAATGGACAGATAGAAACCCCACGTGGGATACGCTATTTGCAATGTTACGTAGAAGGGCAAGGCTGTTCCCGATTCGCTCTTTTCTTCATATTGTTTCTCTGATGAGAAAGCACAGCCGACTGGAGGGAACGCAACGCTAGCAAGTCAGCATGTGTAAGTAAACAAGGGGAAACCCTCCGTATTTCAGAGGGAGCAAGTTAAACAGGTTTTCAGTGGAAGGAGGCCTTTAAAGCTTACTCACTGAATGTGTGGCTCAAGTACAAAAGTACTCCCAAACACGTACTCAGTATAAAAGAAGCTATGTAAACATCAAAGCCCAAACTGATGTGGATAATTATCTGTATTACAAAGGACACTGAAAATCTTTTGATGTCAACAAAGAAAACATTGTCCGAAGTTGCAAATAAAGAAGTGACTCTGGAGCTTAAAATATGAAATCACTTGATCAGTTTGATTGCTGTGCCACATACACACTTATTCACACACTCCCACACAGATACGCAAAGAAAACAAATACACAACATTTCAATGCTGCTGCACTTAATATGATTTCTGTCAAGTAATGAATAAATCACATGGTACGTTGAGAACCATTTTTAACAGCCAAAAATTTGTTTAATAATTCAAGAATTAAATGTGTTTTAAATATCAGTGCTTTGATGGACCAGGTCCCAAAGTAAATGAACCAGACAGCTTTTCATTTGAACTAGAATCAGAACATTAAATGATGTACAGAAGGAATACGTGGTGTAATAAAATAACAACCCTACATTAAAATGCAATCCTGAACAGCAAAAAACACATTCTACATTAAATGGAACAAAAAAAGACAGAGTAGAAATTAATCTAATTTAATTTCAGTTTAAGCCATGTTCATTTTATCTTACAAGAGAAATGTTAATTCTACGGTAGCAGTGCACTTATGTTTGTGTTATTGTAGCTATCATCTGCAGCATCTACCCTGTAGAGTAAAGTGGAATTTCTGCTGGTTAAAAGATTTAATTTGATCTCATCAGCTGATGTGTGTCTTTATGGCTGCACAGGAGCTTGTTATGCGTATTGGTGTACTTTCAGGTAATATGTTTATGGCTTTATTGTGGCCTTAGACTTCATAATGTGGCTTTATTGTGTATTTTACAGCAGAAACTGTCTGCAAAACAAATCTCCCTTATGGGGCCATAAAGTTTTGCACTCAAAAGGCAAGAGAGAAGGCAGAAACCCATGATGCATCTCAAGCAGTGCAGGTGTTTGTGGTGTTAAATGTCTCTAGATGCTTTTCTCAGAAATATTGAAAATTGCAGGGGAGCATGACTCACCTTGACCTTTAACTCCTGGCCAAAAGCCAAAAGCTTTTTGTGTGAAATCGTTTTTGCTCCGAACTGATAAATGACCAAATACTTTTAATCTTTTTGAGTAAAAATCAATTTTTCAACATGAATGAAAGACACAAATTCCCATATATAAACCCCCTAAAAATCCATGGTATTTTTGAGGAAATTTTGAATTCCCTGATTTTTTTGTGACTTTCCGTAGTACATCACTGTGTACTGTCACATCCCAGTTAAGCCCAATCCCTTACATGTGGTTGACTCAGTTCTGAACAGAATAAGTAAAACTGAATGAATGGATGAATGAATGAATGATTATTGTTCTCACAATGTCAAACAAGGCTTTTCCTTACTGGGATCCTGGAGCACTGCATGCAAATGGTTGTTCCATCTGTCTGTGCACACGCATGGCATAAACATGGTTTTTATGTACAGGTTTTCTCTAACACTCAGTGGTCACCAATTCGGATGTTATTACTCCAGTGAATTGATATCATCATCAGTGGTTATCAGCCTAATCATATGGGTCAGTAGGGCCCTCCTCCACCTCCTGGCAGGTCCAGTGGGCTGTTATCACTAACTCACACCACTGATCGGCCGCACTGATACAGACAGACTATACCAAATCCAGTCTAAAAGGAATCCAGTCCACCAGCAGACCTCAGATTCTCATGGTTAAAACTCATTTTCAACATAAAATTAAAGGCATTTAAAGTGTGTCTATTAAGACTATGAGGAAAATAACCATGAAAAGGTTGCTTCCCATTAACAAAGGACCCAAATATGCCGTGCAGAGTTTTGGAGGGGCAGGTGCTCAAATGTTAAAAGGGGCATATAGAGCACAAAATTGAAACACCAGAGTCTGACCTTAGAATTTGACAGGTTGAATTGCAGCAACTTAAATTCATTAAGAACGTAACATGGAAAAACAACATACCACATCTTGCACATAAAACACACACATTTAAAGGGGGTGGAAGTAACCCCCCGATCCATCTAGAGATCCTCTATTTAAATGTATTTGTGCTTTTATTTAGTTTGACTATCCACTTTGCACAGTTCTAAATTTTAAATCTATCATATTTCATTTGTGTGTAACTTCTGCTTAAATTGGCTGAGTACATCTCAATTCATATTCTTGTATCATTGTATTCATACTGTAATGGTCCAGAATGATGTGAAAATGTGCAAGTACTTTACTTAGTTTTACTTAAATAACTTAAATTAGGCCTCATTGCCTCTAGAAAAAAAAAGAATTAAAAAATTAAACTCAACTAATGGTAATATGATACAAATCTCATTTTATTTAATCACAATGTGACACAGGATCTTTTATTCTAACATTGGTCCCGATGTATGCATGAAGGAGACAACTTGAAACAAACAAGAGTGACTTAGGCACTTTTAGCAGTAGGATACCTCCTGACATACTTTTCCCTTCAGCGTGCTGTGTGTTGTTAGGCTATATCTTGTGTACTTGTTCAGCCATCAACACGAGGGCCATTTTGCTTTTTGATTGATAAGATTTAGTTTTAGAGTATAGGTCACAATTAGGTTTTGGTTAGAGTTAGGGCAAGGGTTAGGTTTAGGCAATCAGTTATGGACGTTAGGGTTAGGGTAAGGGGATGCATTATGTCAATGAATATCCTCACTAAGATAGCCGTACAAGAATGTGTGTATATGTATATAAGTGTATTAGTGCATGGTACGTTGCATAACCTACTCACCGAAGCATCAGCTGATAATTCCCTCTCTCAAGCTTTCTATACTATTATCTCGAGGCTGCAGGACAGGGCATGTCTGGGCACTTCTAGGTAGGCAGCACGACACAAGTATCATAATCCCACACTATGCTACTATAAACTATCCTCTATGTTCAGCAACAACCTGCTGCCTCAGCTTGTTCTTGTGCAGCTGGTGCATGGCAATCTTTTTCAAACCTTTTCACAAAAACAACTTTTAAAAAAAACAGCTATTGCACTGAAATGAGCCCTATCAAACAGAACATGTGTGCCATCTTTTTCAAATAACTGGTAAGGAGAATTACCTTTGTCAGCAAATAAAGGCATCATAATCCATTCCATTTCCAGTGTGACAAAGTGTTGTTTATGCCACTGTTTGTATTTAGGATTGAACAAAGTTGTTTGAAAGGCAGCAAAATGTGGGTGAATAATAATAATAATAACAGTTATAATAATAATAATAATAACACATCCCAAGACCTTTCTATTTCCTGTTTCTTTTACCACATATGATCTTTAGTGTAACATTCGTGTCGATACACATCACTGCTGCTAACACAAACCGTAAACCCACAGAAGCCCTGTCAATGTAAACATCACTTCAAGGAACCACAGGCATTATTCAGCTAGCCCGCTAGCCGGGGGCTAATGGGCCCTCATAGATGAGAGCTCACCCTTGTGAAATTAAACACCAAATGAGATCTGCCAGTCACTGTCTTAATGTGCTGCCGGAGCCCCCTGGCACCGGCCCACGCACAGCCACACACATTCAGAAATGACGATACACGAGGACGCACACAAACACAGCCTGAATGGGGCATTCTGAAATTCATCAGGGAAGAGAAAATCTAGAAGGAAACCATTATTTGGCCAGAATACTAAGAAGCTCTGAGAGGGGGGAAGTCAAAACCAGTGGAACTTTAGTGTCCAACACCAGACTGGTTCGCTGTGGGGGCTGAAACACAGTGTTACAATCTGCTCACATCCCAGCAACATCTTATTTTTCCTACATGTTTCTACTGAACTTTCAAATTTTAACAGACAAAAGAGCTTTGTAGTTTAAATTCTTCTTTTGAACATAAGGAATGTGGTTTGATGGGTTTTTCAACTGTAAACTGAATCTGCGGGCAGTTGTTGAACTACAAGCAGGTAACAAGACATCAAAAGACATTTTAAAAAAGCAAAAATATGAATAGTGGAGAGTTCAAAACTTTTAAATGTAGAAACGATTACAATCACTGTGATGTTTTCACCTCAAGACATCAGTATTTTGCTGAAAACTGGAGGAAATGTGGTGAAAGTCAACAATGAGTTTAAGATAAAGATCTGAATGCTGATACCAAAATGCAAAATGAGGTGCATCAAGTTTGTCAGCAAGAAGCTGTTTTTTTTTTTTCTAGGTTGAGGTAAAATATTTATTTACTCCCACTGCTTCATCTTAAATGCCTTCAAAGGCTTTTTAATAAATGCATGGATGACCTGCAGGAAAACAGTCAAACATATCAAAGGTTTATGATAGAAGCGTGAGCAGTCTAATCTGAAGTAAGTATAGGCAGACTTCATCATTTTACTTTTTTTTTTTTTTTTTAAAGTGAATCAAATTCTTCTTGCTAATCAATTAACATTTTGGTTTAAGTGGTTTAATACAAATAAAAATATTAAGCTTGTTTCTGAGTTGAAAATAAAGATATAGAATTTATGCAAATGTTTCCCAGCAACTCAAAGAGATCTTGCATAATAAGTCTGGGTAATTAAATCATTGAAAGTTCAAAGTAATGGAAGTCCCCTGGGCAGTGACACCTTCACAACTCCTGCATTCAGCAGTTTTAGTGGAAAACCCTTTAAAAAATTATTTTAACAGGGTTGAGGCTTTACTTCTTTTAATTTGATTAGTAACACGTAAACCAGTCATCTTAATTCTGCAGCACTTTTGTAAAAAAGTACAATTGCCGACATGTAAAATAAGACATCAAAAAACCATTCTGACCTAAGTAAGTCTGTCTTTTGTGACAAAATGAAATTGTGTAATGATGTAATTATGTCTAAGCTGTCTAAGAGACAAGAGCTCTTTTTTTGTCAGCGTGAGAAAGCACGGGCTCTGTCTGTAAGAGCAGATGCTAACTGTCAGGCTGCAGCTAATGGTGATATATATCTCTGCAACATGTATGTATTCAAGAGGGCATAATATTCTAACACAGCATTAATGTTTTTCTAGTGGTACTTTTTCACTTTGAAATTGCAGGGAGAGAAAGTTGTGTTATTTGACCTCATGAAACAGTAGCTTTAACCAGATAAAACGTTATCAAATCATCTAAACTAAGCTAAACGCCTGAATATTAAAATCAGACAATTATTTTGAGTTTTTTATTTTTTCTTTGCATAATTCTAAACTGAAAGAAGATCAGTGTTGGATGATTTAAGTTCTCAAACTTAAAGATGTTAAAGCTATTGATTGTTAATACTCAGCATCAGGAAAGTCAAGGTGAGATTTTTAAAAGCTTAATTATTACACTTTCGGAGTATAGGACTTTTCCCAAACAGCTATGGGCTCCTCAGAGAAGCTGCCCAGCACTGACAGATATTATGACCACCAATGACGATGGATTTTTCATTGTTCTCATTTTTGCTTACTACTGTATGCTTAATGATGCATAAGGGGGACGTTATACTGTAGTTGGCAGATTTATAAGATGTACCTACACAATAAGATGTTTGTATTTGGTTAGTTTTGAGATCACTGCAGACAAAATGCCAGCAGCAGTATCATTGGCCAAAGACGTTACGTCAGTCATAAAAACTTTGCCATTGTTACTGCGGTCAACCCTGCAACCTTACACCCTGTCACATTTGGCCCTACTCTGCCCTGACTGGTTACTTGTATATTGCAGCTTGCATATTGCTTTTTGATGCTTCAAAAAAATGCTAAATAAATTTGAAAGCCATAGCATACATGCATAAATGATAAAAATGGTAAATAAAAGCAAGTCTATTTTTGGCCAAAGCACACAATTCCAGATACTTGTATCAGTCCATTAAAGGTGATAGTGATAAGTTTGATTCCTCCCCACCAGTAGATGTCACACTCGCTTCCTCAAATAGCATCAGCAATGTTACAGAACCAGCTAACCGTCAATTAACATTGTGGGACAAGGTACACAAGGGCCCGGGTGGGAGTCACACATACCAGTCAGCCAAAGGGACATCCAAATGTTTAACTTACATGTCCAGAAGGAAAATATCAACCTCCACGGGGCTTTTGAGCCCCTTTGCTACCTTTACCCTCATTGTGCTTCATTTTTTGTCCACATGAATTTGAGAAATGTAAGACAAGGGAGATGCTATTTCTATTCAGAGCAAATGAGCTAGCAACTCCTGAGCTAATTCTAATAGCACAGAATCCTTCAGTGTAGACGTTGGCATGGTAATCAGATGTAAATGTTTATATTTATTTTGGACCCATCAAAATTGATAAAACAATTATTAATGCTTTAAAGAACTCAGTACAATAAACACTTTTATTCTGCATCCCTTCTATGGATGTATTATTTTTTTAATTAGTTAACCGTTTTGATTAAAAAGTTCTAATAGCAGTTAATGATGGATTTTCCAATCAAAAATTGGTTTTCTGAAAGACAGCCATGCTAGGGATAGCTAGAAAGAAAATCAAAAAATATTTATCTGTAAAAGTCACTTGTTAGACTTAGGAGTGGATGTGGACTTTCATTTTTGAGACCTAAAAAAATATGAGCTTCGCAGATGAGTGCTTAAAAGAAAACGTCTCCTTGTCAACAAAAACCTGCATTAAATATTTGCGAAGAACATTTAAACAAATAATTGTGCAAATAAGTCTGCTGACGAATAAAGTTAAAATAGAACTTATTGGTGGAAAGCTGGAAGCAGCACCGCCCCTACCCAAAGTAAGGCCCCAAGCGAAGGGTCCAGATGAGGCCCCCCCGAGCCATAACATCCAGGTCACCGTATAAAAATGCATGAGCGAATGGTTTAGGTTTGGGCGATATGTAAAAAATTGATGAAGGTCTCTGACGTGCCACTGAAGAGTTCACTGCAGTTTCTAATAACATATTATTTCGGTTACAGACCAGTTTGGGCCTTCCAAACACTATTGCACATTTTATGGGAGAATTAGAGCTTTTCAGTTGCAAGACATGGCCATTAATCAGTTCTTAGAAAGATAAAATATACAATTTTGATGCTTAATTCCACCTTAACAGGTGTGGGAGGGAATGAAAGTGATTACTTTACCATAAATCTACATGATTTCAGATAAACTGTAGTAATTTAAAAGTTGTTTTTTCTTTCAATTGACAACTACAGGAGTATTTCAGTTTATGGCAAGAAAATACCACTATTTTGAAGCCTATTTTAGCTTAATCCACTTCAAAATAATCAACATCCGTTGAAATGACCTATAACTTATGACTATACATAAATCATATTAACTAGACGTCAAAAGGCAACACGCAGCTAGAACAGTAAAGCAGCAACATCCCTGAAAATTGTTACAACTCATCTCCTCGTCTGCACTTGTAATTAACCAGTTAAACCACTAACGTGCCACAAAAATACAGTTTTGTGTCTGCATGGCTATGTCACGTGAAATTGAGAGTTACGTCTGTTTGATGTCGAGAGAAGCAGCTGCAGACGGGGACACCAAGGGAAACCGGGCGAAAAGGCTGTGAAAAGTTTCTGGCAGATCACATTTAGACAACATCTGTCCTGCAGCAGGAGAGACGTGATCCGTCTCACTGTGACTTTTAAACAGTAATAGTAAACTAGTTTTAGGGGTGCGAGAGTGAGGTCACATCACTCACGCACCTATATTAGTGCCAAGATGGTATACTTTTTTTTTTTTTTCTTACAACAAACCATAAATGGAGGCCCTCCTGGTAATCTGAGGCCCCACGCAGCCTGTGTGGTCTGCGTGTATCAAGGTGCGGTGTTGGCTGGAAGAAAGCTTTTCACAGGGTCGTATCAATTATGGTCTGGACTTTAGTTGCAGCCAGTGAGCATTTAGCTGGTGGAGGGAAGAACTAACCAAATTGAAAGCAGCCATTCTGGAAAGCAAATCATAACATCTGTAAAGAAGCTGAAGATAAAAAGAGGAGAGCTATCGCCACAGGATAATTATCCCCAAACATTTTTAAAAGGTCCCTAATGGACCAGTTCAAGAGGCACCAGTTAAAGGTTTTGTCACGGCTCTCAGTTGCTTTACCTAATCATTAAAGGAGCTGTATCATGTTTTTTAAACGTTCCAAAAGTCAAATACAGGCATTTATAAGCTAAATTTGTTCCCATCGCTACTATAGAAACTAATTTGGTGTTAAATATTAGTTTTTCTATGCGTCTAATTTCCAACACTGACTGTCCTGAACCACAGAGCTCTCGACCAATTGCAACATGTTTTACGCCCATTTCATGACGTCGCCCCGGAAGAGACACCGATTCTGAAGGGTCACAGAATTATTTTTAACACCGGCACTCACATGGATGTTATTTGTAAACATTGATGGTTAATCGGACTCCGATCGACGGGATAAAATGGAGCAGCCTGTTATGGAGCTGTATGCACTCAAGCCAGAGTCTGACATGGAGTTTGAAGTCCATGTGGTACACACAAGTACCACAGAGACCCTGACAAGTAAGTAAATTAGCAAACAAATCATAGTCTAATACTTAGCATTGAGCTGAGAGACGTTTTTCACCCACCGGTGCTGTTGTCTGTCTGTGAGGCGTTTTTATGGTGGAAATGCGTCAGGTTTCAGAAGTAATCCCCCAAAAAAAACACTTTACTGCCCGAGATTCATAAAGTTGTCAGGAGTGAAGTTCACACACAAAGTTGAGGTTTTTTTTTCTGCTCCTGATGATAAAATCCAACCACTTCTGGCAAGTCGATTCGTCCAGTACAACAAATAAACTCCCACTCTGAACGCAACCACATTTTTCCCAACTTGCCGTCCTCTAGAGCTTAAAAAAAAAAAAAAGAGAAAAACTTTCCTCCTGAACTCTGGAGCAAACGTCTGTTAGCTGATGGCTGCTTGTCTCTGAGGAAATCTTCCTGCAGGCTGTTAGTTTCATCCTCAGAGAGTGTGTATAGGTTAGGATTCTCCAAGAGTTTCTGTTGAACAAAAAAGGTGTCCTGCTACGATGCTGCACATGCATATTTAACGCTTCATGATTGGTGCCACCTCGTTGCGTATACCAGTGTAAGTCAGTTATCTTAAGGATTGGCCTGAATATTCATATATATTTCTCAAATATGCCTAAATGAAGAAAAAAACTACTTAAATTACGTTTTTTATGAGGAAATAACACAGTAACATGCTGAAAAGCTCTTAAAAATCCATTTTTCATGATAGGGCTCTGTTAAAAATCTGAGCCCCCAATAGAAAAAGGCATCCAGACAGTCCAGGTATCTCACTAATCAAGGAGCTTTTTTAATGAAGCCCATGTTTTTTGGATCAGCAGGTTTATGACCTTTGATCTGCCACATAAGACTGTCCTGTTATAGAGAACATCTGCCTCACTTGTTCAGCAAAGGCTCCAAATCAGCCGATGCCTGATCAATGAAACCTTCTGGCAGCTTAAGCAAATATGACAGACGTTAAATAGGAAGTCAGATCAATTCCTAAAGTCATTACTGCAGAAAGGAGAGTGAATTCACTAAAATCTGCAAACAGCCAAATCCTAAACAGACATGTAAATGAACACTGCATGCAGCCACGTAGCTTCTCTGTTTAGTCTGTAATGTCAGCAGGGAGAAGCTGAGCTCTGAGGCGATGGAGCCGAGTTCTCCTTCCCTCTCGCTGTTCCAGTTCCACAGCACTCCAGGTAGGTTTGCTGTCACAGTTACAAATGACACATGCAGTTCCAGTACGACAGTCATTCCCCACTCAGCACGCTTCTTTTTTTCCTGCCCGCAAGTTGCTGACTGTTAAAAAAAAAGATGACAAAGGAGGAGGAAAAGAAACATCTGTGAATGCTGAAACTGTAAGATGTGTATTTCACCAGCCTCAAGTGAAATATTTTGCATACGAAGCCTTGCTTTGAGCTATGTTTGCTGCAATACTGCATACAGATGTAATTTAAAATGCTTGTCAGAGTATATTTCTCAATAATTGAGAAGAACCATGAACTTAGATGTTCAGTATGTCAGACTGGTATCGATTAAAGATGGAATCTAAAACAGAAATGGCTTCTATCAATCTTTCAGTGAAAGAAGGTGTCATATTCTTCGTGAGTGGTGCATGGCCCATTTTGGAACAAGCCCCTCTGCAAGCTGACACTCCACTTCAGTAGCATCCATCAGTTTGGGTCTGCCAGCATGTCTGCCTGCACTCAGCTTTCAAACAAGCCTCTGTCTCACTCTGACATCTACGTAGCATGAAATAGCGCCACCGAGAGAATCGACTTTGCCCAAACCCACTTGTCTGCATTTCATTCTTGCTCCTGTGCAGTTAGAGGAAACACTGACGAGACCGGGGATGTCAATCTGTCAGCCAGCTGTGCATCAGGATCACACACTCTAACCTGATTTTGTTTTGTTGTTTTTTTTTTTTCTTGCACAAACTTCAGGAAAAAAGGGGACGCATCCTTTCTAGCTTTTACCCCCTTTTATTTTATTTTTTTAGATAAAATGTCAGGATAGGGTGGTTTCCAGGAAGCAGGTGTTTGGCACCGTAGCCCACAAAGATGAGGCTACAAGCTGACACTCAGGCCCTCTAGCACTGCCCTTTGGATCTTCATCATCATCATTCCAGGATCCAGAAAGCTCACAGTTAAAGATACAAATAGGTCTAAGATCAGAGTAATTATGCAATCATATCTTTACTGATTCCTTGTCTTTTAGGGATGAGCAATACCATTTTTTTTTCTGTCAATTCGATACCAGGAGTTCATGGTACTTTTTCATCAATATTGATACAGATATTTTTTTCTCCCTTAAAAGGAAATCCCATGAATGTACATTTTTTATTAATATCTTTAATGCAGGAGCACTGTTAGATATAAGTTAAACTTGAGAACAGAAGTGCTTTTAACCCTCCTGTTGTCCTCATTTTCTGTATACACCCCATGTCCTCCGGGTCAAAATGACCAGTCTTCATTAAACCCCCAATATAAGCAGTTTAATTTAATTTTAAACACAAAATATTATATTGCTTGAAGAAACAACTTAACATTCACCACAAATTGTGTGAATACTTGTGTTTTTCCTCGTCATCTGGCAGAAAACTGTATTTTATTGAAGACACCACTACCATTGTCAGTTGTATTATTGTTTCCTGTATAGGTGGTAAGTAATATTTGTATAGTATTTTTATAACAGAAATGTGCTAAAAGGAGTTTTTAATGCATTTTTTATTCATCCCAATGAGTCAGTTTTTTGTTTGTTTTTTTTTGTTTGTTTTTTTTGCCAGTGAACAATGTAGGAATATGTATAGTACAGTACAAAAATGTGAACATGTGAACCAAACAACAAACATCTCATTCAACAGCACATGTAGGGCAATATACAAGTGCACAACCTTTGCAGATAAATTTCTTACACCTGCAGCACACAGTATGTGTTTTACAGTCCTTCTTTGTTGGGCAAAACTGACACCTCTTCGTCTTGCTTGCCCCAGCTTGGGCAGCGGCTGTGACAGCTGGCTCCTCAGGTCGATCAGGAGATGTGGCACTCTGAATAGCTTTCACAACTGCTGCAGAGGCTTCTGTGCGGGGGACATGCTTCCTTCTTTCAATAAGCGGGGTTACAAGCGCCTTTCCGAGCTGCTCCAGGAACACTCTCCTCTTGTTCGCTTACTAGACATGATCTCTCTCCAAATTTCAAATGCATTGTAGGAGGAAACATCAATAATGTTGTGGAAGATGACCAGGGGCCAGCGGCCGTCATCCTTCTGCAGCTGTAGGTTCCAATCAGCTTATCCAGGTTGTCCACACCTCCTTTGTTGCAGTTATAGTCAAGGATGATGGTTGGCTTCTTGTCCTCACGATCACTAATGTCAGCATCTGTGTGCAGGGTGCTACTGATTGATCTGAGACTAAACTAAAACATTCTCGCATTCTGTGGCGTGAAACTAACTCTGTGACTTTGATTTCAACTGAATTTGACTGACGGGTCATTTTGACCCGAAGGACATCTTTGTACCTTTTTTTGTACAGCTTACATGAAAGTGTGAATAAAGGCAAGAGTTCACTTTTTCTAATGTTTGGGTCAATCTAGAAAAAGTCATGAAATTTCAAGTTGAAAAAATATTGTTTAGGGAATTTTTTGTAAGTTTTCAACACAGTGACGGGTCATTTTGACCCGAGGACAACAGGAGGGTTAAAACAATATTGATGTAAATTAAACATAGATGTGATTCAAAACTTCTTTCGGTTATCAAATAACAGGTTAATATTATTTAAATTTGGTTTAGTGGAAAACGTTCAAATATAAAATGTAATAGCATGATTATGAATTTACTGAAACATAATGTGCAATAACCTGCATTAAACCATTAAAAAATACCAAAACATCATCATCATCACTCGCAGTAGAAACATCATCATAACACCTGATAAGCTACCACCATCATGTGACACAGAAACTAGAATCTGGCTTCTTTCACACATAATGCTATTGCCTAATACTCCCAGAAGTAGAAACAAATTGCATGTTTTGTATCTGTATAATGTTAACACGGTACTCCAAAAAGGATAGAATCTGACATTTTGTCAGGCTGGTATCGAAGTATTGACTCCAGGGTATCGACATAACCATATCCAGAGTCTTTATCTCTTTAGTAAACTTGAAGTTAATGTCTGTTATAGCCCTGTTAACTCATTATACATCCAAACAGCTTTCCCACATTTCAGGAGTTGGCACCATAGTTCTTAGAGAGCCGCAGTCTTGCATGTTTTTGATATTTCCCTGTTTCAGTACTCATGATTCAAAAAACAAGTCAATGAGCAGAACTTGATAAGCTGTTGGATCTATTTTAATTAAATTGGGTGTGTTAGAGCAGATAAATATCGGAAACCTGCAGGACTACCGGCTCTCTAGGACTGAGCTCGCCTGCTTCTGCCATAGTTTCAGTATACGCTTGGCACTGCTGCTTTCCCACTTCCTGCGATTGAGTGCTGACCTTTCTCATCTCATTGCACCTGAGATAGTTCCAGCCTTCCAACAGCCCTGCATTGGAATAAGTGGGTGTGGC